>OY720306.1:1200000-1800000 GCA_963082785.1 Philonthus spinipes
AAATAAGTGAAAGAAACCAAGTGCCTTTAATTTCGATTTCAATATTAAAGGTATTTGTATATATATATTCTGATAATAAAGTAAATATATTCAGTCCTTACTTCACTTTTTATTTTTATACACTATATGTACATTTCAAGTACCAAGTACGCATTATCAATATCAAGCCACTGCAACAATAACTAACTTTGTTTTAATTAAAATTCCTTCTATATAAATCTTTAAAATTTGAAACAGAAGTACGGTAATAATTAAAAAAAAACGGGTAAATGAAGAGAACAAAAAAAAGGTTATGAAAAGTAATTTTTTCCATATAGCCCCAGTACTCCATATTCTTAAACTCGTTACGGTGTTATCGGGCGGGATCGGAGTGGACTTTTAATAATTTACGGGCACCACAATGCCCCCATTCTTCGCCGAAAAAATCCGCGTAATTACCCCCTCATTACCGCGTTATTTATCTCTTAATTATTACGTCCCACTTAAATCATACGTTGCGCCCATAATTGCGCCTTTTTTCCCGCTCGGTTCGCCCGAGAGAAAAAACGAGATTTAATTAAAGTTTGCGGGGGGACGCGATAATTAAAAAAAAAAGAAAATGTGTAAGAGCCGGCGAGTGCACATCGGCTGGAAGACCGGAATATGTCCCATTCTTACGAACCCTGCCTCCCCTCTTTCCACCATCCATTGCGCCAAATGGAATGTGTAATTAATATCTTTAAGAAAGAAAAAAAAAATAATAAAGTGAGGAAAGAGCGCAAGCAAAATTATGTTAATTATAAAGGATTTTTGTTGTTATTTTTCTGAGAGGATATCGTAATGGTAAGTTACCTTAATTTAAACAATGTTAAATTATTTTGCCTGTCCATGAATTAATATATATTTTTTCTATTATTTTTTTATTCCATGTTAAATCAACCAAAAAAATAAATGTTTCAAATTCTCTTGAAAATGGGCTAATAACCCGAAACTAGTCTAAAATTTAAAGTTATTCAACCTAATCTGCGTTTTATTGGTTGTTTTTTAATAATCTATTCATTTTCATTTCATACAATATGAACTACCAATGTCTAAATATTAAAACCATTAATTATCATCACCGATATTAACGAAAGATATAATTATTTTGTTGTATGTAGAAAAAGTGATTTATTTAAATGTCTATGTGGATTTTACATAAATTAAATTCAGAATTGTCTTAAAAATAGACTGATGAGCCGAAACTAGAGGAGAATTTAAAGTTATTCATTTTATAATAATAGATAAAAATATTCATTCCCAATTATTTAAATTAATAAAATAAAAAGAATCTACAATATACTTACAATACGATAGTCTCAATTTATTGCATTTAAGAGTCTCTGTTATTAATTTATGTTTAGTCAAATTCAGGATTATTGCCTTTGATGATTTAGTAGATGGTACTAGATGGGAATTTAATTTTTGATAAAACATTAGAATTACGGGAATATATTAATATTTAATATTGTTTTAATTTTCTTGCAGCGTTATTTATGAATATAAAAGTCAAGTTGATTAGAGATGTTGAAAGAATGAAATGGTGATAACGTTTTTTTTTGGCCTATATATAAATTATGTGGATTCATAAAGGAATTCCTAATAATAAATAGCAGATATAGATTGCGTAATTAGGATGTGTAGAAATCGAGATCAGAATCAAAAATCAGTGTCGTAATTTATTGTTGGTGTTATAGAATCAGTTGGCTTATTGAATGAATTGACAGGTGAGAGTATCACCGTTGCTCGGGTAATTGGTAATAGATGATCCCTGTTGGATCGCAGCGGTGGTCTCACCGTTTAGATGAGATTTAAATTGAATTCCTTCGAAACGGCCCCCCTCGCACACCCACGCCGACGGGTGTTCTTATCGCGCCATCTCATTTTCGAATGATTTCATTGTTGTTTTCGTACCATTAGTATGTTTAGATCGGCTATCGTCTCGTGCTTGTATTTTATATCCCCGCGATACGATCTTTATGTAATGTACAAATACCCGTTGTTAATATTAATACTCGCCTTCTTTTTTTTTGAGTAGTTCGGGGGTGATTGAAGGGGCGAGTTTGAATATTTGAGCAGTTTCCGGCTTGGAATAAGTCATTTGTATTTTTCGTTGATGTTTCGCGCTGCATGTGTGCGGGTGAGCGTGTCTTCGGGTTGAACCTCCGGTGTGCCCCCGTCTGGGGGCGTCCGTCATTAATCAGGCGAAGGGGAGACAGCGGGATATTACATCTCACGCCCGCTCCGCAGATGGGCCCCCCAGTCCTCTTCCGTCGACAGATCGTAAACGAAATGGGAACGAATCTGCATATTTATATAACGGAACCATCGGGGGTGATACGTCTCCTCCAGTTCAGCATTCCTGCGGAATTACTGTATTCTGGTGCTGACTTGTCGGGTTAATGGACGTTGGAGATGTCCCCCGAGCGATTCATCATATTCTTCATCGCTTTTGATTAATCGGTCCCACGTTTACTTCTTACATTTTCATTTATTTCATTAATTCACCCATGAATAATTTTACACATAAATATATATTTTTTTATTTCATTTTATACTTTCCATTAGTTTTGACACATTTTACTTTAACACATTAGCGTATCCAAGCACAAACCTTTAATAATTTTATATGATCTAAACTTGCAGTGTGGAAAATGGAAAAGATCGAATTTTAGTGATCATTGCCAGTAATTTTCTTCCTGTTTAATTTAGATCTAATTCCATTGCAGAATTCGCGAATGAACAAAGATGTCGAAGCATGAGACTCGTATTTGAAACACCCTGTTTAGTATTTTGTATTGCACTTCGTCAATAAAATGTTACCGTTTTGAGTTCATTTAGGATTTGTTTGCTTACTCTTGCTTTAATATAAATCTTCCAAGTAAGTTTTTTTATCTAATATGAGATCTAGGAATTATTTTTTTTTGAATTTGTGTGAAATTATATATTTGTTCATTTTCTGACTCGTGTTCTTCTTTTGTACAGTAGTGCAGTCATGTTTGTTTTTTCATGGATTATATCAATATACAACTAAATTTCTTCCTATATCTTCAGTTTTCCCTAACTTAATCATTGCTAAATGGTCAACGTATAAAAGTATGACTATTACTGTTGAGAAAATATGACGGATTATATTTATTTCGACTGTTCCTTGTGGGATACCATTTTCTTGCAGGTATGGGGCAGAGCAAGTTTTATAAGAACAATACCGTTATCCTAACAGGTCACTGCAGACTCAGAGAAATCGCCAGATTCTGCTAGCCTAGACTGTGTTGAGGACTAATTTTTGGTTTTCCCTAATTTATTTATTTATTTAATTAACGGAGGCCATTGCATACAGTAACATACATACATGATAAAATAGAATAGATCAAATAATAAAATAATGGAGGAAGCGTTAGAAGTCTAAAGTGGACTATGCGTTTTTGCACACCTATTTTACAATAGCTTTTATCATTCTTTGAAGCTCTTAATATTAATTTATTTTTAATTGTAAATAAAACATCTTTTTTTTTTAATTAAATAAAAATGATTTAAAATTATTTCCACATTTAGCTCCGTAACTTTTGACTTACGTTACGTACGTTAAACAAATGCACATTAAAACAACTACTTCTCTGGCAAATACCCCGCCGGACATTGAATTACATAATGTACACCTGCAGGCATATCAATAAAAGCAAAGTTTCACAAAATATATTGCTACAATTGTTTCGCCAGCAAAATATTTTTTTTTATTTTGTTTTATATTTTTATATATTTTCATTTTTGTATTTTTATATATTGTATTCTTATAATCTTCGAACTGTACTCCTCGCCCCCTCCACTTATCTACCTGTTTTTAGGTATATATAATCCGCCTTGTGTTTATAAAACTTATTAACTGCCTGATGATGCCAATGTGCTGGCGAAACAATTGTAGCAGGCATATTTTCCAGAGAAGTAGTTGTTTTAATGTGCATTTGTTTAACGTACTTACGTAACGTAAGTCAAAAGTCACGGAGCTAAATGTGGAAATAATTTTAAATCATCTTTATTCAATTGTATCTACAATACATTTTGTGAAATTAAAAAAAAACTTTTGTTTTATTTAGAAATAGTGTATTATGGAGTTTCTCACGTGAAAGCCTAATCATCGATTATTTATTTATTTATTTATTAGATACAATAAATAATTAATCCTAATTATAGATTGATCAAGCATGAAATATATAACAAAAAGTAACAAAACAAGAATTACTATATATACAAACATCTTTATTCAGACAATATGACAACAAAATTTTACAAAAATTATTATAACAATATGTACAATTGTGTTAGTAGTCTTTCATGGGCTATCGATCATAGGTATTTCTGCCTGGAATTACTATATTTAATTAATATGTAATTATGATTATTTCTCCTTCAAACTGTTGATAATTATTGCATTTCCCTTTTTTTCGTAGTTTAAATGAGAAATTAATACCCATTTTGCATATTAAAAAAAAATCCCAATCCATTTCCCCGATAAAAAAAAAACAACATCCCGATAACGTCTTTCCAACTCAATAAATTATAAATTACAGCAAATTCATATTAAAAACAAACCTTATCGATCCAATTTTCTGTGTATAAATCGACGCTGTTTATCAGCAGCACAGTTTTATCTTATCGGCCGCCCCCGTTGCGCCCCGCACCCCGCTCCCGTCCCCGGCGATCATTAATTCGGCGGAATGAATCGCAGATAAGGCCGCCGAAAAAAAAAAAAAACCGGTCGGTCCGACATTGCTCAGCGCTTTTATTATTATTTTTTTTATTTAATTTTTAATTTGTTTTTTAACGTAATGAGTTCGTGTGCGCGCGCGGCGCGCCCAACACTTTCACGCGCCCGAGCTTAATTAATTGCGGGTTAATTTAATTAATTAAACGTGAACGAAAATTAAAGTTTGTTGTTTCGCAAGGTGGTATCGATTTTTTTTAATATAATTTATGCTGTGATGAAATTGCGGTTGAATTATTGGTTTATTTTTTTAAAAATATATTAATTGTTATTTTTAATTAAGATCTATCGATTGATACAATTTTATAATTTATTGCTAGAAATGAAATGTAACCATGTAACTATAAATGTGTGATTAATATAAATAAATCATTAAAGTTAGTTACATTCCAATATAATAAATAAAAAAAATCACTTCCCCGTTATTCAATGCCCGTACAAATACAAATTATTCTCAATTACACATTCAGAATGTATCTGCATAAACATATTTGTAAAACTGGCTTTAATTAATCGTGAAATTATTTAAAAATAAATCTCGTGGTGAAATAATTGATGATCCCATTGGAAATGCGAAGAAGATGATGCTTCGATAAACGCGCCGATTTGTCATCCGTTTCTTGAAACGTCAATGAGAGTAAACGACTCCGGCCAATTAACATTAAAACCGGCAATTACTTACTTTACATAGTTGTTATCGCCCCATTCGTTCGTAACACTCTTTATTTGCATTAATTGTGCTCACCTACTCGAGTAATTGTAATAAATGTGAGGATTTATGAACTATTAAATTTATAAACCCCTTATAATTGTATAGACCATGTTAGTTATAAGAATATATTTGTATTTTTTAAATTTCAATTCATTACCCTTAAAATTGTACCTGTTGGGAAATACTTATTTTGATTTTACTGTACCTTACACCCTACACAATGTCGCTACCTGTTTATACTATAAATCTCACAAATTGTAAACTTTAAAATTTATTTACATTAGCTGTCTGAGGAAGCTATTGTGTAGCGAAACAACAATTGCAGCAATATCTACAATAAAGTTTGTAAAACCTAAAAACGTGTGTTTTCCTTATAATCAGTTATGGAGTTTCACAACCATAGAATACTTGGTTATTTGTTTCAAAATTCACAACAATATTAAATACGTTTCACCATGAGTTAAGTAAGAAATGTATGCAATATACAAATACATCCTAAAATAAAATTCACAATAGAAACAAAATTAACTTTCTCGATTTAATAACAAATATATATATATATAAAAACGATTTTTCTGTATTTCACAAACATCACAATCAATTATAACTCCTTCCATCATATTCAACAAAAATTAAAAGTATTTTTGTTTTATATTAAATATTTATTTTAAATTTTTCATCAGATTAATTAGCAGTTGAAATGATTCACCCGATTAGAATTATCTGTTGATCTCCTGGTTTTATTATTAGAAGTCGAGGGGGCGCGCGCGTTTCGCCGGACATTCGAAAATTCGGGATTGAGATAAGCGATAATGAATTTCCGTCCTAGATCGGAGATTCTCTTCAAATACTACATGCGATATTTCGAAATATATCCCATCGCAGATAACGGAATGTTCAACGAGAGAATGCAATTTAAGCAAATCTCGCTTTTTTATAGAAATATTTTTATAGTTATCTTGAATTTCTATCATCAAGTGAATAATAATAATAATATATTAAGCATCGAGAGAGAGAGAGAGAAAGAGGGTGATATATGCGTCTTCCTCTATTTTATAGCTTATGTTTGTCTACTGTCACGATGTTTTTTTTTGTGACTGAAGCCAATTAAAGTTTATTTTCTGACATGCTGTTTATTTTTGTATGTAACAAAAGACAGTTTATGTTTATCTTCTGTCACGCTGTTTATATTTTTTGTGATTGAAGACAATTAAAGATTGTTTTTTTGTAGAGCTGTTTAATTTTATTGCAACAGAATTATGACAGAAGACAATTTATGCTTGTCTTGTCACGTCGTTTTATTTATTTGTTTATTAGTCAGAATAGCGCAATTGCTTCAATGAAAGCAATTGCGCTAAATTTAAATCTTGCGTAATTTTTGGCATAAACACAATACTAATACAAACAAGTCATACAATTTTCAATAAATTGGCCGTGGAGCCTCACTTGAAGTTATTCCGCAAGCCGCCTCTGATGAATGGATAAACGAACTCTTTCACTTTTATCCCTACGAATAAAATTACTTACATTTTCCACCGTAGCAAATGAGTGAATTTTATTTTAACATCTTTAAATTATGTGGAGCAGAGCTGTACTGACGAGGAATATATCACGAAACATGTGTCAGCAGATGGCCTCATATTAAGTAGCGTTCTTTTTTATTTTTTACATTGGATTTTTCTTATAAATTTGTTGCATGATGTAATATTTTATTGATATGCAACAACAGGTGTACATTATATAATTCAATATCTGGCAGAGTATTTGCCCGGAAAGTAGTTGTTTTAATGTACATTTTCTGAAAGTATATAATTAACGTAAGTCAAAATGTGCTAAATATAGAAATTAGTTATTTTCAAAAAATTCTTATTTAATTTATTTAAATAACTTTGACGAAATTATTATTTTTTATTTTAAATTTTATTTCTCGCGCTTGTTTAAAAAAAAAAGTCTTTCTTTAATAAAATATTTTTAAAATGTGTGCGTCACGCCGCGTTCTCTAAATGCCGGCGCGAAGGGTGCGCCGAAAAGTTGCGGAATTAATTGACGAAACCGCTCCCCACCCCTACTTTGGAGGTGATACGACGCCGTGATAACTGGCCGTTTCAGCAATTAAGGAGCGCGCCGGAGTCGAGAAAACTCGGGTTTTATTTTCCGCTCGGTATTCAATTGAATCTAAACGGCATCACTTTCCAATTAGTTATGTCATGATTTAATAATGTTGTGTAATTTACGAGATTACTTTGAATGCTTGTTTCGTGTTTATTTAATGTTTAATTAATTGCTTTACACGAAAATTATTTCACTAATATATATATTTATGCTCGAGGAGTATAATTGCTTTACACAAAATTTCTTTTAGTAATAGATAAAAGCGTCAGGGTTTATATTTATAAACGCTCTTTCTATGTCGGGGAAAACATTAATATTGTTTTTTAATTAATTAATAAAAAAATGAATGTAAATAAAATTAATCGAATAGATTGATTAGTTTACAAATCAATCTTTTCGATTAATTTTATTTACATTCATTTTTTTATTAATTAATTAAAAAACAATATTAATTTAAATATTCAATAAAAAATCAATAAAATTATTATATACTAATAATTTTCACAAATTGAAAGACTATTATTCCTTACTTCACAATTTATATTATGTTGATAATGAGCACTTTGTGTCTCGAAATGTACGTCTAACATAAAAAAAATGTGAAGTAAGGAATAACAGTCTTTCAATTTGTAATTAAATACTTCACTTAAACTCAAAAAACCATTCCGTGACTAATAATTTTGTTGATTTTTTTATTGATTAATTTATCAGTAATAAAAAATAAAATAAAACACAAAAAAAAATATATTGAAAAATACACTTAACAATAATTGTAATTAAAATCAGTTTTATATATCGTAAGGTCTACGATTTCATTATTATTCTTTATTTACTTTAGCTTATAAATATTAAGATACTAAAATCATTCGATTTTATCCAACACCTGTTTTAATTCCTTATGCCTCATTGACCCCTTACATTGGCTTATTAAAGAATGTAAAGTTGTTACTATTCATTTTATTTAATCTTTTAATTTACATGTCGTTGCTTGAAGTGTACAGAACATGACAAAACATCTTTATACATGTAAATAAAACATCTTTATCTCCACTGATATTAAAACAGCCTAACAGATAAACAAAATTAATCAGCTAATAAATCATTATGGACCTAGACAGCATAACATCAACTTAATGGATTATTACGATGCAATCTCGACCGACCACGGCAAGCAAACAAACAGTGAAAAAGGGACGATTGTTTTCTGCCTCCTTTTTTTTATTTCCTTTCTTTGCTCGTTCCTCTTTTTTTTCCGTGCGAATGGCCGTTCTTCAGGAATAAATGCATGGTGGCGTTGGAAAATGTACGGGGCGAAATCAGTATGCATGCAAGGTTAAAAGGCGCGGCCGATAGCAAAGATAAATGTTGCATTTTATAGACATTTTTTCCGCGTTATCCGTATGTATCTCACGTTCGATACTCTTGGCATCCACCCACAACGCGATATCAGGGCATATATCATCGTGTATTTATACAATGTCCGCGTGTCGAAGAGGGACTGCAAAACGAAGATAAAACCTTAACACGTTTATATATATACTACATATATATATATAATACAGGGTGTTATATCATAGACTTTGTATCTATATTTTACGAGTGTTGATTCGCGATAATAAAATTTGTCTCCTTTTTATTACAGTTTTCACACATATCTAAAGTAAAATTTAATTTTAAATTTACAATCACGTAAAATCTCATCTGCAAAAGCCACCTTTGGAAGAAAAAGAGGATAATTACAAAGATTTTTTTTGTCAAACATGATATATAATTAACCTCGATATCCAATACGGGTAAAAGAGGATAAGATTAAGAAAGAAAGAAGAATATATAATTAATAAATATGTACATATAGAAAAATTGTTCCTTGTAAAAATGAAATATTTATTTTTTTCTTATCTCGAAAACTATAATACTTTTGTATGAAATAAATATGAATATAATATTAAAAATCAACCAATAAAACACAGATTACATTGAATAACTTTAAATTCTCGACTAATTTCGGGTGATTAGTCCATTTTTAAGAGAATTTAAAATTCGTTTTATTTTATTCTTGAAAATGGGCTAATAACCCGAAACTAGTCGAGAATTTAAAGTTATTCAATCTAATCTGTGTTTTATTGGTTGATTTTTAATATTATATTCATATTTATTTCATACAATATGAACTACCAATGTCTAAATATTAAAACCATTAATTATAATACTTTTTTTTAGGTCCTCGTTTGTATCAAAAAATTCACCACCTTGTATATGTGTATATGAGTTTTAAGAGATTTCGAGATTTTTGGTCTGTAAAAAGTGTATTGATTTTTACATTTTTTCCTAGTTGAGTTTCAAACTATCAATGTCATATCCCCTTCATAAAGACTAAGTTAGCTACTAGAAATAAATCAGTTGTTTAAAATGTTAAGAACTACGAAATGCATAAACGTCTTTAAAATTTCAAAGATCAGATTCTCGAGCAAGCAAACGTATCTCCCCAATGATTCATGCATTTCCCGAAGACGGAGGAGACTGAGGAACAGAAACAAGGCCCGGATAAGAATCAAAGCTAATAAGTCGCGTATCAGACCGTGGAATCGATACATAACCCCGTCCGGAGCCCCGCAATCTTTTAATAGGCTCCGTTAATAAATCAAAAAGTTAACAAGACGCACGTTTGGCCAGAGACGAAGTGATTGTGGCAAGGAAAAGAAGGCTACGAAGCCGGGGCCCCGCCCGTCCGGCACGACTCCTCTTTCCCGCCTTTTCGCATCATATGGGATAAAGAGCGCGAGATGCGATCCTCGCCAGATACCGAGCCTTGGCTTGAGCTGAACGGCCAGCCCATTGGAACAATAAAAATATTTGCTTTGCAATAATTATTATCTCTACATGCCACAAAACATACGGTACACGCTATTTTGTATCGGGGAATTTATCTCTCCTCCTCGAGTTTTTCCTCTCTTTCCCTAACGCCGTCTCGCTCTTCTGATACTCGCAAACGAGCAATAAAAATATGCTTATAGATTTATTTAGTTAATAAATCTATAAGCAATAGAATAATAATTTAAAACCATTCAAAAGCACACAAGTTATGATTTGTAACTTCACAGTAGAAGTAGCATAAACACAATGGCAAACTAAACATTCTCAAGGGTCAGTAAATATATCTGTACGAGGTGCGTTCAAAAAGTAAAGTGATTTTTCAAATTTCGCGGGCAATCCATTTTTTGTTGTTGTTGTGTTGGTGCACATGTCCCGAACATATATTCACAATTTCAAGTACATAGCATAGGTTATACGGGGCTAGTGAGACGTAAGTTAGCCGCATGTGAACTGCGACCTGTAAGATCTATTGTTCTGCTACATAACATACTTCGTTTGTTTTTGATAGATAAAAATATGACGTATTTTGTTGTGCTCGGCGACTTTCTATTGTTATAAAAAATGGAGCAAAGAATTTGCATCAAATTTTGTGTGAAAAATGGAATCAAATGCTTCAAAACACTTGAAATGTTGACAGTGGCGTACAGTAAGTCTGCTCTAAGTAAAAAATGTTTACAAGTGGTACAAACTCTGCCAATATGGCCGAGAAGACAAACCTAGCTCTGAACGTCCCAACACATCAACAACAGAAGATATCGTCGAAGCTGTGAAGAAAATTGTTTTTCAAAATTGTCGAATTACCATAAGAGAAGTTGTTGAGGATGTTGGCATATCAGTCGGCTCGTGTCATGCAATATTTTCGGATGTTTTGGGCATGAAACGTGTTTCAGTGAAGTTTGTTCCGAAACTTCTGAATTTTAATCGGAAGAACCGTCACATGAGCATCGCTCAGAAGCCCTTGAATGACGTCAGTGATGATCCTGATTTGCTCAAAAGGATCATATGACGAATCATGGGTATATGGTTATGACGTCGAAGCCAAAGCCCAATCGTCCCAATGGAAGCACCCAGAAGAGCCAAGACCGAAAAACACACATCCAGCGCGGCGCACAAAACCACTTTAGCAAGCCTTCATAAATTTCCCCACCTCGGTAAAATCGCCCACTTTACTACCTGTACTAATAATTTACTTACGCTCACAACAGAGCAGTTTGAGTTATATTTATTTGCTGGGTAGTTGCGGAATAAAGGATTTTCGACAATTTTTCAAGTGAGTGAAAAATAGTTTAAATATGTATAATCGCATTCATATTAAGTGTAGATTTCTGTTAAAATTTAACTTAATTGATTTATTTACGTGGGTTGCCCTTTAAGTTTTTACAAAATGTAAAAAAGAAAAGACGCCTTTCCTTTATCTGTCTGTTAGTCACACGCAGATCTTCTTTAATCATGTTAAGCGCGGCATTGCTTTTTTTATGCCTCCACGACTCCCTCAATTTTAATTATTTTCGCTTAGTTCGGCCCAAGTTGACAAATTGGATTGAAATTTAAAAAAAAATATTAAGAACCGCTTATGAGCTAATTTTACTATGCCTTGATAAGATTCAAACTATTAGAAAATGGCAATTGTTTGTAATTACTGCACGGTACAATCAAATTGTGGATGCTGTGGAGGGGCATCCACAATTTGAGTTATTTTCGCTTGGGTCGACTGGTTTGGCTCTAATAAAAAAATCATGTAAAATATTAAAAACGATGTTAGGACTAATTTATCTAGATGGATGTCTTGATAAGATTCCAAACTATCAGACAATGGCAATTGTTTGTACTTGCAGCACCGTAAAACCCCTCCACAGCACCCTCAATTTGTGTTATTTTGACTTGCGTCGACAGATTTGACTCGTATTAAAAAAAATCAAAAAAAATATTAAAAACAGCTGTAGGGCTAATTTAACTAGATGGATGTCTTGATAAGATTCCAAACTGTCAGACAATGGCAATTGTTTGCACTTGCGGCACCGTACAACACCTCCACAGCACCCTCAATTTGGGTTATTTTGACTGGCGTCGGCAGATTTAGCTCGTATTAAAAAAAATCAGAAAAAATATTAAAAACAGCTGTAGGGCTAATTTAACTAGATGGATGTCTTGATAAGATTCCAAACTGTCAGACAATGGCAATTGTTTGTACTTGCGGCACCGAAAAACCCCTCCACAGCACATTCAATTTGTGTTATTTTGACTTGCGTCGACAGATTTGACTCGTATGAAAAAAATCATAAAAAATATTAAAAACAGCTGTAGGGCTAATTTAACTAGTTGGATGTCTTGATAAGATTCCAAACTGTCAGACAATGGCAATTGTTTGTACTTGCGGCACCGTAAAACCCCTCCAGAGCACCCTCAATTTGGGTTATTTTGACTTGCGTTGGCAGATTTGACTCGTATTAAAAAAAAATCAGAAAAAATATTGAAAACAGCTGTAGGGCTAATTTAACTAGATGGATGTCTTGATAAGATTCCAAACTGTCAGACAATGGCAATTGTTTGTACTTGCGGCACCGTAAAACCCCTCCAGAGCACCCTCAATTTGGGTTATTTTGACTTGCGTTGGCAGATTTGACTCGTATTAAAAAAAAATCAGAAAAAATATTGAAAACAGCTGTAGGGCTAATTTAACTAGATGGATGTCTTGATAAGATTCCAAACTGTCAGACAATGGCAATTGTTTGTACTTGCGGCACCGTAAAACCCCTCCAGAGCACCCTCAATTTGGGTTATTTTGACTTGCGTCGGCAGATTTGACTCGTATTAAAAAAAAAATCAGAAAAAATATTGAAAACAGCTGTAGGGCTAATTTAACTAGATGGATGTCTTGATAAGATTCCAAACTGTCAGACAATGGCAATTGTTTGTACTTGCGGCACCGTAAAACCCCTCCAGAGCACCCTCAATTTGGGTTATTTTGACTTGCGTCGGCAGATTTGACTCGTATTAAAAAAAAATCAGAAAAAATATTGAAAACAGCTGTAGGGCTAATTTAACTAGATGGATGTCTTGATAAGATTCCAAACTGTCAGACAATGGCAATTGTTTGTACTTGCGGCACCGTACAACCCCTCCATAGCACCCTCAATTTGGGTTATTTTGACTGGCGTCGGCAGATTTAGCTCGTATTAAAAAAAATCATAAAAAATATTAAGTGCATCGGGACTTTTTACTTCAAGGTCGTACGGTCAATAAGAAGTATTACCTCTAAGTTATGTGTCGTTTGCAAGAAACAATACGAAAGACGTCTGGAATTGTCGAAAAATAATTCATGGCTTTTGCATCACGATAATGCTCCAGCTCATTCATCGTTTTTTTGGCCAAAAACAAAACGACAATCATGTCTCACCCTGTTACATGGGATGATGTAACAGGCTGTAGACTTTCTAAGGAAACCCTGAAAGATCGGCCAAACAATACCTGCGACTATCCAGAGTGAACTTAAAACGTATCACGGCTGTTCTGACTGGACACTGCAGACTTAGAGCAAACCTCCATAGATTAGGGATTGTAGAATCACCAGACTGTAGAGGGTGCTGTTTGGAGGACGAAACCGCGGAGCATATCCTTGGAGATTGCTCAGCGCTTAAGTCCAGCAGAAAAGCCATACTGGGTGAGGAATGGCCACAAATGGCGAAAATCAGCGATTTTTGTTAATAACTGAGGCTTCAACTTTGTTATACATTATTTATCAATTGAATAATAAACACTTTAAATTTTGTTTGGCGACTGTAGACTTAACAGGCACCTCTACAAGATGGGGATAGTTGACTCTCCGTCTTGCAGAGGGTGCAGCGTGAATGACAGGAATTGGCATACGTTATTTTTTATACTCACAGTTTGTTCATATAATAAATATTTATTATAGAATGTGAAATTATTAAATAACGTACACGTTAAAATTAACATTTCCAATATGGAATAGCCCCTGTAATTTTTATAGAAATTCTAATCAATTAAGCTCCGTTAAGATTGATCGAATCAAACTTTTGAAAAATTAAAAAAAAAATGAACAAGATTGCGCAAAAATAAAAAAAGAGTTGATTGCAACTATTTAGCAGCATAGGAATGTTGCGTTTCCATTGAGTTGATGATGCATTGTTCAGCAGCCAACAAAAGGATACCTGATGAACATACCTTGCGTAGTTATAAATCACGCTGAACGAGAGTAAAATGTCAAGCCGTATAATTTTCCCCATTATCATTTCCGATTGCCGGATAAAGTATCAACAAGTTGAAATAAATAAAAATCGCCGATTCTTTTTTTTTCTGAATGGTGTGCCGTTTTTTGTTTGTGTTATTTGTCGAAGGTAGGCCAGACTGGCCGTAATAAATCACGCAATCTCTAAATTTTGTCTAAACCGCACGGCACAATAATTACGGCCAATTGATCGATACGATCTTCAAGAGAGAAAAGGTAACGATATAATAATAAGAAGAAACAATGGCGGATATAGGTAGTAAATTATAGGAGCGTATCGTCGTGGTAATGTTTCACTTTGGTAGTGCAGACAATGGCTCGTTTACAACCGTAATTATATCCGAATTTTTCAGGACTGAGGTGAGGGCGGGAGAATCGCCGAGCGGATATCGCTCAACACAAACAGAAACACCTGCGCGCAACTTTTAAAATACGCGCAATAATTTATACATTAGAATATCTACAACATCGGATCGGCTCGGCTCGGCGTATAAATCAAAGAGTTCAACGAGAGACAAGCCATAAAGCACATAAAACACTCCGCGCGGGTGAGTTATGGGGGTGGATTCAGGAACAACACATTCCAGGACGAGCGAGCGAGGGCATTCGTCATCCGTAGAGGAATACAAATTTTCTAGCGTTGTTGGACGTTTCTTTGTGTTCACGTGTTTATTTGTATTTCTCGGCTTGCTTTATTTCAGGCTGGCTGATAAGGTAGTGACGGGGTGGTGGAGGAGGCGGAGGAGGAGGCGCTCGCCGACGTCGGGAGATCGTAAAATTGGCTGAGCACTAGAGCTCCTGATCGATCCGTAATTGACTCCAGGATATGCACATGTACACACAACGCAACACATAACAGAGATTTCCATCGTTTACTCCGCTATTTACTACTTGAACTAATAAAATTTTCATGATTTATAACCTGAAAAGATATTTAAATACGTAGCTTATTTCCTGTTCAAGTCTATTACATAAATCGCTCTAACAAATTATATTATTAAACCTATATAGTATATAGTTTTCGAGATATTTCAATACTTAAATTGAATACCCTGTAGATTGTCAACACCATAAATAAATATGTTAGGGTGCATTAATTCTTTTAACTGTATATTTTCGAGTTTACGTGAAGATTTTGATCACAAAATAGACCTATTTTTAAAGAACACATTCTTCGATGCGGTGTGCGGTTAAGTTATGTTTATTTAAGTGCGTCCATCGAACCATCGTTTTGTAAGCATGGCTAATTCAAGATAAAAAAATATAAACAATAAATAAATAATTTAACCTAAACATAAAATATTTATTTAAAAATAACACGACAATTGCATGAATCTATAACCAAACTCTTAATTGCCAGATTTTGCAACAAGGTACAAGAAACAGCAGAGCATACACTTTATGAATGCTCTGTCCTGTCCCTTCAAAGACGGAATTACCTATGATCGGCCACTTTAAAGCCCGATGAATTAGTAAGCATTAACCCTCAAGTTATTGTAGTCTATGCAAGACGCTTCTAACTTTATTTTAAAATATTTCATGATTATCCTTCCACTTTTCTAAAATATATAAAATATTTATTTTGTGATAAATATATCTATGTGAATAACACTAATTTAAATGTGGAAATAATTTATTAATTATCTTCAAATCATTTTTATTTAAAACAGTGATTTCATTTAATTTACACATACCGTAGCAAACTCTCGTTTATCTAAATGTTGACGCCGTCCATTCTGCAAGTTGCATTACGATTTTCCCATTGTTCATCGTTACGAAACGTAAAAAAGGCGCGATAACGTTAACAATCGTCAGTAATGACAACATTAAATTACAATTAAATGTATTTTCATCGTGCCCGACGATAGTCATCGATTGTTCTTTTTTTTTCTCACTCGCGTTTCGAGAGCGCGCAGCGCCATTAGTCGTAATTAACGTTTAATTTGATTTTTATTGAAGATACCGATTTAATTGGACGCCGAATCGGCTCATTTCGATGTGGAGTGAAGAATTACAGAATTGATTGTTGTTATTTTTTTGATGGTTCCGAAAATTATTTCTGTGAGAAATACAGCCCCTTTTATGCAGGGTGTCTCACCGAGAAATCACATTTAAAATATGTGGATCATATATATTGTTGGATTGTAATGAAATGTGTTTACCATTTGTGTAGTCTGACACTCGAAAGGGTGTAAGGGTTTTATTTATTTATGATAAAAAAACATATACAGAGAGGTTTCTTTATCAGTACACATTAGGGGAAGTGTATACCTGCAAAAAACGCGAGTTAGACGCATTGAACCGATTAATGTGTATGTTTAGTTGACTATTTAACATATGTGTGTTCAGTTGCTTGTTATAGGCAACTAAACATACATACATTAATGCATTTGACTCGCAGGTATACATAGGGGAAATGTATACTGATAAAAAAGCTCTCTGTATATATATAATATATGTTTTTTTAATGAAAATATTTTCAAGGCCCTATTCTCACCATCAATTCATCAGTACTAACCAAAACAGTTCAACTAGCTAGCACAGATATTTCTAAATTCACATCACCATATAACTGTATATTATATATACCGTACAACAATTTATTCACGCAACATAGCAAAATCCATAGGTTAATACAGTACAATAGGATTTTCTAAGTGAGAGAAAGATAAAATATATAGCAGACGAATCGTAATAGTTGTTGTTACCATGACTACGTATTCGAAAATAAATATTATCCTGTTTATCAAATTTTGCTTCAAATTGGGAATTGTCAAGTGCCACGATGTCTTATACTCTGGAAGAGAGAATACAAATTATTAAATGGGTATACGGTGGCAATTCGATGAGGGATACCGTTCATTTATTTGTGGCAAATTTTGAGAACCGTCCAATTTCACACGTTTCAACAATTTCAAGAATTGTTCGTGGTTTTGAACAGACTGGATGTGTGGCTAACAAGAAATGCAATAGAAGAGAACAAAACGCTGCAGAAGACCAGGAAAGACGGGACGTAATGATTTGCGCTGTTGCAGAAGAATATTCGTTAAAATCCAGACTTCGGATTGCTACAGAAGTGGATTCTAACAGGGAAACGGTTCGAAAAGTTCTGTAACGAAATGGATACAAATCTTACAAAATTTCAACAGGTCATCAGATATTTCCTGAAGATAAGATTGAAAGAATGGTGTTCTGTGAAACGATGATGGAATGTACAAATGAAATTCCTAATTTTTTTAAGAATATTTGTTTTACGGATGAATCAACCTTTCCACTATTAGGAAGGCACAATCCTAACGTTATTAGGTTTTGGAGTAGGGAAAATTCACATCACCGAATGGATTTCCGAACTCAATACCCACAAAAATTGAATGTATGGGCTGATGTCATCGGAAATCATATTGTTGGACCCTTCTTCATTGAGAGTAATTTGAATGGAGTCAAGTATTTGAATCTTCTCCGTGATCAAATAATTCCAGCAATGAGGCAACTTCCAGGAGTTGAATTTAACCAAATATGGTGTCAGCAGGATGGATGTCCTGCACACGACATGCTTAATGTGCGTGAATTTCTAAACACTACTTTTCCGAATCGTTTAATTGGCAGAAGAGGTGATATCAGGTGGGCAGCCAGGTGTCCCGATTTAGCTGTAATTGACTATTTCGTTTGGCCATACGTGGTATTAATTAATCGATGGTTGAGACTTTTACTTGATGAAAGTCCATGATACACTGTTTTTAATTTTTTGAATTAATTTCTCATCCAGCATTTAGTGAAACATATTACACCATGTAAAGTAATTTAAAGGAAAGACACTTGGTATTGTTTGACAAATTTTCTTAAGCTATTTTTTTCTTCTTTTTGGTTTCTTAGACCATTTTCAAAGGAATGTAAAAAAAAATATTGTCTAGGTATATATACAAATATTTTTATTTAAGGGAAGTCAAAATTGAGGAATTCCAAATCTCCAAAAATGTTTAGGATATTTTCTCCGATTTTTATAGCCTTATTAATCTTAATAACGGAAACAATTAAAAACTGAAAGATCAGCCAGTGGTGATAGCAAATTCGCGAATTTTATAATTTAGCGTAATAGTTTTGATTTGATTGAATTTCACAAATTAAGGTGTTTGTATGGACAAAAAAGTAATCGCTGAAAGATTGATATCCATTCAAATTGTAATTTAGTATATCATAAAATTATGTATAAATTTATAATATAAGAATAAATATGATTGTATAAAAAGTAATGCGCACTTGAACGTAAAGTAGTTTACAGTCAACAAGTTGCAGCTCTCGTTGCTTTGGGGGTAACGAGGGCGCCCGCTCATCGACTGGCTCGCTAATTGCCAATTAATAATTAAAAATTCACGGAGACAGTCCCGTTAGCGCCGCACGCGAAATTACTTCATCGTCCGTTGGAACGAAGGACGCGCAGATAAATCCGCGCGACTTATTTATCCTCTCTGCCTTCTCGTTCTCCGATAGTCGATAGTCCTCGCATAGGGAATGCGTGTTGTAACGTTGTAAATGGCCGAGAGGAACTCGCGGAGGCATTCAATAAGTGACATCGGGTACTAATCGGACGGTGCCTTATCTCCACGGGTACTAGTTCTTAACAACAAGAACAAGACAGCCGGGCAAAACGAAGAAGGACGTCAAGTGCAACGGATGCACGCACACAAACAGACTTGCTCACTATTACAAACAAAAATACTAGCGTTTATATATAGAACAAAAAATCTTAAATCCTTAAACAACTAATTACATTTAGGAATATAAACATTGTATTCTATATCAATTAAATTATTCAGTCAAACCCTTCATGAATTCATCACTTCATTTCACAACATTCAAGACAGTTAAGTGACATACATATCTGACATGGACTTTTGACATAGACTGTTAACAATCATCACATTTTATCTATATATTTTGACAAGGACGAAAATACAAAATCCAGGCGGAAAGACCACTGGTTGATAGCCAATTAGCAAACTCTTACAGCATGTATTGTAATATTTTATGTTATATGTAGGTCAAAATAATTAACCATCTTTTTTTTCCATCCATAAATGAAAACCCCTAACTAAAATTTTAGACCAAATCCTCTTAACGGAAATTTTGTTTGACTTTTTCCTACCTAAATTTCTTCAAACTAAAAAATTATTTAAATCAGTTTAATGCCCTGAAATAAAACTTTTATTGTAAAAAAAAATATATATAAACATTAAATTAACCTATCTAAATTTATAAAACAAATTTCGCCTTTAAATCAGTTCTCAAACAAACCTGTACATATATATATATATATATATATAATAGAAATCCCCTTATATAAATGCTTATATTATTTATTTGTGTCAAAAAACCCATCTTGGAACTTTCAAAATCGACCTCGGCATTTTTCAATCCATTTTCAAACTTACATATTTTTACTATGCCCTCCTTCGCCCCTACCCTCAAAACCTCAAATTTATTTTATAATAATTTACCCCGATTAAAAAAATAATCTAGTTAATTTTTTAGTACACTTTATTCCTCACATATAAATTAAATCTGGTATGCCGCTCCTCCTCTTTTTACTTGGCTGAAATTCCATTATTGTTCTTACGGCACTGTTTTCTCCAGATCTCCAAATATGTCATATCCAATGTATTCTATATGCTTCAATTGTGTTTATTATATCTTCGCCTCCAAGTGCTTCTACTATTTCTCTGTTTGTTCTTCGTCTTATTTCATCCTCTCTTGATCTAATTGGTCCTAGTATTCTTCTCATTATCTTTATCTCAAAAACCAGCACTTTATAATTTGGTGTTTTAATGACATTGTCTCTCCAGCATAAGTTATTATCGGTTCCACTATTGTCGAGCGTATAACAAAAATCTACGACGAAGTTGGCGTTGGAAGTCTCGAGTCATGTCTGTACTAAGATCACACGCATGAAATGTTGGTTGCGGTTAAACAGTGAGATGTGTGCATGTGATTTTAGTTCAGACATGACTCGAGACTTCCAATGCCAACTTCGTCGTAGATTTTTGTTATACGTTCGATATATATGTATATATATGAATTTAATATTGTTATATTATTGTGTATGTATTGATCAACGTAGTAGATTCATTCTAGGATGTTTGGTTGTTAAGATTTAAAATAGCTCATCAAGAACAATTAAGGAAAACGTAGGTGTCCCCTAATTATTATCCTTGCAGCAGCAATCTTCTCTTATCTGCAACTGGTAGCCGGTCTGATAAATAATTGCAAACATCGAACCGTAAAAAGCCGCTTAATGATGACACAGCTGCTCGCGGTTAATTCGGCGCGTCGGGATTCAGCAGCTAATTAATTTTCTCGGGCGCGTTTTATTAGTTTTGATCGAGTGGACGATCACGACAATCGGGTTTATGGACAATTATTAATTAATGTGCGACAGTGGTTTTCGGGTTCATCGACCGGACGGAATGGAATGGACTGGACGCGGCCCGTAGTCCTCCGATCACTGTCACATCATGTGAACGATTAGTATCCACGATAATTGGTGCGATATTTCCGAGATATCGAGTTGTGCCCTCGAACTCGCCTCAAGAGATAACGAACTCGAAATGAACAGAAAAAAAATGTATAAGAGAGGAAAACTCACTAACGAGCACACCGATGACGGATGACGGTCGCGGACACGGATGACCATCGAATGATAATTGGCTCGTTTCTATACAAGAAACTGATTTCTTATCAGTATTGATTTTATATGATATTCCATTAAAGTACTTCCACAAAAATTCAACACTAACAACATTTAATCTTTGAGTGATCGCGCGATTTTACCATGCTATCTTCACCACTTATAAAGGTGTATACAAAAAACCTTTATTGAAATAATTTAATTACTGCTACCCCTTGATTTGTAACTAAATTCTTTACAAAAACCTTGTTCTTTTCTGAGCAACCTTTACAAAAAGTTTTCCTTTCCTTGATCTTCTCTTGTCATCGATGATTTCTACGAATCATTCATCTATCTTTTAAGAGTGTTATTTTCCGAGCTTCTGCTTCAGCAGAAACTAATGTGCTCGCAGTGATTATTTCAAATTTAATAATTACAAACGACTATTTAATTAAATCATTTAATTACATTATTTGAGATTTTGTGTCTCAATATCCGTAAATAAATATAATAATAATATTTTAACTTGGGCTTCACTTTAGTGGAGGTCAGACTGTCAACCATAACGGTTGGCGGATGACTGAAGAGGGAAGTGCGACCCGGCAACTGTGTTGTTGCCACCCCGCTCTGCTTCGGCAGAGGTCATGGGTCAAAGAATGACTATTTGAAGTCTGTGCCCTGAGTGTCAAGGCCTACCATTATACCAATGACTTGATATTGAAATCACTGCTGCTATTAGACAATGCACCAGGACACTCATAATACCTTGAAGATAATTTACTGTCAGGCTTTTCCCTGGCTGACTTTTTTCTATAACTTCGCTGATTCATCCGATGGATCAGGAGGTAATTGCAGGTTTAAAGAAATTGTACACTCGTGAGCTGTTTCCTAGGTGTTTTGAATCACACCAATTCTCCTCAATTAAAAAACATTTTGGAAAGAAAAAAATGACTTAAATAAAAAAAAATGAAAATAATTAATAAATTATTTCCTCTTTAGCTATTGTGACAAAAAATGACATTCTTGAAGCTATTCGTATTATCCAAAAGGCGTGGTCAGAAGTCACGCAGCGAAAGTTGATTTCCGCTTAGCGAAAGCAGTGACCATTCTTCATTCAAAGAGACAGAAAACATCCCTGAAATTATGGTTGAAATTTTAACATCTATCTACTAGAAATCTGGAATTGGAGGTGAACGAAGATGACATAGAAGAGCTTATAATGGAAGAAGAAATCCCAGAAACACACTGGCATGTTTACGACGTGAATTGAATGAAAGACAGATGGAAAAGCGAACAAACACTTGTGAAATTTTGCTTCAAAGACACGAAAGAAAATCAGTGTTGCTTCGAATGGTTACTGGCGACGAAAAAACGGATTTATTTTAAGAATCCTAAACAGAAAAAATCATGGGTTAATCCGGAACAACCTTCAACATCGACTGCGAAAATCAGAAGGCAAGAAGGCAATGTTCTGTGTTTGGCGGGATCAGAAAGGTGAGCTTCTAAAATTTGGTAAAACTGTTAGCTCTAATCGCTACAGATAAAAAAAATAATAAATTTAAACCACGAATTGATCAAAAAACGACTAGAATGGGAGAGAAGACACAGCAAAGAAATTTTATTAGGACACAAAGCAAAACCGGTTCAGGATATAATCAAAAAATACTTGGCTGGGAGATGCTACCCCACCCGCCGTATTCACCAGACTTGGCCCCATCCGATTGTCATTTGTTTTTTGATGGGGCACGCGTTGGCTGAGCAGCACTTCGATTCGAAGTCAAAAATTGGGTGTATGATTGGTTTGCTTCAAAAGACGAACATTTCTATTGGCGTGATATCCATGGATTATCAGAAAGGTGGTCAAGATGTGTAGAAAGCAATGGTCAATACTTTGAATTTTTATTCCCATTAAAAATTAGTGTTTTATTTTAAGAAAATATCGATCATTTCATACCGGTACACCTGGTATGTGTACCATTTTTCTGAATATATGTCTTTACTTAAGTGACAAGAAAACATTTTCTTAATACATTTAAAATAACAAAATTGATGTCAATTCCAGGAAGATAGGACACATAGTATATGTGAAAATAATTTTACGTTATGCTTCTTTAGTAGGCGAATAAATTCAATCAATATTTGTTTGTTTTTTTTCTAAATTTCTAACGACGAGAGAGATATCGAAGACGGATATTTCAATGTATTACCCTGTATATAAATAATGTTGCTTTGAAATGAAACCTAATATTAGACGTTAATTTAACTGAATTGTGGAAATTCCAATGTACAATTCATCGAGAGTGCACTCAACCGGCATCAGGGGGACATGGGTTCAAATCCCATCAGAGATATTTCCTTTCCACTCTTTTCTACAATTCATAGACGTATATATGTAATTTAAAAGGATGATCACTTTAATTTAGTTATAATAAATTATTCGTAATAAATTAAAGACGACGCAAGCGCCACCTTTTGCCTAAATTCAAGTGGCATCGTCAACGATTTGGATCTACGAGGTAGAAATGTTAATTTAATATTGATGCAATGCTTTTTAAGTAAATTTACTCAATGGAACGCGATTGTATGTAGTCTTTGCTATTGTACTCGATACCAAAAAAAGGCATGCATCGTTGCAACGTTTCTCTGTTCCAATATTAATTTAGATACTTATCACAAACACTGTGTATTAATTCATCATGATTACATAAACTATACCTCGGTTTATATATATAAAAAATATAACGGCCCTTATCTGACCTCAGTTACAAGCGCTTGGGTGGGTGTGCGCTGTCCCACGCCCATTCCAGATTACTTATTCCGATCACCCGATTAGATACGAGTTTTGTTCGTAATTTTCATTTGTTTTATCGCGGCGCGAGATTTCTCCCCGTTCCCCCCGATTCCTCTCAGACGCTCGCCGGAATCGATCCGAGCATTCACACCTTTTTTCCCGTGTAATTATCGCAACGATTTAAGGAGGTCGAAAAACTGCTCGGGCTTCTACAATACACGATAATTGATGGGTTGTTTTTGAATGGCGCGTTTGCTGTCTAGTCGAGCGGAGAGATTTTTAAATTCCCAACTTTCGATAAATTCAATTAAATAATTTCTATAATTTTTGTTATATGCTTTTAAAATTTAAGCTAGTTCTTAAATAAATCGTTATTTAATAGTACTAGTATCCGTTATTTTGATACCAAATCGCGTTGATACACAGTGTTTCTACAATAAATAATAGTGAAACTAAAATACTATTGTGTTTTTATTTAATGGAATTAGGAGTTGGATTTTTCACTTGGGTTAATTATTTTATAAAAAAAAATATAATGACAATTTGAACAATTAATCAAATTATTGTCATTATCTTATTAGTAGTTATTTATAGTTCTTAAGACTTTAATTAGTTAAAGAGTTGTATATAAAAAAAAATCAACAAGATAATTTGTGCGTGTTAAACCAACCAACGAACCCCCCCACGATCATTAATTGAGGAAGCGCTTAAGTGCGACACGTGCCTCAATCGAGTGCGTAAAAATGCCGGTGATTGAAGCTCCGGTGTGCGTAAAAAACGCCGGAAGGAACACGTGTTGTGCGCGATCAAGCGACCCGAACAAGACAGAACAGACGCAACCACCTGTTCGTCTTGCGAGCGGCGCGCAATTTGTGAGGTTAAAGTGTTAAACTGTGTTCGTTCGGATCCATTAAATAGTTTCATTGTTGTCGTCGTACACCTGGTGGACACAAAGGAGATCCTCTCGACGCGGAGAAAGAGAGAGAGAGAGGGGCCCATCCGTTCGTTCTGTTCGGGAGCAGCGTGTGACTGAATTTACGGCCGCTCGTTTTCACGCCGGGGGTGGTGTTTTTATTGTGCGCCCGTTTAAGTCATAATTAACGAGGCTTTACCTGGCCGGGGTAAATAAGTGGTTTTCGCTCTCAGGTGGGCAGCTATAAGTACACGTGTGCACTTTATTAATGTTCATTCAGTTGTCTTAGAAAGGCGGTCAGAATCGACTATCAAATTTCCGGAAAATAATTATGCTTTAACTTAAAACTATACTTAAGCAAACTAGTCAATTATTGTAATAGCATTAGCAAAAAAAAAAACAATTTTTAATTTATTTAAATTACTTCCCTATCTTAATTGATTCTCCTATGATTTAACATGGAGACTTTAATGAGACGTCAGACAACGAAAAAAGCTCTGGCGAAAGCTCCACGCAAAGAAAACCTTTAATACTTCAAATTATTATGATATAAAGAAATACACAAAAAAATAGTTGAAAATCATTAAGTGTTTTATTTTAAGTATAAAGAAAACGTTTGACTTTTTATACCACTAAGTTTGATAATGATTGAAATTAGTCACTAAAGTAAAATAAAAGTGGTATATAAAAGTTAACTGATTTCGTTACATCAAAATTGAAAATATCCCTCTTCAGAAACATGAAGAGGTGAAAGACCTTGGTGTTCTATTTGATCAACAAATTACATTTGTCTGTCATATAAACAATACATGTAATTTTGCTCTTAAAACATTAAGTTTTATTATGAGATCAAGCAAATATTTCAGTAATATGGAAGTACTCAAATCCTTATATATTGCATTGGTCAGAACTAAGTTGGAATATTCTTCTGTTGTCTGGCATCCACATTATATAAATTTGTCCTTATGTATCGAAAATATAAAAAGGCGTTTCTTGAAATTCATGTCATTTAAAATTAATGGTATTTATCCCTTATTAACGATCAGGTTGACCTATTGTACACCTTCATTTTTTAATATCAATAGAAACGAGTATTTATTCACTTGGTCGCAGTTATTTAATTTACTTCTTTTTTAAGTTTTCTGATAGGTATAAAAACAATTGTAATCCGTGCCTAACTTAGTTTAAAAATGATCACTGTGTAGTCGAAACTAGTCACTGCAAATCATGTTTAAAGTAGTATAAAAAAGTAAATGTGTTTTCTTTATTTCTCAATCACCAATTTTATATGAAGCAAATAAATAAATTTATGAAAACATTTTTTTTTTTCAAAATGTTTTATTTTATTGCTTTTGTATTTTCTTTCTTAATATTATCCTCTTTTACCCGTATTGGGTGTCGAGGTTGCTTTTGTATTTTACGAATATAAATTTTGTAGTAAAACAAATTGTCATTATTTCTCTTTTTTTTTTTTCATACTACAAATATAATAATCACGCAAATCCCATATAGCTTTGCTCGAACACAAATTGTAATCGAGTTATTATGCATTCTGCATTGTCTCTTGAAAGGCTGCGTCTACTAATCGCACAAATTGCTCTCAGCCTACACGTTTCTGCGATAAGCAAGAACTGATTACGTTTTCCCCATCAAATGTCGGACACTTCCGCATGTGTAAACTGGACGGATTTACATTACGTTTATCGCACAGTTGTAACTCAATACTGGTTATGAAAATATTTCAGAGGATTAATATAAAATATATCACAGTCGATGAAATTTATTATTAAATGTTTATGTGCTTTATTCAATTATTACTTTACAATCACCTTAAATGTAAATATTTCGGGTGTGTTCCATTATGTTAAGCATTTTTTCTGTTCCGAAATAAGTATATGCGTATACATTAAATAAAAATGATTTGAAAATAATTAATAAATTATTTCCACATTTAGCTCTGTGTACTTTAAAGAAATGCACATTAAAACAACTACTTCCCGGGCAATTACCCCGGCGGACATTGAATTACATAATTTAATTATGCTTTTTTACTTCTTAAAGATCTGGTTGTATTATCATTAATATTTATAATAGTATTCAATCAATAAGAATTGATTCTTAGTAACTTTTTTTTCTAACTAATATGTTTATTTTCACAGATATAAAAAAAGTGTATATAATTAGTAGTGTATCCATAATATTCAGATGGTATCATTTGCATCAGATAACGTTGCACACTTGTAAATGAATCGAAGCGGGCCGGTGAGGTCGTTTACCACGCTTTCCAATAAATAGACGGGACAATATCATTGTTGGCCGACACGTGAACACACACATAAAAACCTTTTAGTGCGGCCATCTCGCTCGAGCATTGTATCGGTGCATACACACACAGTCTGGTGTTGTGGCGTAGATCGTGGATCTGTTCGGGTGGGTGGTAAATGCGCATTTAATATCACCGATAAATATCTACTTTCCGTCGGCGATATCGGGGTAGGAGGGTGTTCGCCGTGTTTCACGAACAATTACAGCCACATAATGCAAGTAAAACGCAGAATGCGCCGCAATGTCACACTGCTGATAAATAGGTAGCTTGCTTAGATATACCGGGAGAGGGAGGGAGGGTTGCTTCGCTTCTATGCCGTTGAGATAAATAAACAATCGGTCGCGGTTGTTGTTATTGTTATTGATTCCATCGACGGCGACGACGTCCAATTCCTCCGTTCAGCCGTTTATAATAAGGGTTGCAAGCTGCAACAACTAGATACCATCATGATCGTTTTTATACAATTAATACTAATAAAAATCACTAATTAAATTAAAAACTATTGTAACGAAACTAAAAGAAGAAACTGAAAAAAAAACACTCCGGAATGTTCCACCGAGCGCGCGCTGGTAAACGTGGCGTCATGTAAAGTTCTGGAAAATTCGAGAAACAAGCACGCTATATAAGCGCGCGCTAGTGGCGCTGCAGGCAACAGTCTATCACGCACGTCCGAGTGCTCAACATCTCGTTATAAATAAATAGTAACAGTACACTTAACACATTTAATAACATATTAAATGTGTTAAGTGTACTGGAAATAAATAAATAGACATTGTTTTACTTATTTCAGAGTTTGATTAAACCCGATTTCGTAACACTATTATGAAAATTCTAATCAAAATGAAAATCACAATTCATCATTAAATCATAAGAAGAATTTAAATTCATCCATTAATTTTCGTGAATCCCCAGGAAACTGTATCCATTTATCAAACTATATGAAGTTTTCTACAATCTTGATTCACCATTTATTTCTTTGCTCAACGACTGTCTTCTCCATCAACTGTAAATAGAAAACATGTGGTTCTAAAGAATGGAGCAACGGCACATACTGCAAGAAACAACCGAGTATCTGAGGATAGCCTAATCTCTCGTTTTGGCGAGATCGCCAGATTTAACCGTTCTTTTCTGATGGTTTATTGAAGTCACGAATCTATATCGACTAGCCTCAGACTCTCGAAGTACTCAAAGAGAATATCCGTCAAGAATGTGAGAACTTATCACCGGAAGTTCTGGTGGAAGTAACGGAAAAATCAAGGTATGGTAATCAATTCTGCTGGAATAATATAATAATAACATAGTGGTCATGTTGATATTATTCGGGGCTGTTTCGTACGAAAAATGTTTAGTTTAACTAAATTAAATTAAAAAAAAAAAAACTTGAAAATAATTATTTTCTCTTTTGCTTGTTTAGTGTAACGTTTACGTTATTAATTTAATTCACATTCTACGTATATATATATTTATTAAAAAATCTGCTTAGACTGTGATGATAAAAAATAACGTACACGATAAACTTAACATTTCCCTTACAGAATAGTCCCGATTATCAAACACCATCCAAAGGCAGAAAAAAATATAAAATGACAGCCTAAAAACATCTGGTGGCGACTTTTGCGCCACCGTAAATAAAATTAAAGAATTTACAAGGTGTAAGATTAAAGAATTTACAATTTTCTTCTGACGTGTGTAAAGTATATATGTATGTACTATTTGGCACAAATAAATGATTTGAAGGTATAAGATTAAAGATTTTACAGCGTATAATATTAAAAATGTTAAAGTAAATCTTTTCATGTTAAAAGAGTCACCTTTAATCTCTTACATACGATGACGCAAAAATTCCACTCGATTTCTCATTTATCGAAATCCCTTTCGAGTGTTTATCTGGCGACGGATCGGAATGGCAAAACGTGCTAAATACTCTCGAACACGGTGGCCTTTACTTTTACCACGCGAGAAGAAATTTACGATGCTGGCGGTTAGGAGGGAAAGGCGTGGCCTCCTCTCAGAAGAGGAGGTCCAGCCAATGGACCGGTGGTTTTTGGTGTGAACAGACCGGTTTGCGATGATCGAGGATCGATTAATCCAAACAGCGTGACGCCCACGAAATGATAAAGCCGATACCGACCGTCTTATTTACAATCCCAATATGTTAATGGGAATCCGGCGTGCCACGGGGTACGGTCATTAGGACGCATGAATCGGTAAACGTGTCTTTATTGGGATGGTGTGACCATTCTTGGAGATCGTTTAAATTAATACGAACATTTACATTTTTTTTGTTTTAATTTAATATGTGATTTACCACCAAGACTAAGTATCTTCTCTAACTATCTTCACTAGTTATCCATACGCTAGATGAATGGTGGCTGAACATTTCTTTAAATATCTTCTCTATGTTGATTGTGGAGACTTTAATTATTTAAATAATTGTCCTTTCTCCTATTTATTTAATTAGTAACAGACATAACTTCACACCATCTGATTTATTTGGAAATTTGCAAGAATTTTTTGAATGGCAAAACTTTTAAAAATGATTAAGTGGAAGATCAGTAACAGTTTAAGCTGACTGAACTTCACCTACACTCATGACATTTCATTTTGTATTTTTCTCTGTGATAAATAAAGGCATTATTATTATTTGTGAACCAAGTTAGATTTTAGGAAAATCGCAATTCGTTCATTTGTTTGCTCACAAGGACCTGATGGTAATTATAAGGCGTTTCGATATCTTTATTCATTCGCACGATAAGGACCAGGAATATTATAAGCGCGGAATCATGATTTTGCCGGAAAGATGGCAAAAGTTCATCGGAGATCAAGGCGCGTGTTATGGCAATTCGGTAACTTTGGATATGCAGGTTCGAGACCCAGTCAGAGCGAGTTTTTTTCTAAATAGAAAAGAGTATTCATTTTTTCTTTCAGATATTACTCTTCCTGGAAACCATGGGTGCTGTGCATCTTAGTTCCAATTAAATTACAATATCGAAGCTAGACCGTACAATTGGTCCAGGTAATACGTGTTAAAAAAAGTTCGTCGAACATGATGATTAAAATACATTCATTCTACAAAAAAAAAAACGTGTTTTATTTCATCGATTTTTGAAATTTCTTTCATTTAGAGCTGACCAGAGACAAGAGAATCCATGCCATGACGTTGAAAAAGTTCATCTTGCGGCGTTCCAGTAGTAGGATATACACTACTGGAACGCCGCAAGATGAACTTCTCCAACGTCATGGCATGGATTCTCTTGTCTCTAGAAGAATTCGGTGCTGTTCGAGATTTATGAAGAAATTAATCGATGGAAGAATCGACTGCCCGGATATCCTAGCTCAAGTGCCATTTAACGTGCCTACAAAACACGCAAGATTTCCCTCTACGTTCAGATTGACGACCTCCAACTCAAATGTCCTACAACGTTCACCAGTTCATGTACTGTGCAAGTGCTCAGAAGAGTATTACGAAGACATTTTCATTTAAATGCTACATTTATATATTCACCGTCACTCAAAATATAACTTTGTCCTTTTTTACTCTTACTTAACTTACTTACTCTTACTAAACTAACATAAATACAAATTAATTGTAAAAAATAAATAATATTTTATTCTGACTAATTTCTATTTATACATCATTTTCAAGAAAGAATAAAATATTATTTATTTTAAATTTATTGTGAAACAAACCACGTGTTTAATTTTACTTAATTGTTTAAACATGTTTCACCAAGTGTTAAGTGAGAAATTAATTCAAGAATTATTGCATTTATATCCAGTTGTTGTTTTTTAATGCGCAATGATTATTAGGTAATTATTATTTACTAATAATTCCTTATACCTTCTAGTAGAAACGATTATAGATTATATATATATTTACTAATAATGAAAAATTCGACTATAGCGACGATGCGAAGTCTAAGAACCAATATTTAAAGGAATGTAATTCTTTTATGGAAAAGGCATTAACAGCCTCCCAGAAAGAGTCCTATTTCTACCACCTTTCTTTGATGTGAAATACAAAACACGGAAATCTTCAATTCTTTTATCAACTTATTCAAAATTGAATACTCTAATGACAAACAACAATGTAGACATTAGTAAATATTGCATTGCATAGAATCATTAAAACCCCTTTTAATCCATATACAGAATGAGAGCTAAAAAAGACGAAATAACATGTTTTGAGTGGAAAACACAGTAATTACGGGGGCTGGTAACATACGTAAAAAAAGGATAATTATTGTTATTACGCTGTGCTCGTTAATCTTTGGATACGAGTGTCAAAAGCGTTGATATTATTGTATCGGATTTATCAGTTCCTGTCAATCTGGGACTAAAAACGCATCGGTTAGCCTCGCCAGGTAAAAAAAGCAACGAAATAATTATCACTCGAAATCGATAACATCGCACGTTAAAAATAAAACGTGCATATTTTTTTTATTATTTTTCCTTGTTGAATATTGAAAGTGAAAGATAAATAATTAATTATAGGAGAAATAAATTGTTATAAATAAGAAATGCAGTAATTTAGTGATTGAGAAAACTGCTCGTATTAAGAAATAATAATAAACATTCAAAACTCATACAGACGCTTCATGATTACCTCGTTTTTTTTTGACAAATATATTTATCAACAAATTGTAATCTTTTCCCCAAACACAATTTTTATTAATAATAAGAAATGGATTTATTCACTTGGTCACAGTTATTTAAATATTTACAACAAGTTCGCCTTCCTTTAGTGGATGAAACAACGATTCTCGGTTGTCTACCTTCTAGACTCGAATCGTTGACGATGCCAGATGAAATTAAGCGAAAGATGGCGCTTGCGTCGTCTTTCATTTATTATGATTAAAACTTAACTTATTGAATAATCCGGAATATTTTCATGTGATGTTTTAATAAATTCATTTTTTAATACACATAGGCTTTATGAAGCGATTTATAATAAATCAGGTCACAGCATGCAACAAACCCGATTACTCAATTAATAATCAACAAACAGACGGGGCGATTGTTTTTAATTGTTCCCACGGACGAGGTTTATCTGGGAACGAAGCTGGAGAAAAGAAAAAACAATTGCAGAGGCCTTGAGACCTCAGATAGAGATAGCCAGATTAAATAAATAACGGCCGTAAATAAATTGCGAGGTGGGCTAAATTGAGTTATTATTTCACCCTAGAATTATCTATGGGGTGTAATTTTTTAATTAGACATTAGACAATCCCTAAAATTCACTTCACTAAATAAATTTTACTAGTTAATTTCTATAATATTTTTGTTAATATATTGTATCGTTTTATTTTCTTTATAATTTTGATTTTATATTATTGTTATTATTAAGCCGTACGTTATATAATTCTTTATTTATGTACAAATAGTGTTACCGTAATAAACATTTATTATTATTATTAAATTTAATAGATATAATAATAAAAAATATAAATACAATGATAAAAAAATAAATGTACTAAATAAAAATATCACTGGAAAATTTATCGCAGCAATTGCACATGATGAATACTGGAGAACGTCGTATTATATTATAAAGAATGCGATCAATTAATTATATAGTTTAATAAAACATTCACACATTTATTTTTTAAAAAAGGAAATAAATATTATTATTTAGTAAATTATTGAATCAACATATTCAGAGTGAGTCAAAATAATATTTTTTTTTCTGTAGTAAAAACTACTAGCGTTCAAGTTCAATTAATCCTATTTAAAGAATGTACTCGAAGAGCGAGCCATCGATTTTTTGTTTGTTTATTGTTTATTGTTGTTTATTGTTTATTAACGGTAAGTCCATTTTGTTGCCTTTTTGGGGGCAATTGTGCTCGGAGATTTCAATCCGGTTGGCCTACCTATATGATTGACATAAAGACAATATAAAGAGAAATCGAATAAAAATATTATATTTATGGAGTTCCATTTAAAATAACAAAGTCGATATCAATTCTGGAAAAATGGGTCACCCTGTATATATGAAAATAATTTTACATTATGCGTCTTCAGAAGTCATGCAAGTTTTATTAACAAATTAGTGCTGAATTTCTAACAAGGGAGATATCGAAGACGGGCACTTAGATGCTTTCAATTTAGTCCGAAAAAATATTAAATTTCTTGGCGGAAAGACCATAGGTCGATAGCCTGTTCAAGCAAGCAAGAAAGAAACCAATATACCATAATATATTGTAAATATATGTAAAACAAATAACTTTGAATAAAGATATTGTAGTAGTATTAAATTTCATTAATACAGACATTTGTTCGATAGCTCAAACAGAATAATGTTTTTTTTTTAATTATCTGAATAATAATGTTAAAAACATTATTTATTAAATATTACAGAATACCAGAACTGGATTTTAATTTAAATTAAAAAAAATGCTCACCATTTATTTGTTGTTGTTAAATAATGAAGAGCCATCCTTATTCTAAAATCAGTAATATAACTAATTATCACTTTTCAACACAAAAATGAACTGCACAAACCAAAACAATTTAATGCGTATGTACCAGCCCGCGCGCCAGGTACAACTAATCTTATCTAAAGAATGCGTTCGAAGAGCGAGCCATCGATTGTTTTTTTTTTGCCTTTTTTTGCGACAATTGCGCTCGGATATTTCAACAATCAGGTTGGCCGAAAACGCGTGGATTATTTTCTATTCCGGTTTAATTTTAAACGTTTGAAATTATTCGTGATTAAGCACGCAATTTATTTTTGTTTATAAAGAATGATAATTAATAAAAATTTGTATTTGATCTTCTTTATGTTGGTTGTGGAGACTTTAATTATTTAAATAAAAATACTTGTCCTTTCTCCTACTTATTTTTTTATTTCACTAGATATATTTCGGAAACTACTGGAGATGGAAACATAGTTTTCGAAATATATCTAGTGAAATAAAAAATAAGTAGGAGAAAGGAGAAGTATTTTTATTTAAATATTTGTATTTGATATTAATAAAAAATTGTGATAATTACTGATTGGAAGAAATTCATTTATGTACGTTTTTACGAAAAAAAAAAATATATGAAAAATAATTAAAACATTATGACCAATTTATCTATTTTAATCTATAATATTAATTCTTTATTTACGGAAAATCACCTTTTTACAATTAATGACAATCTGTAATTACAAAATACAACAACAATATTTAAAATAATACATACGAAACAATCTAACATATATATTCTATTATATTCTAAATATTCCTGAATCAAACCTGGCCCAACAGAACTATTACGCATGAGTGGTGTAAATTTACATAGTGGAAAATTTCACGGGAAAGCTGCATTAGGGAAATGTGACTTTCCACAACATATGTATTTCAATTTATTAGATTTTCAATTAATCTAGATTATAATTTATCTATTTAATTCAATTTTATGGCATAATTAATTTGTTTAATGGGATTACCGTTTTTTGATATTTCAATTATTTTTTTCATCGCTAGAGTCGACCACTTGGGTTAATTTTTATTTTGCAGTTTCCGCTACTGATATTAAAATATGTTATATATGTAAAATTGTATTATTCTGTTTGTATGTGATTTACATTCATGCTATTTATCTAAACAATTTGAATATTGTTATTATTCTGTATAAAGGTGATTTACCGTAAATAAATGAATTGAATTGAATAGATTTTTATAGTAACATATTTTCAATTTTTTTAGTCTCACTTATTAATTTATAATATAAATAAATTTTATTTATTTATTTATTTAAACGACATTAGTCTTTTTACAATAATTTTTTACATATATACGTCACTAGAATAATTTCAAATGTCTAAAAAAAATACCTCATTTTTACACAGTTATAAATTTAAATATAAAGAAATAATTTTATACAATCCTATAGAAGGGTAAAACTAACCTGTCTCACGACGGTCTAACAATCCTATATTGTTCCTTTATTTTTCAGTAAGTGAAATTTCGTAAGATTTTTTTTAGTTACACCACTAAAAAAAAATTCTTACGAAATATATTTTACGGAGTAGAAAATTGAATGGGAAAGCGTTAAAGAAAATCTCTGCCTACAAAAAAAAACTGTGCCTAAAACGAAACCTAAATATCTCTACAATCCTGAATCCACTATTCATATATTCATCTCATCTTTCATCGAGGACTAAAGGAGGACTCCTTTTACTCATAAGACTATGACTTTGCCCAAAAGACCGATGGTCGATAGCCATTTTGGAAATAATAAAATAAATTGTTATTGTATAAATAAACTTAATTAATTTCTGATTTAACCCGTGGTGAAATATTTTTAAATTAATAGAGATGGGACAAAAAACAAACTAAGTGTTTTAATTTTAATTAAATTATCCTATTTAATTAAAATTAAAACACTTAGTTTATTTTTTGTCCCATCTCTATTATTTATACATTAATTCAGGATAATTTAATTAAAATTAAAACGCTGAGTTTGTTTCAGTTATCCATATTTTCTTTGACTAGTTTCGACCATTGGTCGGTCCATTGATTCCTCCCTGAAGATGGCCAATGGCCGAAATTAGTCGGAGAAAATATAAATAATTGAAACAAACCAAGTGTTTTAATTTTAATTAAATTATCCTGAATTAATGTATAAATACTAGAGATGGGCAAAGTCCATCTTTTTGATCTTTTTTGTCCCTGCAAAATTAAGTATGTAACATTTTTTTTAATGTTATTTATAATATTAATATTGTGAAATGTCACTTATTTATCAGTAAACTCCAATTTATTATTATTTATTAACTTTAGCTACTTAAAATTGATTATTCAGATTTACTCGATTACTAAATTCACTCGATTTTACCCAACACTAATACATATCTCAATAAAGATGATTCTTTCTCTCTCTCTCTCTCTCTCTCTATACACACATATATATATATATATATATATATATATAAAATTGTTTAAGGACAATTTACGTGATTTAAATTGCAAAAAATTGGAAAAAGTGCATTAAAAATTAATAATTATTTTTTCGCGAAATTTTTCTATTAAATATTGTTTCTAGACAAGCAAAGCGTATCTGTGAATTATATATATATATATATATATATATATATATATATATAGAAACAATATTTAATAGAAAAATTTCGCGAAAAAATAATTATTAATTTTTAATGCACTTTTTCCAATTTTTTGCAATTTAAATCACGTAAATTGTCCTTAAACAATTTTTAATTGCGAAATAGTAGTCAAATCTAATTCTAGTATCAATAGTAAGATCTGAGAATTGATTGTGATTTTTTAAGAAATAAATTTTTGGTAAAGTGAGATTTTTTACAAAAAATATGGAAATATCTATTAAAATAAATAAATAACTTCAACTTAGGGCAGAAAGACCTCCAGTGGATCGCCCAGGGCAGACAAACCTTTATTGTAGTGTATAAATCACCTATTTTTCATATGAGCAGAAACGCTAACAACTTGTTTGATGACATATTTCTTTCTAATAAGTTCATAAGATAATTCTTACTTTCTTTTTTTTCAATGTCGGTTGTAATATTAATATTTTTTAAGTTTGCGTTGTCATACACACATATATTTTGTTTTCATTTTTTTTTACATTTTTTTGTATATTTGTTTATATATTTATATATTTTGTAATTTGTATTTCTTTAAATTAAATTGTCCTGTAATTGGTAATTCTGTTGGGCAATAAAGTATATATATATATTATTATTATTATTATTATTATATACTCAATGTTTGTAAAAATATAATTGTCTGAATAAAGATAACTTCAACTTTGTTTGTATAACACAAATTATTATAACACAACAAGCTGGATCGGAATTCTCCTTGTTAATTTTTATAACTCTGTTTCTTCATTAAACATGCGATTACTCCGATTCTATTTTGAGTATTTTTCTTATTTATTTATTTTTTTTATCCGAGCACTCGATACGAAATTCCCGTTTAATGATTCCATCGGGCCGTGCTTTCGGTATCACGTCTGGAGATAAAGACCGGGTGCTGCCATTATAAATATCACGATTACATCCTGCTTCATAATCGGAAAATAAAAATAGCGTTGCGTCTCGAGAATTTTAATGGGCGCCGTTTTTCTACCTTTGATTTTTACGGGGGCATAAAATTAATCAAGATTTAACCTTTCGAGTGTATGCGTACGAGTGCCGGATTGTAAAGTTTCAATATTGAATGAGAATGTTTGTTATAATAGAAAAAAAAGGATTTAGAATGTATGTTTTTTTTGTTCTATTTAAAATTTGATAAAATTTGTTAAAAAATCGTGCACATTCGTGTATGCGTACGAGAAGCGTGTACTAGTGTCGGATTGTAAAATTTCAATTTTATTCATTTTTTTTAAATTCATTTCGTAAACCCTACACCTGAAAGGGTAGAGGTCACTGAATGTATATATATATATATATATATATATATATATATATATATATATACCAAAGTGTATATTGTGAACGTCCCATATACAAATTTTAACAACTCATAACAACACAACATTATAGTAAACAACATAACCTAAGATCGAAAATAAACCCATGTGCCTCACACTTATAAAATGCTGATTCCAAACCTTAGGAATGTTAGTTTGAGAACAGTCTGTTCAATAATCTCAGATGTAAGTTAATAATGGTCAATTTTAATATTTTTTTCACTTTAAAAAAAATGTTCAACGCTAATATTTTGTTTCAAATCTAATTTCTTCAAATTTGCCGTCACTCTTATAAGCTACACCAAATATTTCACAGTTGTAATTTATTTTTGTGTTTTTTAGTGTTAACCCTGAAGAAGGGACAAAGTCCCGAAAGCTCGGTATTACAATAAAGTGGATAACGAAAATTCTCTGCTGTTTTCTTTTGGACGAATGTCCTGTTAAGATTATCTTCGAACTTGCCTCTATGTATATATATATATATATATATATATATATATATAATTCTATAGTATTTATTAAGAATCGGTGGAGATTAACAGTAATTTTAAATATTTCTTTCTTTATTTGTTACAAATCTTGTATTGGTGCTACTCTTCAATTTTTTAGTTTTTATTGCGAAATTTCTATAAAGGAGTATTTTTATGATGACAGATAAACGTGAAAGTTGATTTTTTCTGCAATATGTTAATGGGCGCAACATATTGCACCGTTTATCTGTCATCATAAAAATACCCTCTTTATAGGAATTTCAGGGAAATTTTAGACATGTAGCGCTGCAGCGCAAAGTGCTTGATGTTCCCTGAACACACTTTCGAGGTTAAAGACGATCACGAAAATATGGCGTTTTCTTTACAGCTGCGCGGCTTGAAAAGCGATCAAGCGGAATAAATATATGCTTTACCGCTTGATAAAGCGCTGCAGCGCCACACATAAAGCGGTACCGTTCAGCGACACCGCTTTCGTAAAGCGCTGCAGTGCCACACATAAAGCGGCACTGTTCAGCGACACCGCTTTCGTAAAGCGCTGCAGCGCTACAGTTCCCTGAAGCAGCAAGTTTCCATTTTGTAATTCAATATCTGGCGGAATACTTGCTCGTGAAGTAGTTGCCTTAATGTGCATTTGTTTAAAGTACTTACGTAACGTAAGACAAAATTTCACTGAGCTAAAGGTGGAAATAATTTGTTAATTATTTTCAAATATTTATATTTAATTTATACAAAATGTATTTCTGTTTTTGGGCCATTAAATCAAAATTCTATTTCTCGAAGAGTTTTAAATAAGAGGACAAAGTCCTTTTAGTTAACTAGAAGAGAAAGCGTTACATGTTTCTATTTTAAAATCATCTTGACAGTTTAATTATTTCGTAATTATGTATAGTAATTTTAAATTAGTAAAATACACAATCTACTGAATCTTAATCCTTCCGCTTTAAAAAAATCCTATTGTACACGCTGGACGAAAACATTAAACAACCAACAAAAAACCACGACAATTGTTGCACCTTGATTGATGGACTCCCGAAACTGGTAATCCTCGCGTTAAACATTCAAGGATGTTAAATCAGAATAAAAAGAATACAAGAAAAGCAGGTCGTTTTTAAGTGTTATGTTAAAAGCGTGTAATCTGTGCTCGCATTTAATCTCGCTTTTGTCTGTAGTCGCGATGGCGATATAAAACCGGCGGATAACAGTGGAGGGACCAAAGTGCATCCTTATCGGCCGCATCAAAGTCCTTTTGGTTTCCTCGACCGGCCATTACGATGCACGGCCGCCACTGTGTGGCCCCTTTTGTTTGTCCACGGAATCGCTGTTGCGACACACACTTAAACACATGTCGGTGTTGTACGAATGCCGTAACGCCGGACACGAGGGAACATGGGAGTCCTGTCAGAGGTTGGATTTAATCGGTGTTTTGTTCTGATTTTTTTTTTAATTCGTTATTTATTAGCAAGAATTAAAAAAAACTATTTATTGTTTGAATAGCCCAGATTCTTGAGGTAACATGACATATCATTACTTTGAAAACGGTGTAAAAGACCGAAACTAGTCATGAATAAAAATAAGTAATAGTAAAACCATACCAAGTGTTAATTTATTTAAACCTTTACATTCAATAAATATGTTCAAAAAAAATTAACAATCTTAAAAATCGTAATAAATTAAAGACGACGCAAGCGCCACCTTTTGCCTAATTTCAAGTGGCATCGTCAACGATTTGGGTCTACAAGGTAGACGACCGAGAATCATTGTTTCGTTCATTAAAGGAAGGCGAACTTGTCCTGTTTATAAAATTAAATGTGAACTTAAAAATCGTGTTTAAGTTTAACGGAACAGAAATAAAAATCGGAAGTATTGAAAAAAATAATTTTAATAAATTAATATAAAATAATTATAAGCAAACTTTCATTATTAAACGACTCGTTATTAAATCCCAAAAGGTCAATCCATCACAATAATAAAGAATAACCTTTATTGTTAATTATCGTTTCATTATAGCACAACCATCAATTTTCCGCTTAATCCGGCATTCCAATCGAAACAACCGCTATTTATACCCGATACAAAAAATAAACAACAAAACAAAAAACAATCGAAACTAACATTTTTTTATAATGGGAATGTAAATGGGCGGAAAATGAATTAAAATCGCGGTTCGATTGCCCGTTTGTTGTTGTTGTTTTTATTTAAAAGCACGCGCATTGGGAGAAAATGCGAGCTGCATGGTGGGAATTGTCCCGCGAAATTCCTGCCGACTTTCACTTCATCATTGTCCATTATGTGATGTGTACAAGGCCGAAAGGCTGATTTTAGATAATGGTGTAATGGATCCTTTAATGGATGTTCGGATGAAAAGCGTTAAATTGTGTTAAATAAATTCAATTTACAGTATATTTAAAAAAATATATATGCGGAAATAATACTGGTCGATAGCTAATTAACAGATCAAAATTATGCGTTTGATTTTGTAAATTATATTACTTATTTTGTTTGATATGGTTCTTAAAGATATCTAGTAACAATCTAAGACAATGAAATCAAAAATTAAAGGCGCCAAAGTCGGTCGTTTTGAACTTTGAAATTTCACTGATTTTCTCTTGAAAACTGTGGATAATAAAAAAAAAATAAAAAAATAGTTAAAATAAAAAAATAAACTTTTTTATCGTTTGATATGGTTCTTAAGACATCTAATAACAATCTAAGACAATGAAATCGAAAATTAAAGGCGCTAAAGTCGGTCGTTTTGAACTTTGAAATTTGACAGATTTTCTCTTGAAAACCGTGGATAATAAAAAAATTTAAAAAAATAGTAAAAAATAAAAAATAAACTTTTTTATTGTTTGATATGGTACCTAAGACATCTAATAACAATCTAAGACAAAGAAATCAAAAATTAAAGGCGCCAAAGTCGGTCGTTTTTAACTTTAAATTTTGACAGATTTTCTCTTGAAAACCGTGGATAATAAAAAAATTTAAAAAAAAATAGTTAAAATAAAAAAATAAACTTTTTTATTGTTCGATATGGTTCTTAAGACATCTAGTAACAATCTAAGACAAAGAAATAAAAAATTAAAAGCGCCAAAGTCGGTCGTTTTTAACTTTGAAATTTGACAGATTTTCTCTTGAAAACCGTGGATAATAAAAAAATTAAAAAATAGTTAAAATAAAAAAAATAAACTTTTTTATTGTTTGATATGGTTCTTAAGACATCTAGTAACAATCTAAGACAAAGATATCAAAAATTAAAAGCGCCAAAGTCGGTCGTTTTTAACTTTGAAATTTGACAGATTTTCTCTTGAAAACCGTGGATAATAAAAAAAAATTAAAAAATAGTTAAAATAAAAAAAATAAACTTTTTTATTGTTTGATATTGTTCTTAAGACATCTAGTAACAATCTAAGACAAATAAATAAAAAATTAAAAGCGCCAAAGTAGGTCGTTTTTAATTTTGAAATTTGATAGATTTTCTCTTGAAAACCGTGGATAATAAAAAATTTAAAAAAATAGTTAAAATAAAAAAATAAACTTTTTCATTGTTTGATATGGTTCTTAAAACATCTAGTAACAATCTAAGACAAAGAAATCAAAAATTAAAGGGGCCAAAGTCGATCGTTTTTAATTTTGAAATTTGACAGATTTTCTCTTGAAATCCGTGGATAATAAAAAAATTAAAAAAAATAGTTAAAATAAAAAATAAACTTTTTTATTGTTTTTATATGGTTCTTAAGACATTTAGTAACAAACTAAGACAAAGAAATCAAAAATTAAAGGCGCCAAAGTCGGTCGTTTTTAACTTTGAATTTTGACAGATTTTCTCTTGAAAACCGTGGATAATAAAAAAATTAAAAAAAAATAGTTAAAATAAAAAAATAAACTTTTTTATTATTTGATATGGTTCTTAAGACATTTAGTAACAATCTAAGACAAAGAAATCAAAAATTAAAGGCGCCAAAGTCGGTCGTTTTGAACTTTGAAATTTCACTGATTTTCTGTTGGAAACCGTGGATGACTTACAGTAATAATTATATTGCTACAGTTATTCAAAGCAATATTTCAGGTTACTGTTAATATGTTATTAATGTATATAAATGGGAAATAAAATCCGCGGATAAAGCACGAAAGTCCCGGCGCATCCGCCATGGTGGATGCGCCGGGCCAAAAAACCGTGGACAACTTCATATCGGTAAAATTTACAGATAGAACCAATAAATGAGGTAATAACAGAAGGACAGCTGAGATGTTTCGGACGCGTATGCTGCATGAAGGAAGACCGAACAACAAGAAGAATAAACGAGACAAGAGCCCAAGGAAGAAATTACACGGAACATCCAAGAAAAAAAAAAAAACAGAATGACATCATGAAGAAGCGGAAAGAAAGGAAATAGACTGTAATGATATCAAGACTTTAACCTAAGATAGAAAAACATGACGAGAGCAATACAGAAACAGAAAACTAAATTCAAATCATTACACCTAACGGTAGAAAGGAAAAAGAGTAAAAAATTATTAACACCAAAAGGATGATTGTGGAGACAGCTACAAATAATGGAAGAGTCAAGACCAGTTAGAAGAATATGGGATATATAAGATGATTGTGGAGACACCTACAAATAATGTAAGAGTCAAAACCAATAAGAAAAATATGGGAAGTGATCTTAGTTTCTCATCCCATAGTCTTCTTAATTCTGAAATGACAGAATTAGAGAAGAAACAGAAAGAAAGGATATCAAGAGTTTAATCCAAGATAGAAAAACATGGCGTGAAAAATACAGAAACTGAAAACAAAATTCAACTCCTTACATCTAACGATAGAAAGGATAAAGAGTAAATAAAATTATCACAAAAAAAAAACATTGTGGGGACACCTACAAATAATAGAAGAGTCATGAAATTTTCTAGTTGTTCCAAACTTCAAAATATTGTGGGAACACCTACAAATAATAAAAGAGTCAAGACGAGTAAGAAGAATATGGGATATATTCAATCAAATTGGTTCAATAACATCTTATTAAAATTAAGATATAAAACAATATTCAATCTGTATTATATAAAATAATTATTGTTATTAATCAAAAAAGTTATCAACATGAATTTTAATGATAAATTAGTGGATGTAATGTTTGCATCGATGAGATAATCCGGAATGAGTGAAAATAAAAAAAAAAGTAAACAAAACCGCGCACTTTGCACCGCCTATTCCAATTGGAATCCAATTCGGATTTTGTTATGCTCAGCGCAGCCTTCCTGGATGCTGATTAGATTCGCTTATCACCCACTGATAAACGATAAGCGATAAGTGATCTCCGGTCGATTTTGTAACGCAATATATTCATAGATCGTGTACGTTCGTTTTTATCTGGGCAATTAAAACGGAACAGAAACACACGAATTGTTTTTGAAAAAAAAAAAAAGAAATATATAGTTATATGTGTATATTATTTATTAACGCGGGCGCTGTAAACAACGTAAAAAGCCACACAGCGATTACTGATAAAACCGCTGATAACATTGGACATTATATTCTTATCGCGCTTTTGATAACAATATATAATGGGCCTGTGTTGATACTGTATCTATATCATATTTTTTTTGAAGCAGGGAATTTTAAGCGAGTAACACGAAACAAACATAATATAAATTTAATAGCGAAACACCTACTTTTCAGCGGTTTAGGGTTGCTCTGTTTCCGGCGGGACATCTTTTCATTTGGGGGGCGGAAGCGGCCAAATCACCACACAGTCACAAGAACAACAACGGACATCGCACAGAACACAAAAATAAAGAAAGCATATCCTTTTCTTTTCCCCCTCCCTCTTTTTTTCCTTAGAAGAAAAAAATAACTCAAAATGTAAACAAAAAAACAAAACAGAACAGCACACTCTCACATACACAGAAAGAAATAAAGTATCTGTTAGCCTAGGTTCGGTAAGGTCTTTGCTTGTTTAATTATTTTTTTCAGCAAGAGTTTTTGTTTGTTTATTTGGCTAGTTTCGTATGACAGGTAAACGCACGTGCTCGGGGTTTTTTGGGGGGCAAATATTGTGCGCGACACCGATGGTCTGGAGGTTGCGGCTTGTGCGCGACTGGCAACAGTGAGTCACGCCGGCACGCTCGCACTTGCCACAGGATAACAGTTTCGAAGTGGTGGAAACAATCGGCCGGTCTCGCGAGGCGAGGAAGGCGCGCGCGCTATCCTGTCCTGTCCTGTCCCGTCCGCTCGCTCAACAAATATTTATTCTGTTATTTATTTATTGGGCCGTTATTGCGTACACGCGTGGTCGCCTCTTTACTATTCTTTTTGTACGTTCGTAATTGCCGCCAGAACAAGTGTCAGCCTGCTGTAATTTCACGAGTATCTCATTATGTTCCTTCGCGGCAACATTTTTTATTGCCGGTTGTATTTCCACCACTATCTTTACAAACCGGCGAAAAGGATATTCAAATAAAAATAATTGAAATGAACGATATCATTAACAGTTTAAGAATACATTATAATTTCAAATATAACCATTTTTCGATTTAATTTATTGTTCGCAACAATAATTCCTTCGCCTAGAGAAGATGTTGTGTAGAAAAACAATTATTGCTAACAATAAATTAAAGTTATAATCAAAAAACGTGATAAATACGAGGGTAGTCCCAGAAGTACAGAGCCTAACAAGTAAAATACAAATGATTTTTGGGAAAAAATACCTTTATTTATCGACACAGTTCCCTTTTAGCTCGATACACTTCTCTTATTAGTGTTCGATAGCTTCGATATCCTGTTTGTAGTGAAAATTATAATGAAACATCCCCACAGTTTTTATTCTACTGTGAGTATTCGCGACATCATGCGTACAGCTATTTCATGTCCAAATTCAATTATTATAATATTAATAAACCCAGTAACTACCATCCAATATCATTGCTACCAATATTCTCCAAAATTCTAGAAAAAATCTTGCAAACAACTGTCAGAATACTTAGAGAGATTAAATATACTTAGCAGCCACCAATACGGATTCAGGAAAGGAAGATGTACCAGAGATGCTATTCTAGAATTCACCAATAACACCCTAGACTGCTTTGAAAAGGGGCTGGAATCAAAAACAACTTCCCTAGACTTATCAAAAGCCTTTGACTGTGTCGCTCATTCCATTCTAGTACGAAAATTATATTTTTATCATGTGCATCCTGATAGTTAGGTTGATTTCATCCTATCTATCAGGAAGAACACAGTGTACAATGTATAACTCTACAATATCACCATCAGCCAATATTATAACCGGTGTGCCACAAGGATCGGTCCTTGGGCCACTACTATTTTTAGTGTTTATTAACGACTTACCGTTTTATCTTCCTAGATCAGAAGTAATTCTTTTTGCGGACGACACAACGATTACGAATACCAATAAGCTGCCATCTGATTCAGTAGATACAAATATCTCACCGTCCGAATGGTTTGCAAGTAATAAGTTAAAACTAAACGAAAGGGAAAACTAATCAACTGTTAATCACATTAAAATCTAACGATATTTACTCTACGAAATTTCTTGGCGTACATCTGGATACCAATCTAATCTGGTCATGTCATGGTGGTGGACTTGCAAAGAAGCTCTCTAAGCATATATTCCTATTGAGAAACAATACATCTCAGTTGCCGCGACAAAATTATTTCGCACATATCGAAAGCCACATCCAATACAGTTTAATTGCATGGGGACATTCAACGAGTAGACATAGGATCTTTGCAATACAAAATGGTATTGGATGACCGCCGGTTGAAATTGAATAAATTTGCAGACATGGCAGGTATATATCTGCTAATTCATGCACTTTCAGCCGGCGGCCATCCAATACCATTTTTTTAGATTTTTCCTCATTTCCGGCGTAGTCTCCTCATTTGGTCAACCGTTGCGATGTTTGGCCATATTTAAACTCTGCCTCTAATATTTTACTATGGCATATGAAGAGGCAGACTCAATTATAATAGAATCCAGCTCTATTTTGATATTGTTTAGATTGAGGCATTTCAAATGAAACTATTGTATCACTTAACGAAGTTTCGGTTTAATATGGTTAAACCGATACCCAGGTGTGAGTGGTGCAAAAGAAATGCCTTTTTTACTACGCCTAATATTATTTACGCCGTTTTGTTCGGTATTTTTTTGCCAATTTGAAGGTAATTTCAAGCCTCTCTTATAGAAGCACTTGTCCTTATTTACAAAAAATTGAAAGAGTCAATTTTTACAAGCTTCTCTTGAAATGAATTTTTCACCAGCAAAATTATTCGCCATGGACAGAAACAGATGGTTATCACTTGGTGCTAGGTCCTGGACTATATGGTAGATGCATAAGGACCTTTTAAACAAGCATCTGGAGTTTCTGGCGAGTCACTCTCTATGTAGCATGGTGGTTAATAAATATTGTAGATTTTATGCTACAATATTTATTAAATGTAAAATGAACCCTCAATTAGTTATCATTTTTACCGAGAAAACGAACTTCACTCACACACAGGAACTATACCCTCTATCCTCACCTATTGGTGACCGCTTCTGGGCGATTGATTCCTATCACAGTCCAATTGTTGACAGCACAGTTCCGAGTTAAGAATATTGACGTAGGGGAACAGCAGATAATTCTCTGCCAATTTTACCAAACGCGACGGGTTACCAGCCTTGTTTCGGTGCGCATACGTTTTATGACATTCACAAGTGCTTTTAGGTCAATGGACGAGAGTAGTGACGTAGGAGGGTGGTTATGGAGTTATAACCCCCTCCCCCCGAAATTTTAACGACTGAATTAAAAAAAAACAACTAAATAACGTTTTAGTAACGCTATAACAAAATTAAGGGTACGGTTTAGTAGAGAGAGATGGCTATATAATTGTTGTCAGTTAGTAATTCGAGTTAAATTGCTGTTGTGTTCAATAAACAATATTGTATTATACATTAAACTATTGTTAAAACATGCAGGATTTTCACCAGATAAATTAAAATGTATTGTTGTAGAAAACAATTAGGAGAGAAATAATGAAAATCTGTCAGTTTTATGTCAATTTTTAATGTATAGTTTTAGCAACAAAAACGTGCTTAATGACAATTTTAATGATTTTACTAAATTCTTCATTAAAGTAGCTTTACACTCATTACCTATTAAATTCATTATATCTTCCAATTTTTAATTCTAAGAGGAACTAGTGAATTTGGGCGATATGTAATAATTAAATGTTTTTTTTTAATCAGGCCAATATTTTTCTACCTAGCTTGTAAAAACTGCAATTTCTTATTCACATTAATAATTCTGGAGCCCGACTATTTTTTTATTAATGATTATTTTCACTTTAGAGTATAGCTATCTCTTTTTGCTAAACCGCAACCTTAAATGTTATTGATGACTAAATTATTGGTTTTTTTTTAGTTGTATTTCATTAGTATTGAATTATTAACAGTAAGAAGTCATAACAACCGCCCAAATTATTTCTATCTACGCCCCTGGACAAGAGAAAGAGACAAAGTCAAATGTTATTACGTAATAAACAGAGACATTCCATTACACATGTTACATCTTTGATTTTTCGCGTGTAACTGATAAATATGTGATTATCCTCTCACAATTCATTTCAGTCCAATACACACTGGACTCTTAAGAGAGTGTTTACGATTTTAATTATTGGTATTACTAGGGGGCTTAGACATAGCAAATAACTAAACCAAGATCTTGCGGCTGAGGATTCTACACTCAGTAGAAACAATATGAGGATACAGGACTAGTAACTGGATATTGCCCCCTCAGGAAACATCTGCACAACATGAAAATTCTTGAAGGGGAACCAGTATGCAGACTTTGCAATGAAGTGGATGAAGACGCCTTACATGTGCTATTCGAGTGCGCAGTGCTTACATCCTGTGCCAAAAGTATCCACATTAACTCTTCCCAAAAGAAAATTTGATCTAGAGGATGCTCGACCTTGCAAAAACCACAAAACTCTTTAATTAACTATAAGAGTGAAAGCAGTAAAATTAGCCAAAAGGGGCAGACATAGGTACTTCTGCCCCTTTTTTACTGCTGCGATAGCCATTTAACAATTAATTAATTATACATACGTAATCAATGTTTGTTACGTTATTGTAAACTTAATTGTTAATAAAGATTGTTATATATATATACCATATATATATATATATATATATATATATATATATATATATATATATATATATATACATATATATATATATAAGCCAAATGGCAGCAGTGCTTGGACTACCTAACCCTTACTTTCACTCTAATACTGCCCCCCCAAAAAAAAGGGGTCGTTAATAATACGAGGGTAGTCCCAGAAGTACCTGGCCTGTCATACAGATGGTCGTAGCTGTTTGAAAATAAAGACAATGATAGAAACTACTAACTTTATAAAATTAAAGTTCGATTTTTGGCAATGCTACGTTGTTTAGTGTTAATAATGAACATTCTCGATGAATTTATAAACATGGAAAAACTTAATTTGTAATTTCGAATTTGGGGGACAATCACGCTATTCATACAACGACCAACCCACTCCTGGAATCATACCAGGGACTTCTGGCTGGCTAGCCTGATGCTTAACCTGCGCGTCACCGATTCCGACAAGCAATTATTTTTACATGAAATTGTTGGCTTTGAATACATTTATAATGATCCGCTTCTAACTGTGGTTACAATTTCATGCAAAAATAATGATTTTCTTGATACGACGCCTTATATTTGAATATGTTTTAAAAAATGCAGAAGATCTTTGTAATTTGGCTCTAAGCAAGCGTTAAATTTCCTTTGAAAGATCCTACGTTTTCATACCACTTACCTGAGAGTTTTTCTCCAAAATAGACCACGCTGTCTGCTGGTTGAACAAGGCTGAGGCAAGTCCATTGGGTTTAAGTCTGGTGATTACACTAGCCAAAGATCTTTGTTTCAGAATCCTGGAAACAACTATTCACAAAGTACGATTGTTGAACTGGCAGACTTCGGTGAGCCTATTGAAGGATAAAACCATCTCAGCTGGAGTGCTCCGTTGACCAAGATTCCAGCGATTAATGTGGAACTTGCTGTTGTTTTTTGGAAGAGTTGATTTTAATAATTTGCATTTTCCTGTTGGTACAAATGCTGACCCAGGTTGTTACTGAAACAAACAAAAAATGGTTGTGATTATTACTTTACGTATCGGTGCTCCTCTGCTGATCTTCTTTAAGTAGCAATCGTAAGAAGGATATAGCTCAAACGACAAAGCGACATTTCCGATTTCATTGCTTTGCAAGAAGTTTTTTAGCAGATTTTTAGTTTTTAATTTTTATAATTATTTAAAATTATTTAAAAAATATTAAAAAAATACATATAAATTTGTTTAATTATTTAGTATGCTTATTTATTATTTAATTGTTTATTGTGTTAATTTTACTAGTTAATTTCTATGTTTTTGTTAATATATTGTATCGTTTTATTTTCTTTATAAATTTGATTTTATATTATAGTTATCATTAAGCTGTATGTTATGTAATTCTTTATTTGTGTACAAATGGTGTTACCGTAATAAACATTTATTATTATTAATAATAATAATACTTGGGATTCGTTCAATAATTATTCCCAGCTCAAACGCCATCATATGCAACGAGATTTCTCTTTAATCTCTTAGTGGGGATTCTGTGCTTCAAAGATGGTTATGCTCTTGAAATCGGTCGTTGAAACAATGTCTGCTGACTTCATTCTAGTTTTATGTAATTCAATAATAGTGATGGTCACTTTTCGCGCCAATACTTGAGAAAGGAAAAAATGTCTAATAGTTTGTGTGTTTAGTTTGTATTCCATGAACATTTTCCTTTAAGAATTTTAAAATATACTTTAAGACTTTTGTTTTAGATGTTTACTCTTTTAAAGTTAAAAAAACACTCCAGACAATATTTACAAAGATATAATTCACGCTCATATCTTGAGTGTGCCGATATTGGTAATAAAAATTCCAGGAATAAGAAAATAGCATGAATTTAAAGGATAGAAAATTCAAACATTTGGCAACAATGTACAAAATAAGAAAGTTCCAAAAATAACGCTGGCCGTGTAGGTATTGTAACAAACACAATATATTTAATAAACGGGCTTAAGAAGAAGAAAAAAGAATGTCCATTTATGACGTCCAATAATTATATATATACAATCATATTATTGTGGTATTTACATATACATATATTATACAAAATATTTGATCTAAACTTATAAATGGCTATCGACCTTAGGTTTATGCTCGAAAAATGCTCGGCTAATGCATTCAAAATGTCATGGGGTTTATCGTAATGATGTTCACCTGAAAATAGTTTTCCAGGAATTCTAGATAAATTTCATTTGTTGTGAAAAAAATTCCAGAACTCATTGGGATTATTTCTTAAATTTCTTTTCAGTATTATGAAATTTTCAGAAAAATGTAAGTAAGTAAGTAATTTTATTCATGCTATCACATCAGTTTACACTCGTCAGGTACATAAATAGATATTAAAAGTGTGAAAATACTATAAAATTTAAATGTATAATGTTTAAAGGTCAATTACAAATAAATTAGATAAATAAATATATAAATAAAAATAAATAAATACATACAGTTCCAATAAAATTATAAAATAATTAACACAATTAAATATGTGGCTGGATAGTCTTGATTATGTTATCATCAGTTTGTAATCATGATTTAAAATTTCTTGAATACTGTAAAAAGCTTTCCGTGTTAAGTATTTTTGTTTTGTTTTAGCTTTGTTGTTTCATACTCAATGTTTTAATACAGACGCAAAACCTTATAACCGTTTATACCTATGCTTACATTATCAAGACTTCATCGGATCAAAATTTTTATTGGATCATATTGGTGAAGTGAGGAATATAACTGTGTTTAATTATCTACAATAAATATTGTTTGACGCGTTCTTTTTGGTGGAAGCGCCGGGACGCAAAAACTGCTGATTGAAAAGCGCATACAAAAACCCAACATCAGGAAATTATTTAAAAACGTGCGTCTATAAACATCACGTCGAAAGTCATTTTTGCCCTTTTTCAAGACAAAAAAATTCACTTAAGATCCTTAATTGGGACATAACACCATTTTTAAATAGAGTTTCTCTGTAATAAATATACACGATTCAAAAGAAAAACTGTAATAGTAATATATTTTTCCAACACTATGATTTTATACTGTTATTATATATATATATATATATATATAAGGACTGGGGTACATAGATGCTATGCTCTTATGTTAATAATAATAATAATTTATTTCTCAACAAGCAGAGCCTAATTACAGACAAATATGTTGTCCTTAAAATATGATATTACTTAAAATACTTCATCAATAGCAATGTATTTTATGAAAGTTTCATAATATAATGGTTCATTGTTAAAATACAATTCAATACAATTTGAACTTTTCAAAGTCAATATATAAAAAAAACCTGTCATGTGCTTTTATTTAAAAGTGACTTTTATTTAAAAGTGACACACAGCAAGGATTTTATTTAACGTAACAGAGTTTTTGTGTACTTTTTACAATAGTTTATGTAATAACAAACGGTAGAAAATGAATTTAACACAGAGCTCGCTTAGACTGTGGCGATAAAATAACTTTTACGTTAAATAATTTAATAGTTGAGGCTGTTATTTTTTAAAAGTCCATACTTGTTAATACTTTAAGGTTTTTTTTAATTAAACACACTTTCAAAATATAAAATAGTCCTTTATTCGGGACAATTATTTTGGAACGCTTTTGCGGCTTCTTCAGGCGAAGAAATATACTGTTTTTCGTGTGGAATGGCCCCGATTAATGATATTTCTCACATAGACTTCAAAAAGTTTAAATGAGAAATAAATTTGTAATAAAATGAAATGTATTTGGAATAAAGTGTGAAAAACTGTACAAAATAAGAACAGTTTTCTTATTAAATATACTTCTGCTATGTTTAATCAAATAAAATCCTTACTGTATTTTAAGAGATTAATATATACAGTATATTAAAAAATGTATTATTAAAATAATTTAATTTCCCCAAACAACTGTTGAAACATAGAGTAACTAGTATAGTATAGTTTTCATCCTCTTTGGTTGAAAGTTATTCTGATTTACACACAGTGTCGACATCTTTTATTTAGAGTAAAAATCAACACACCGAAATGCTGTATTTACAAAAGAAAATGTTTGTGAATTCTACTCTGATCAAAAGATGTCGGAACTATGTAATACGTTTTCTCCTTATTACAGATTTCTATTTTAAAAACATACGTAAAGCATTTGTAATTATAATAAAAGTAACATGCATTTATTATCAACAAGAAGTAATTTTTCAATTACAAGACAATGTGCATGTTTATACAGTAATCTCTGATTTTTGTAGTTGGAAAAAGGGATTGGTCAAATTTTATTGATCATTTCCAGAAAATTTCCTTGTAATTTAAATAATTAAAAATATGTGAATACAATTAATCTAACAAAAAGTTGTTTTTCAATGATTCGTTTTATTGTTATAACTATAATTTTGTGTATTTGTTAAATGTGTATTACAATTTTAATTTTTAATGTTCTTTTTATTATTCATAATGTATATATTTAAGCAAAATGTCTGTTTTCTTAGTTTTAAGCTAAATTGTAAATGGTCTGCCGTATATTGAATAAATAAATAAATAAATTTATGATTTCACTTTATATCAAATACATTTCCCGTTATCTCAAATATATATGTTAACATGAAATATAATTGAGATATACGGGACTATTCTGTAAGGGAAATGTTAAGTTTAACGTGTATAATTTACTGAACCAGGAGTTGTTCGGATTATGTGCGGAAATAATTTTCGGAACTACCGCCTTCGTGTCGAAACGAAATTTTTAATTATTATTGCCCTAAAATAAAACTGGTCACCACGGGAACCCACCTTCTTTCTATGAAGGAATGTTAAATCGTCAGCATCGGTTAATCCGCCGAGTTTTTTCCAGTACATATTGAGTGCGACCTTTCTTGAGGGTAGGAAGTAAAAGGACTCCCTGGACCAAAGACACTCCACCCCGAGGAAGAATTTAATTTTTTTCTTATAAATTTTTATAAATAACTAACTAACCATCTTTATTCAAATGTATATGCAAAAATATACAAAAATTAGAATTATATTCTGTAGATGAATCGGCTATCGGTCTTTCAGCCTTTTATAAATATTTGTTAAACATTACCAAAATAATCATGTATAATAAAGTGAATAGAGCATTACGTGAAAAAAAATATATATATACTATTTTTAAGCAGTGAATACTAAACTCTTTAGTAGGCACTGCTTTAAGTCATCACAATTTCTTGTATTTCGTACACATATACTGTGCCTTTACAATGCACAACATCTCCAACTATTTTCCAGCATTCAGAAGTGGAAAAAATATGTAATACAAAACAAGATTTAGAAGTGTTTTTATTAATGAATTATTTATCTAATTAAAAAAAAAACAAGTGTTTTACTTGTCGATAATGATCAAATACTGGATCGAGAGGCTTTGATAACTTCTAAATTCCACTAACTGGAATTTGTGAATTAAAATTACAATCCCGGATCGCATTATTGATCCACTCAACGACTTCAAACAAACAATTACATTTTATCTGTGTAATCCAAAGTATCAGCGATTTTTTAGATAGCGATTTATTCGCCAGTTATATTAGCGCGCTCAAAATGACCAGACCATCTCGGCAGATGGAAAATCACGAAATTTCAAGAAGTGGAGATGATTCTCAGCCGAAGAACTCGTCGCGGGGAACGGACTGGATCGCGGAAAATAATTATCTGAAGATTACGATTGAGAGTGAGATAGATAATTTAGGGAATAATGGTACGTTTGCTAATTCTTATGCTTACTGTAATAAATAGACTTTGATTAAAACACTTGGTTTGTTAATCAAAGTCTATTAATTAAATATGTTTCACCACGGGTTAAGTGAGAAATTAATTCAAAATTTTACTGTAATAAAATTAAAATATCACTTACACGTAATTGTTTATGTAATATTCAGGGCTATTCTGTAAAGGAAATGTTAAGTTTAACATGTATGTTATTTTCATCATCACAACTTTTGTAATAAATATGTAATCATATAATGCGAAATTAATTAATAACGTTATTAATTAATTTCGCATTCAATTATTACATATTTATTAAACGTAACATTTCCTATACGGAATAGTCCCGATTATTTGTATAAGCTGAATAATGATCTAGATATATACCGTGTCCAAAATGTTTTAAATTAGGAAAAAGTTGCACTGTTTAGAGTATGAATACATGCCGATCGCAGAAATTTATGATTGGATCACACAATAGATATTTGTTGTTGCATAGCAGTACTACTGGGAATTGCAACGGTTTGAGTTGAAATTATTTAATGAAAGGAAATAACAAATAATAGTTACAAGCAATTTGATAGTTGCGTACGACCGAAACGTGCAGGAATAAAAAAAACCCTAACGAATTCTAAATTTATATGAATGCAAATTTACTATAACACTTCAAATGTTATAAATTTCATTTTTAAACGCACCTCATTTGTTACTTGTGAACTCTAGTTACGCCTATGAAGGTAATATTTTTTCAGAAACTTATCTTGACATAGCGAGACAGGTCTTTGCTGAATTTTTGGGGACGATGGTTTTAATTTATGTTGGATGCGTGGGATGCAGCGCGTTCAGTTTTGGCATTGGACTTTTATTAGCTGCTCAGGTAAGTATATTATATTACATACAATATAGAATAAATTAAATAAAAAGGATTTGAAAATAATTAATAAATTATTTCCTTTTGTATAAAATTCACAAAAACAATATTTTTTAAATATTATTATATTATATATATATATAACATCTTTATTTCTGCCGAAGACAATTTTATATACAATAAATTAACAATATAATTCTTATAATATGTTATACGTTGTCCTTAGAAAACGGCTATCGACATTCGGTCTTTCTGCCTATTATTATAATATTTTAAATTATAATTTAAGAATGTAATTTTGAACGGGAAATATTATTATTATTATACAATAACCAAGTAACGTTTTTCGTTATTTGCATTAAATATTCCCGGATTAAAAATTATTGCATTATACAATTATTTATTATGCAACTGCAAATATTCATTGTATAGCCTGGCAAAATAATTGCCCTAGACCAGAAGTAGTTGTTTCAATGGATGCTTGTTTTAAAGTACTTACATAACATAAGTCAAAAGGTTGCAGTAGCTAAAGAGAAAATAATTAATTATTCAAATTAAATAAAAATAATTAATTAATACATTATTTTCTCTTAATTAATAATTAATTATTCAATTGAGCAAAGCATTTATTTTTATTTTGATCAATTAGCAAGTATTTCATTTAAGCAAATATCCTCTATACAGGGTATCCGTGTTTCGATTTAATGTATAGGGATTTTCGTTAGATTTTCTATGGGGATCTCCGTTATTTGAAGAGTTAGAAAGTCGGTTAAATTGGAGCAAAGTTGCGTATTTCAATATTTATTATTAATCTGCTTGTTCGAATGTAAAATATATTCAACTGTTTCGTAAATATTTGCAAAAAAAACTGAAAACTATGATTTAAAAAAATCGCCCATAACTCCTTTATTTTTTTTATTTAATTGAAATTCTATGGTTACTTCCTTAAGATAACTTTTTAAGACCTATCGAACGGATATTTCATAAAATTTTAAAAATAATTTCTTATTGTTTTTTTTTACGCTCAATCTTTCTTTTTGGAAACATATTGAAATATGGACGCCTTTAAAATGCACTTTTTACGCTGATTTCAACGATATGTCGCATGTAGACATTCGCTAATTTTATGCTGTGCTGATCTTTCCACGGCAACCAAACAATGCCCAGTCGTTATGCAACAGTTGAGATTTTGTTTAAAAAGAAGACTACTATCGAAATAACATATTTTGTTTCATAAACAAATAGTTTTCATGGATATTATACCATTGTTAACATAGCTACATACAGTAAAATATTTTTTACAAAAGTAGACATGAGGCTCATATTTGATATCAGCGTAAAAAATCAGAATATCACAGTAGCTAAAAAGGAAATAATTTATAAATATATATATATATAAACATCTCTATTCCCAAATGTAACCAACAAATTTATATTTTTATATAGAATATTTAAAAACTACAATTTATATATACATACAAAGTACTTCAGGGAAAAGGCTATCGACCGGAGGTCTTTCAGCCTGTCTTTGTCTTGTTCATGTCACTGTTTATTTTGTTTTGATCACTAACTGTCTATATCTATTTCCGATAAAAAATAATTTATTGATTATTATTTTTATTTAATTTATGTAAAAATGCTGTTCAATGCATATATCCATATGCGCCTATAAAAAAAATTATGACTGGAAAAACAAAAAACGAATCGATTTGCACATATTAAAATGACTTAATTTGTCGAGTTGTAAAAAGTTGCTTTTGAGAATTTTTTTGCAGATTTTGAAACAAAAAGTATCGAAGATATGGCCAATTTAAAAAAAAAATTCAATTTTCTTCAGATTATAATAAAACAATTGAAGATATTTCAAATCAGAACATCGATTATCAAATAACAGAAATCTCCATATATTCGTCGAAATACAGATTCCCTGTACTGCGTAGATAGAAATAACAGAAATAATTTTTGGGGAGGCTTATGACTTCTTACTGTTAATAATTTAATGCAAATGAAATGAAATTTAAAAAACAAATAAGCAAAACCCACTCAGCACACATTTTAGTAATGTTTCATCAACATTAAAATTACATTGAATTTTTCTCGGATCAAAAAATTCTTGAATGATGCAATATTTTATTGATATACAACAGCAGGTGTACATTATGTAATGACATTGAATTACATGGTGGAATTTTTGCCCGTGAAGTAGTTGTTTTAATATGCATTTGTCTAAAGTACTCTCGTAACGTAAGTCACAGAACTAAATCTGACTATAATTCATTAATTATTTTGAAATAATTTTTATTTAAATTAAAATGACGTTTAATGTTGCTAAAACGTTATTATTATTATTTTTAATAAGTCATTAAAATTTCGTGGTGGGGGTGGAGTTTATAACCCGCTTACCATCCCCTTATCTACGCCACTGACCCTGTATAATGTTAATCATTTTTCGCAGTGTTGGATGAATCAAAAGTGAATAGTTTACAGGTTTTTGGACATATTTCCGGGGGCCACTTCAATCCGGCCGTGACCATCGCCGCAATCATCATGAGCGAAATAAAATTATCAAAAACTCCATTATATATAATCGCCCAATTTCTCGGAGGCTTCGCCGGCTATTCACTGCACCATGTAAGCCTCCTTACTAAACCACCCGCGTAATATTTTTTTAAGAAAATCAACATTTTAGCTAAACGATGATCCCGAAATGCCCAACGAATGTGGAACTGAGGTTTTTATTGTGAGCGACGTCAAAGGAATGTTGGTGGAAATGTCGGCCACGGGCATTTTAGTCCTAGCGGTTTGTAGTTTCTGGGATAAAAGCAACAGCAGCAACGACGGGACAGCGCCGATTAAAGTAGGGCTTTTGTTGACGGGGTTGGTTCTCGCCACTAGTAAATACACGGGAGCCAGTTTCAACACGGCGAGGTCGTTACCACCAACAGTGTATTCATCAGAGTGGGATGGTCATTGGGTATGATTTTATTATTCTTTCATTAAAAACGAATATTTATTTAGTTATTTAAATAAAAAAGAATTTGAAAATAATTGATAAATTATTTTATAATTCTTTAGTTATAAAAATCTAATTTGATGGATTTCTTTAAAAGTAAAATTCAATTTTATAAAGCTTTAATAATTTAATTATTTCAGGTGTACTGGGTTGGGCCAAATCTTGGTGGAGCAATAGGAGCATTAATATATCGCATTTTATTACTAAAACAGAAATAAGTAAAAAAAAAAAAACAGAATAAAAATAATAAATTTTGTCATTTATGAAAGATCGTATTGATAATATGAAATAATAACAAGAAATATTTATTCATTTAATAAAACGCTCAACCTACATTAATTTAGTATACGCATAACTGGTCAAAGCCATTTCGGTCTTTCGCACCTCGTCAGACCAGTGTGTTCCATGCCTTGATGAAGAGAGTTGAATGGATTAAATAACCCGATATGAATCATAAATGTGCACTATCTTCCCAATCGTAACAAATATTTATATTATTTTCTTCTGTAGACTTATACTTACTTACTTCATTAAACGCACTTAAAAAAAATAAACTTTTTTTTGTAACGGGTGTCGAAATAAGAAAGGTCACCATATTTCAGGAACTATGGCTATAAGAGTGTTCGTCACGGATTGGCCTTAAAGCTCTCTCTAATGGGATTTGTTAACAATTGCCCGCCCGTTTAAAGAGTTTATTAATAAAGATAATGACATGTGTTTTTTATGCATAATCTTGTGTTATTTACCTATGAGTTTTAAAATTTTCTAACAATTAATTTTATCACAATAAAACACTTATTACTTTGTTTGTATAACACTTGTTTATTTTTATGTGACTGCAGTTTCGACAAATTTAGCTCGTCATTATCAAACATGTATACTACATGTGAAATTAATTTTATATATAATTAATTATATAAATAAATAAATGTTCGTTTTTCATATAAAAAATATTACGGAACGTACAATTTCAACTAATTTTCCTCGTTTTATTATAAATTTCGGTGAATATTTTGTAATGTACCCCTGAGATTACCTGACCACTCTTAATTTTGAATTGTAAAATCACTTGGGATAAAGATGTTCAAAGTTTATATTGAATAGTTGACTTATTTGTGTATTATTATTTATGATGATTTATGTAAATGTTTACAGTTTTTGTAGAAAGGAGATTTCCGTAAATAAATGAATTAAATATATTGAACGCATAGCATTTTTATTGCTTTTAAAATAAAACCAGAACTTTTTTCAAGATAATCGCAGTATTATATTTTCGACAGTTCATTGCGCCCCCTGTCGGAAGAGTTACAAACTTGAAAATTATTTCCCGCATTTTTTGATGATCAATTTCATTTTTACTCGAAAACTGTAGGACTTACAGTTCCTGAGATTTAGTCGGTGATCTTTCTTATCTGGACAACACTCTTAATTTTTCTTCACATTATCAATCTGTTTATTTTGTTAAATGTATTTATAATAAAAAAAAAAAAATAAAAATAATACGAATAGACATTTATTAATAAACAATACAATCCACTTAACAAGAATATAAAACATCGAAAATTGTCATGTTGAGATAGATATAAATAGATATAAAAAATAAACACATTGAGCCAACCAATACGAAGTTGTATTGTAAGATTAATCAGCACATCGATTAATTGAGTTTAAAATCTGTCACATTTAATCACTAGACGCACATTTCGAACACTAACAGCCGTCATTTGCATAGCCTCCTAATCACAACATTTTTAATTATCAACAGCTGTGTTCGTTTTAAGTTAAAAGGGGGGTTGGGTATGTAAATATTGTATGCTACGACTCAAATTTCATCATTGTTATAACAAATTTATAAAAGCAAATTTTATAAATATAAATTTACTTCTACAGAGATGTGCATTGAACCTTTCGTTACAACAGATTTTTTTAAATGTTTTTACTTAACCTAAAAATAATTGTTTGAAAATCTATTTCGAGACATAATAATAATAACATATACACTTCTGTGCAATGAAATTAAGCACAAGTTTTATACACTATTTTTTATAATATTCTAGTTGTGTAATTCGGGTTTCTAAATGACGCAGAATTTTGACATTAAGGAAATTGAGATTTACCTAATAAATAGAAAACAATATTTATTCACTTGCACTGAGTATGGTATTCGTAAAAGTGTACTTTACTTGAATCACATATGAAAGTCTGTAAATAGTTGTATTAATATACGGATAAAACAATCAACGTCTCTTCTGTAAATAATTGTATTAATATACGGATAATACAATCAACATCTCTACTTCATATCCCCACCCCCCTATAGAGTGAATTTATTTGAAACACAGAATTAACAGTAGAGGGTGCTTGACTGTCAATTCTTTAAGGTTTTTTTTTCGGTAATTTTCGACCAAAAAACATATTTTTTTTCGCTTCGTAATCTTTGATATCTATAAAATCTGCCTCTGAAACGGCTTTTCGAAATTCCAATTAATTTTGAGTGAAATCGCATCTTGAATGAAAAAAATGCACAGGCCGGATTTGACGATTTAGCAGCGCAGGGATAAAGACCACTTTGTTGGAAGTCGGTAAAACCGGTTTTATCGACAAACTATGGATGTTTGGGCTATTAAAACGCTTGATGGCATCATTGTTGGGCTCAAATGAGTTAGGTTAATCATTTGTCAGTTGGCTAGTAATTAAACGCGTTTTTTTTTTTCTCGAAACCATATTTTTTCAATCTGGCAAGAAAAAGTAGCCTTCTTTTCAGCTTTAATTACCAATAAAAACCCTTAACTAATATATATTTAGGAAATAATGTTCAAAATGTGAATCTAGGGATTAAATAAATTAGTGAAGAATTAGTGGTATACAACTACTATTCATCTTCATATAACACTCCAAAATACATTAATTAAAAAATTATCTAATTTTGTTCACCACCATTATTTTGCGTTCGAACAACTATGTAGTGGTATGTATCACTTCAAAATTAGTTAAAAGTTGTCGCATCGCGCTATTTATAAAATATATTAATTTAATATCAAAGAACCCTTTACACATACAAGCATTTAGGGTATAGCTAAATTTAATACTCTTTTCAATTTTACTGAGCAGTCATATTTTTTTTAATTGCTTTCAATTTCAGCATAAATCAGTCTACCTTGATATCATTGCGTTATTCAGATATGATTTAAAACGTCAGCAATGAGTGTTTTTTAAGCATCCACGATATCCCATTTATTGTACGACGGCTCGGTGCATAAAACCATCACTAGTTTTGTGCTAACAGTCGCCCGCCTGGCTCCGAGACACATTCCCGCCGCCATGTTGTATATTGCGGAATTCATCTGTAAAAAAAATGGTTGCATAAAAATATTTAATACATATTTATTCAATGAAGGAAAAACAGCCACAATACGAGCAAAGACACGATGAAATGATTTTGCTTCAAGAACTTCCCGCAAATGACACTTATTTGGCTCAAAACTCGACATTTTTGCACACACACAAAAATATGACGCCGCTAAAAATTCACAAATGTAATGATGGTAACGGTTTCTCCATTAATGTACAAATCGTGTTCGAAATGTCATCTGGACTAAATTTAGTCAAGAAAAGTACAGTGATTTTATTATATTCATTAATTTTCACGCAACGCACACCAGTATATATTATATAATGATGAGGAGTTGTTGGCAGATGCCTTACCTACCATGTCACGTTTTTGATTTGACATTTTTGACCATCTATTGGAAAATTTGTACCCCTGATAAATTATCAATGATTTTGGTGGACATATTTTTGATTTAAGTTGTAACAGTTTAAAATTCCGCTAGAATTATTATTTGTTCATGGATATTTATTATATGCAACTACATTCGCATTTTATAATTTATTTAATTTTGGAATTTTTAATTGCGAGCAGCGCACGCTCCTTTTTTTTGTGGTCTTTTCACGTCTGTGACTTTCGCTCGTTCTGAGCGCGATAAGATTTCTTTAAATGGTGACCGTGGATGCACGTATTTAAATAATTGTGGACAAATTGTTTAAATTTCGAAATTTAATTCGGATTATCGTAAAAATATATCCAAACTTTTGTGAGATTTGGTGGAGCAAATTCACATTTACCGTCGTGGGATTATCATTACCATTGGAGATAAAAACGGATTCCATTTTCACCTAGAAATCAGATTAAAAATCTTAGTGGAAATTCACTTCTATTCCAATCTAAGAACCGCACAAGATCTGAGGTATGTTGCGTAACTTGTTCATGATCAATTCCCTCCCGATTAAAAAAAAATGTCGATTTATTGTGTATAAAAAAAGGAAAATGAAACCGTAAAGGTTGTTTCAAGTATCTAAGACGTAATTGGTGTTTTAGGTTCTTTACTTTTGGTTAAAAATTAACCCATTTTCCGTTTGTTTCCTCTAATTGCTAAGTACGCAGAATTAGAGAAGAAGATAAAAGGAAGGAAGAAAGAAAAAAAAAAGGGGGGGGGGGGTTCGTTATCGTTTGGAAGTTCTGGAATTCCGGAGTCAGTCGGCGTCGTCAGCCGCAGGCACAGTGGTGAACGGAAGCAACAACGGAACCAGATAAGCTAAAAAATCGTTCACTTTTCTTCTTCTTCTCATTCATTTAATTTTGTTTTTGTTAATATAACTTAATTAGCGATTAATACATCAGATGTATATATATATATATATATATATATATATATTTTTAATTTTATTGATTAAATAACCAGTGGCGTAGCATATGTACGACTACGTAAATATATAGTTATTCTTACAATATTAAATTTCACATTTTATCAGCTGTTATATGAAACTAAAAAAAACGAAACCCTTAGCGCTAAAGGTACGTCGAAATTTCATGAAAAGAATACTTTATTTTGAGATAAAGCCAAAAATGATATCAAATTCGGGGAGCTCTATATTAGCAGTCATTTAGTTTTTTTTTGTGATCTAGTATTATTTGAATTAATTTATTATATTACTATTATTATTTGCATTTATTTATGAACACTTTTCCCTACACCCATGTGGGTAGAAAGGGGTCATTGAATATATATATATATGAACACTTGAATATCATATTTTGTTTACGATTTGTTATTAAAATAAATTATATATATATTTTTTTATTTTTCTGGGAAATTAATGATTTTCTTTTTTTTGTAATATCCTTCGTTGTTTAAAAGTAGTTTTCGTGATTTTGTTTGAAAGGTTCTGGCGATAATCGTTGTATAAAATCACGTGGCCCCAAAAATAAATAACAAATAATATTGACTCACCCCATCTTCACTGAGCGGGTCGGCCGGCGATTATCAATTATCAGCAAACAGAACTATTAAGTGCGCGAACGTGACAAGGTACAAAAAAAAATGTTAAATTCACAGACATATAAATTTACCTCTCCTTTATGTTTCCACTCCTGATCTCCAGCCATTTCATGGCATTTGTAAAGAATAGGATCCGGTTGGCCGGATTGTAAGCAGAGTAGCTGCCCTAATACAAGTTCACTTTTATCTGTTTCAAACCATATCTAAACAAAAACAAACATAAAAACAAAAACAGTCATAACATATGCATGAATATGATTTTTGTTTTATTACCCGACACTCGAAAGGGTAAATGGTATTTTGATAATATATATTGAGTGTATAACAAAAATCGACAAGGAAGTTGGCATTTGAAATCTAAAGTCATGTCTGAACTAAAATCACACGCGCACAATACTGTCAAAATTAATATCTGGCATGTCACTGTTTAAAAGGTCACAAAGCTGAATGTGGTAATAATTTATCAATTATTTTCAAATAATTTTTATTTAATATATTTAAATAATTGTGACCAAGTGAATAAATACTCTTTTCTATTTATACTGGTAGTCATGTTGACAAGTTAGTTGTCACTGTTTAACCGCAACCAGCATTTCACGCGTGTGATCTTAGTACAGACATGACTCAAGACTTCCAACGCCAACTTCGTCGTCAATTTTTGTTATACGCTCGATATTTTTTTGTTTTATTTACATCAGAAACAAATAAAAATAATTTATCTTTTAATTGTACACTTATGAAACACTCGGTGAAACATATTTTAACACTGATTTAATATTTTAAATCAGTGTTAAAATATAATCAATTTTCTATATTCAATTATTGCTACCTGTGCTTTACTCCTCAGACAAGGTCTCAGTTCCAATAAGCTGCCCTTAGTTTTGTAATCCTTCGCGCTCTGCGCGCACAGGGTCGTGTTGCTCAGCCTCAGCTGGTACTGCCTCACGTAGTTCCTCTTCCTGGAGTGCCAGGGCTGGAACTTTTCTTGCTCCAACGCTGCCCATTTCTGCTTGAGCCTCTCCTCTGTATCAGTCGGCAAAGCCAGCTCCGGATACACGTTCTTTAAATACCATTCGAAATTCTTGCACTTCAACTCTTTCCGGAGTTGAATCCTGGAGGAAACATCGCCGAAAGTGGCCTTTGCTGCGTCTTTACGGTGTTTCAAGAAGTGATCCTGAAACAAAAAAATTGTGATGCAAAGCCTAATTTCAACGTGGCATCATTTTACAATTAAAAATGAAATAAGAATTAAACTCGTGTGTTATTTATTTGGATTGCACACTTCATGCAACCTAGAAAATTACATTGTTGAGAAGAAGAACTAATATATTAGTTATTGTTACCGGCAAACGTTTTCAATTTTGTGTTTCGTAAATAATTATAATGAGTTTATCCCAAACGCACGTTTATCAACTGTACTTGAAAAAAAAAAAATTAAACAATAATCGCCCTTCCTGAAAAGTCGAAAAACACGTGAAATATTTAGTTTGTTCTGCTTACACAGAATCGTGGTGCACCAGTGCACACTCAATGAGAGCTGTTACATATTGCACTGCTTTCAAACATTGAATGCAATTCAGCAATGTAAGAAGTAAAATGTGGTAAATATATAATTGGCTGCCGATTTCAAAACATAACCCTTCTACAATTATGCCGGATGATATACATTTCATTATAAATGCGATGAAAAGCTGACTAAAATTGAAAAGAATTCATATTCTTTCATTATAAGTAAATAGATTTAATAAATTTTCCAACAAACTATCACATCACGTGACTTGTATTGTAAATTGCACTGAAACTCATGCACTCACTCCCTAAATCAGTGTCGTTTTCTTGCTCGGGGCGAGTTCACATTTTTTATGACTTTGACAGAACACAATGAAAAACGTAAAAACCTTGGCGAGTGCGCACTAGTGCAATAAACAGAAAAGGCTACTATATTTCACTATATAGCTATCTCTTTCTACTAAACCGCAACATTAAATATTCGCAAACTACTTTACAGGCCATGCTCCCTCTCCCATAAACAAACACCTGTCGTAGTAATAAATTTGATTAAAATTAATTATACACATATGTTTTCAAGCACACTTGAAAAATAAGGTAATCTTTTGATAAAATGATTACTTATCATGAACTCGTTATCAATGCTGTGGAATTAAATAATTTTCCACGCGTATAGTAAGTGCTTGCATCAAGTTGTAACAATATTTTTTTTTTACTGGAGGTGTATTTAGTGTGTGTTTACTTTATACTCATCCATCCAAACATTGGCCACTCGTAAAGAGTTGTACAGCATTGTGTCCTGGCCATCGGGCGATCCGTACGGTCTCCTCTGCCTGAACACGTGCCCCACTCGACTGCAGGGGATCATTTCCAGTTTTCCGCCGCACATCCAAATCTAACAAAATTAAGAAAGGTAAGAAAATAATTGTTTGGTGGTAGAAAGACCCCAGGTCGATAGCCCGGACAGACTAACACAATATTTGTTTTCTTATTTAAATATAAATGTATATATACAATTATGTAATGATGTCTGAATGAAGATGTTTGTATATAATTGTTTGATCTTTGAGGTGTTCACATCATGGGGCGTTTTCAATATTATTATAAACACTTTAAAATGTTTTTTTTTTTTTTCATAAGAAATGATTATTTAAGTGCGTACTCTGAATGAAATTTCGAGATTCTCTCCACCCCAAATGTTCATGCCTGCATCGTATTCACCCAAATCCATGAAATATTTTCTATCCATTGCAAACAGGCCGCCAGCCATCGTTGGGGATTTAATTGGTTTGATGAAATCCTCATCTTTGACTAAAGTACCTGGAATGAATTAAAGCTTCATCAGATATTGATAATTTTCCCATTTTTCTTAAAAATTTCAAATGGAATGTTATATTTTTCTTAGTCTTAGTAGAAAGAGGATTAAAAAGTAAGAAAATTAGTGAAAACCATAAGTCTATATCTAAATCCTATCACAAGTTATAATTAAAAGAATTTTTAAAATTAAAAATTATTAATGTAAATTTTAAGAATTGTATGTGTTAATTTAAAGTAAATTAAATTGTAACTAAAATAATAAAATTAAATTATTTTGTCACCGGTAGGGGGCGCTTTTTAATTTTAATAATAATTATCTCATATTTTAAATAAAGAAATATTTCTTATAATACAGGTGAAAAGAGTATTAAAACCAAATGGAAAAACATTTTAAACGCCAAATTTACATCAAAATTGTATCTTTCAAATTGTCCAATGAGTCCATCGTCATATTTAATACAATCACATAATTTTATACAATTAAATAAACAGCGACATCCACTCTAGCAATAGCAGTAATATCTATTGCTGAAGTTTTGCATTTTCAGATCTAAAAAAACTGTCCACATTGTGGGCATGGAATGATAAAAAAATATCTTTTAATTTGCCCCAAAAATAAAATTCTGAACATTCGGCAAATCGTAGTGACCAAAAAAAATAAATAATAAGCATCCCCGTAACTTTTTAACCCTTTAGGTACAAACGAAAAAAAAAGGGTGTTTTTCTTAGGTACAAACGAATGGCGTTATCAGTTTTTAATTTTATTAATATTGGGTGTCAGGTTCACACCAGTGAAGGGTTTCCTTAGAAAGTCTGCAGTGCATGGCTAATGCAATTTAGATTCATATTTTGTAAATATAATCAATATTTATTAATCATATAGCAATTTTACAAGTTAATAAAATATCGTTTATAAGAGGTCTATCCTCCTTGGCTATACTAGACTACCTAAACGAGGTAGGCTGGTTGAACTAAGGATGAGTGATCTATAGGACAATGAAAATGTCTAATGAGGCCTAAGTATAGTGCATAGCCGCACACTCTCTTATACTAGATAAAAAAAATATAGTTTTTAATAGATTTTTAAATTCTGATCACATTTCAATTCTTGTAGTTTTTGTCTAAAATGAACAGAAAAGCAGGAATTTGCATAAAATTGTTTCTACATGTAACTTGCATAAAAAAAAAACAAGTAGGCTGGAAAATTCTGTCTGTTTTTATAGACATCCATGGGTTACTTCTTTTTTTCATTTTCATTTATAAAAAAAATTATTAATCGACATAAAAACCAGACATGACATATAAGACTATCTTTTGAATGAAACACCGATGGTCGATAGCCATTTTGTTATTATTAATTAAATAAAAACAGTGTGGCTGACAGACCTCCGGTCGATAGCCGATTCATCTACAGAATATATTTTTGTATATTATTGTACATACATATACACATTTGAATAAAGATGGTTAGTTAGTTAAAAACAGTGTTTTGCACTACTTATGTAAATTTATATACCTGTCGGTAGATTCTCCCATTTAAAATGCAATCCCCAATTAAAACCACCCCTGACTAACGGACTCGACGAATATGAAAACGTGTCCGAATTAATCACATCGATAATCGGCATTAAAACATTCGTCCGGTCGTCCTTAATTCTCTGCAAGAGCGGCTGAATCCAATCCTTATTGACCTCAATGTGGCTATCCAAAAAAATCAGCACATCCCCCGAGGACTTCCTCGCCCCGAAAATCCTCGACCTTATCAACCCCTCTCTCTTTTGTGTTCTGTACAATTTAACCAAATTCGAATCTAAATATTCCGAAATGTACTCCTCGACTTTTTTGTGCAAACCAATGATATCACTGAAATCATCCACGAGGATTATTTCTTGTAAATTCGAAGCGGGGGTTCGGTCGAGGATCGAATGCACCGATCTGAGCAGGGTGTTGAAGTGTTCGTTATAGAAACAGATTATAATACTGGCTGTCGGTAAATTTTCCGAATAAGTCTTGTTGTGGCAGCTGCAACAAAAAAGAGATTTAATTAAAAATATATTCAATAATAATATGTATATTTAGTAGGCTCTGGATATATTAATTTAGTGTTTAGTGTTATAAGTATTGGCTCTATGGTATATTTTTTATATTTGTAAATAACTAAAAAAATCAATTATTTTTACTCACAGTTTATTTCGCGTATCCGGAATTTCACGGTGTAAACTTAATCTATTGCTTATCAATACATTAAAAGCGTGAGTTTTGTAGCCTTCATCCTTCACGAGACGATCCTCCATGTTTCTCACAATACTTAATTCATTTAAATCTAAAAAAAACAAAAGAAAGATAATAATTAATATAGTGAGAAAATAATTTTAAAAACGATTAATAAAATTTGCAATTAACTAAACAAAACAAACTTTCAAGAGCAACGCTTTGAATGCCCGCTCACTATTTATTTTTTAAATTAACATTTATTACGGAATATCTATTGCAAAATATATGCTGTAAATTACAGCATTACAAATAAAAATAATTTAACATTATGCGCCTTTAATAGTAAAGCAAGTTTTATTAATGCTGCATTTCTAACAATAAGGGAGATATCGAAGATGGGCACTTCGGTGACTCACCCTGTATATAAATGATATAACTAATATATAATTATAACAGTGAACAACACTAATATTTATCATACTTTGTTAATTATTGATAATAGACACATAGCGAACAAATAAACAAATGAAGAAAGGAATTCAAAGTGTTTTATTTTTAATTGTTAGAATCTCTTCAAGTAACTCACAACACATTAACTAATATTTATATTAATCGTAACAACAATTACCTTGTTCATCTTTACTCAACGCTTTATCCACTTTATAAACGGGCTGCAGCTTCTTAACAACACTCTCGCTATTCATAAAATTCTTCAGCGCGTCCTTATTTTCCAGCAGCCCCTTCGACTTATCTCCATAGCCGTGTTTAAACCCCTCATCGTCTATCCTATTCGTCTCTAAATAGCCTTTATTCCTGAACACCGGCAGGTTGGTGATTTGATCGCTCTCCTCCTTCTGGTTGATCTGGGTGAACAGATACAGGCAAATCGACCAGGTGAACGACGCGAAGCAGATCCCGTAGAGGAACGACCTGTTCAGGCTCACCATGCTGACTACGTCGTTTTGTAACTCACTAGCATATTTTCGGCAGTTTTAAGAGGGCGGCGTTGGTTTTTCGCGACGGTTCATGTTTGTGATGTAAAAGAGAGTGTTTTTGGGTGAGTGGATTGAGGTTATGCAGGTGATGGTGTTGTGAAGTGTGTTCCAAAAGTCGTGGACGGGATAAAGGCATGCGCAGTGGGGGATAATACAGAAAAATATGGGTTGGACTTTAGTTGTTATTACGAGCTTTTTTCGTAATTGTTTATACAGTAATTTCTAAATTATGATGAAGTAATCAAATGGTGTTTTTTTCATTATTGATAAAAATTATAATGTTTAAAAATATACACCTTCTTGGAACAAGCATTTCTTCTGCTTTTAATTTTATTGATAAGATCAAATCTTGTACTGAATTACAGCTTTAAAATTTCAATATAAAAGAGTATTTATTTATTTACGGAAGTCCATTTACAACAATATAATGCAGATTCAACTTTTGGCTAGTTAATTTAAAACTAAACTAAAAGTAAATTACATATATTTATGTTTTTCTCGGATCAAAAATTGTTGAATGATACAATTTCTTATTGATTATTAGTGTTTTCACGTTTGTGCTGTACCAATTCTATACTTGTATAATAATTGTTACTGTACACACACCGAAAATAAATGATATTATTATTATGCAACAGCAAGTTTACATTATGTAATTTATTGTCTGGCGGGGTATTTGCCAGAGAAGTAGTTATTTTAATGTGCATTTGTTTAAAGTACTTACAGGGCTAAATATGGAAATAATTTATTGATTATTTTCAAATCATTTTTATTTAAATTGCTTCAAAATTTGTTGGATCTGCGAATCGACTTTTACTAATTTAGGATATTAATTGAACTGCCTGATTTGCGCGTCTTTCTCAAAAACTTTTATTTTCTTTCTGTTGCATATTATAATCTAAACGAGCTAGTCCTTTACTATTACCGAAAAGTCTATATAAAACATTTCAGTACACCATAAAACTTATTTACAAATAAAATCACATGTTCATTTGTAAGTTATAAATGATTTTCTGAAGGTTTTGTTGTAACATACCACAACTACACATTGCGACATTTTCAATAAAAAAGCAAATAAACTAATAAATTGAGCTTAACGCAACGCATATAACAATATAATGCTATAACGTCGCTGGATAAAATGGCCGCTTCCCCCTCCCCGTTTGGTTCCACTCTTCACATTAGATTCCGTCCAGATATTAATAGGTCCATGTCATGAACTCATGTTTGCAACAAAAATCAAAGAAAATTGAATGTCCACTAAATCCGCCAAGCTGATAGGTCTAAGACGTGATTGTTATTTTACACGATTTAGTGATTTTAAAATGCTAACAACAGAACAAAAATAGTTATTATTGTGCAATGCTACTAGTATAGCTTACTGGAAATGTTGTAAAGTATTCTTCAAGATCATTTGGATCAAAAACCACTAAACGATAGACTGACAGCATACCCATCACAGGGGACACGGATCATTCGAGAATGGTTAGATCGTCTGAGCAGTGGACTGGACGGTATGGTCCAATAGCCTCGATCTAAACACAATGAAGTTATGTCCTGTATATACGAAAATTATTTTACACTATGCGTCTCCATTAGTCAAGCAAGTTTTATTAACAAATTCATGCTAAATTTCTAACGACAGATATCGAAGACGGGAACTTCGATGACTCACCCTATATAATAACTGTATTATTAAACGAGGACGCCCAACACCCGTAAGGGTACAAGGGTTTTTGATATTATATATATATTAAACGAGGAAATACAATTTCTATCAGCTGGTGTAATTAACGCTGTAAGTTAAAAAGGGAAGCAGCAATTCGCAAAATACTGTTTAATGTTCGATTTACGCAACAAAATTTGAAAAGCACAATTTCATAAAAAAAAACGGAAATTTAAACTTACCTTCGTAGAAACAACTATTTTCAGCAAATACGGAGAAAACAAGAGGTACTTTAATAGAAGCGGCCATCTTCGGCAAACAAATGGTTGCCAACCGTCGCGAACTAAACCGCATTAAATAAATTGCAAATATCGCCAAAATAAAAATATATTTTTTAATAAATCAGTATTAAGAATTAAAAAGCACTGCTTTCTAATTAAACAAAATGTGATAAGCGTTAGAAATACGCTATTTGAGATGTGAATTTCGGGCCCCTCAGTTGGCTGCCCATTGTTTACTAGGCGAAGCGTCGGAACGTTTTGTTTAAACAATTGAAACGTTTGCGTTTATACACATAAAACATAGTGTTAGTGAAGATTCTGTAATTATTATTTAAATATTATTCATCATTAAATATTAATCGTTTTATACAAGTGGAAGGAATAACAAAGAATGTAAGTAGAAAAGAGTGTTCACAAATAACAAAGAATGTGTTTTCCAAATACAAGATACAGTCGGCGTTGTGAGATAATTCCGGTTTTCATTACAAGAATTCGGGTAGAAAAACAAATCAACTGATTTCATGTAAGTAATGAAAGCGAGAGTGGAATTGTATTTTTTTAGTTTGTGATAATTACATACGTTTGACAGAAAATTGAAACTTGTAGACTTTTCTGCTTACACTGAAATCGGTGCATACCAGTGCGCACTTAATAAGCTATGATTTACTGCACTGCCCGTGTTTTCAAACTGCATGAAATTTATTTTGCTCTACGAGACTCTAGTATGGTGGACAGCTATAGAGGAAAAGTCCCACCAGATTATATAGTAGAGGATACAAAGGGCTGCGCGATTCTTAATCACGGGAGCCCTTGAAAACAACCGCAATGAAAACGCTAGAAATACAGGTAAATCTGGGAATATCTTTCAGATATTCAGTACGGCAGTAAGAATAAACTCGATAGGACTGCTGTATACCAACAAGCAGAGTCGCTCAATTATTTTACTTTATGTTGCTTTTGACAAATCTAAAGAAAGATAATACATTAAATATTGATTTCGTTGCTATAAACAACCGCAATTGTTTTACTTTTGTCTTTTTCATGGCTAACTAATTTTTGGTGTATGGTAAAATTAAAAACGACTGTAACTTATTTTATTTTAAAAATAACTATGGCATATGTTATATCGGATTAAAGGGAAAAAAATAACACTTTTAATAAAGTCATAGCCAACTACTGTTTCCATTTAAAAAAAGGTAAGTTTGTGTCATATCTCCCAAAATAAGGGCGAAATTTTTTTTTGATTTTTTGTTATTAATCTGTGTAAAATTTTCTACAACTTTGTCCTTTACAGTTTTTTCTATCTAAGATAATAATAGAGATATATTGATTTCAAAAAATTGACACATTTTACTTTTTTCAAAATATCTAGTTACCCTTGACTTTTTCAAATATTTTGAAAGTGTCATTTTATTCGTCTTATAAAACTACACTTCTTTCCCCATTTAACCGTTTTTCTATCTCTTATAGTTTCCGAGATCCCCATAGAGAACATCGAAAAAAACTCACCCTGTATATACACATTTAAAAAATATTAAGAAATTTTTTATGATAGTATACAAAAATAGTTTATTCACTTGGTGGTAAAATAATTAATAATTTTTAAAAAAATATGATTTACTATAATGTATTTTCGAATTTATGTTGGTTCCACATTCATTCATCCTGATCCTTATAAAAATTCCTTAACCCAGTTTCCAATGCGGCGGGGATCATGCTGAATAATCCCCTCGCTTTCGCATTCCGGCAGTCGGAGCGTCGCCGCCAGTGTTTAGTGCATGACCCAGTTGGGCGGCGGCGCCACACGCGCGGCCCTTTCAGCCCGTTTCAGTTTCGCAGCAGTTCCAGTTTCAGTCAGTATTTTTTTTCAGGCGGCGCACCGACGACCCGCCGGTTTTTCCGACTTTTCGGTACTTGCGCCTGTTTCTGTGTATGCGCCTGTGTCTCTCTCTGTGTCTGTGTCAGTGTGCTTGCTGTGTCGTGCTCTTACCCTCTGTGTCTGATCGCACCGCACCGCATCGTGTCTCTTTTGTGTCCTGCAAATTCATATGTGTCGATTATCTGTGTATGTTTTTATTTACTTTTTCTTGTAAGGAAAAAAGAAAAAAAAACAGAGTGGGGGAAGCGCGACGTGCTAGAAAAATTAATAAAGGTATCGGGAAAGTGTTTTTGGAGTCCAGTTTTGCGCTCCGGAGAAAGTTGCGGATCTCGTTTTTCCCGGCGGCGGCCTTCTAGTCGGTTGTTGTTGGTTGTTGCACTCTTGCTTGCGGAGGTTAAAGTCAAGGACGGTTGTTACTTGCTGATTATCGATTTTGCACAATTTCGGCGGTGCTGCGCTTTTTTTGGAAAACGTCTTTGTTGCCCGTGGATTACGTAACGTCGCTCAGCCGGCCGGGGGGTTTGTCCCGCACATATCCACTTTAAATTTATCGATTACGTTTTTGAATCATCCCCATGGCCCACAATGCCATGTACGAAAAGAAAGTAGAAATTTGTTATAAATAAACTCATTTTACACTGAATTCACATGATTTCAAAATAAACAAACGGTAAAACAAGTAAATAGTAATAAAAATAAAATAATAAAAAAAAAACACTGATTCACTTTGTATAACTTTAAATTTATTTTACTGATTATATATTTTAACTTGTCATTATAAAACTAACAATTTTTCATACAGAAAGAAGGAATATCTTTATTACCAAACTTATACTATGTGATCGAGAACTTTTCTCCTCTAAAGTGCTCTAATTTTTTTAAAATGATGTTGGCAATAAAAGTTGTAGGTTATGTTATTCTAAAAAAATGAATTGATTTATAATGACACATGTGATTTTTATTCATTGGTGCTAATAAAGGAAAAAATCAAAGCACTCTAGAGGAGAACATTTCTCGATCATATGGTATAAAGTTTTATAAACATATATATCATAATATAATTATATATATATATAATATAATATAATTTCAGGCCATTGTTTCCAAGCATTTTTTATTTTTTATTTTATGCTTGGAAACAATTGCCTGAAATGGGCTATCGACAATAGGTATTTCTGCCATTTTGCTTTTATTGTTTTGAAGAATATTTCTTCATACATTTTCATAGATTTTTTTTAATAACAATTCTATGTAAATGTACAAAAAAATATAATAATATTACGTTTATTGTGTTACCTATATATACATATAGGGAGGGAGGATTAGGGTGATGTCAGGGCTGGGTTTTTGTGAATTTTTGAATTTTTGGTTGTGTTTTGTTAATTTAAGAGGATGCCAATAAAGGTCTTATATATATATATATATATATATAAATACAGAGAGTTTTATGTAAAACCGAACATACTAGAATGTACTCAATGTAAATTTTCCTATGTTCGATTTGTTCAGGAACGCATCAAAGCATTGGGTGCGATGTGATTGGCTACGATTTCTAATGTCAACTATTATGTCAAGTGCAACATGTATAATTATGAATATTATACTCAACCGCAATGCATACCATAAAAATCTTATCCTCCTCTGTATACATTATTGATACGTAAAGATGTCCAACTCTACTTCTGCTTTAAGAGCCAGAACAGTAAATATCATTTGCTTGCGATAACTGACAAGTGTAAGTCATTTTTGACAGAAAAGGGTGTAGTTTGGGTTGACTATATTATTTTTAGAAATAGTAGCCAATCACATCACACTCAATGCTTTGATGCGTTCCTGAACAAATCGAACATAGGGAAATTTACATTGAGTACATTCTAGTATGTTCGGTTTTACATAAAACTCTCTGTATATCTTCTATATTCAGACTATATAGATATTTTCAACAATATAAATAATTACAATAAATGTAGGTGTTAGTCTGTCTGGGCTATCGACCAGAAGTCTTTCTGCCCTGTGTTACATATTTACATAAATATTTACACTCATCAATAATTTATGTTTAATAAGATTATAAAAATTGCACAAAACAATATAACATAAATAAATACAATACATGAAGGTGTTAGTATGTCTGGGCTATCGACTAGAGTTAAGTCTTTCAACCCTTATTCAGACAATTACAAACGTTAATTATACAAGAAAGTGTTTGTCTATCTTAGTCTATCGACCAGAGTTAAGTCTTTCTGTTCTAGAACAAATACATTTTACAATTACACAATTATGCTTTTCATTTTTTTATTTATTGTAGAATTTACATTAAGTATAATAACCGATGTGAAGTTACCCACGGATTTCCAGCCATGGATTTGTCAGGCTCCTCCACCATGGCGGAGGCGCCGGGTAAATTATTTATTTTAAAAGTGATTCTCAGCTTATGAACGAATGAAAATAACCCAATTATACAAGAACAGTGTAAACTTAATTTAAAATAATTTTTACTTTCAATTATTAGCTTCGAATAAAGACTTATCAGAAAAAAAATCATTTTTGAAAATGTTTAGTGAAATTTTTGCTTCCATTGATGTATTTTTTGTACGCACACCCTGTATATTCCTACTAGAAGTTATAGGCATTTTTCGAAACGTCAATTTGACGTTAAAATTTGACAAATAATTTGCATATTTTTTTTAATTATTTTATGCACACATTTTAATTAAAATTATTTTCAAATTTTTTATACTGAATATGAAAATCTAGAAATACATTTTGTAGTAATATAAAATAGGGGATGGATTTTTTTATTAAAATCAATTAAGAATATTCTTCACAATCATTACATAAAATATTTCAATTCTACAATCACAATCACATACATATAATACATCACATATATAAGTGATGATTGTGTAGAATTTGAAAATAAGTCATTTTTAATTGGCTTTATTTTCATTAATTATGGTTTATTTATATCTGGAACATACTTCCTATTAAATCTCAGACTCATGTATATTGTGTGTAAAAAAAAACAAATGAATCTTAATTTTAAAGGGGACATCGATTATATATATATATCTTAATTTTTAGTTCCTTACACCTAACAGTAGAAAGGAAAAAGATTAAAAAAAAAATCTTAATTTTTAGTTATATAAAAGCGCAACGATTAAAAAAAATACCGCAAGGTTGAAATTTATAAATTTCCATGTGTCGCCCGGCGCATCCACCATTTATACATCCTTACAATTACGCCCGCTATTTAAAAAGAATTTGTTGAAAAACTGAAATACACAACTAATCATACTTAAAAATTACTGTTACAATAAAAACGAATAAAACATAATTTGATTTCGTTTCTAATACACAGGGTGAGTCGTCGAAGTGACCGTATTCGATTAGAAATTCAGCATTAATTTATTAATAAAACTTGCTTGGCTACGGGAAAATGGGACACCCTGTATACTTGAAAATAATTTCACATTATGCGTCTTTAATGTGAAACTATTTTCAAGTATACAGGGTGTCCCATTTTCCCGGAATTAATATATTAGTCAAAGACATTTTATTTCTTTTAATATACATTCAGCTCGATAGCCTGTTCAAGCAAGCAAGAAAGAAACAAATATACCATAATATATTGTAAATATATGTAAAACAAATAACTTTGAATAAAGATATTGCAGTAGTAGTATACATTCAGCATAATAAAGTGTATATATACCACACAATTCCAGACTTCACTTTAAACAATATTATTTAAAATAATCTCATTGAATTACAATTTTCGCAATTTGCTAAAGCTAGACCGATAAGATTTAATGTGTTTTTGTCTTTGTATATCAACATCCAATGATTTCTGTCGAGGATGGGCGTTGTACATTGAGGGTTAATTATTATAGTATTGTCGTTTAATTTCGCAATAATATAATGTTCTAAATTAACTTTGAGAAAATATATTTAGAACATTATTTACCTTATAGACTCTAATTGTTGATAAATTAGGCGGAAGATGGCGCTTGCGTCGTGTTTCATTTATTATGGTTAGAATATAGTTAATTAGAAAATTATCTAACCACATATCCGTTTTTATGTATTGTTGCTTAAAAAAGAAAGACTTTCATTCACATACACACAGCCCTCTTAAGCTGTATGCCGTTTTATTAAGGAATATTATAGCTATCCCTAATAGTAATTACATCTTGTAGCAATATAGATACATTATTGAATTTCAAATCTACAATCTTGTAGCAATATTGGGATGTAAACACGACACTAGGTTGACACGGATCGGATATGAAGTTATCATTTTTTTATTATAACGCATTTTATATCTTCCAGAATAGTCAACTTTGAGGATGAATTTGGTTCACGGAGTTTCAGTGCAGAAAGTGTAAAAAGTTCTGCCCTAATTCATGTAACGAAAAAAGCCATATTGAAATATTTTTTTACTATAAACTATTAATTATGAAAACATCTGGTATTGTTTCACTGATTTTATTTTAAATTTCCGACTAGTTTCGAGTCATTATCAAGAAATTCCATTATTTTTTAATGCTTTTGGATATTATTTAGCGACCCACTTCCGAACAACAACAACAAAAAAAATCACCGCTCTCCCCAGTGGAAGCGATAAACAATCAAATGCCTCCTGCCGGCGAGCGGATCTATAAATAAAGGAAACGACGCGAAATACGGCGCGTCGTTGCGCAATCGCCCCGTTAAACTTTAAAAATAAAGGGCGACGCTCCGCGGCGTCGCGACGCCCGCCCGTGAATGAATAATCGAGCGAGGGTGTGAATAAATCAGCGGGAGATGACGGGAACAGCTGGATCGCATCAAAATATTATATTTAATTTGTAAGACTGCAACCGGAGTCTTGTCGGCGACTGCCGCGGAGGGACGGATTTTGAAAAATTAATGGAGTTTTCTCCCATTGAAAACTCCATTAATTTAATTTAAGATACCTTATATATTGTAAATATTTTAAGAAGGATTAATGAATAATTATATACACGTTACTTATTACTTTTTCGCACAAACAAAATTAACTATGTTTATACATAGTAAGGCCATCTGTATACACGTGTTTCGGGATTTATCTCTCGTCAGTATAGCTTTACCTTATATAAAATGTTCAAGAACAAAAAAAGTCTATGCTTAAGGTTGTCACTTGATAAAACTGCATATTTACTAATTAAATTAAATAATGCAGTTTTTTTTTAGTTTTCCAGTTTACCGTTTTCTCCATGAATTGGGGCGATACGGCGGACGATTTCTCTCTTATCGTTGAAAATTCAGTATTAAATTATTAATAAAACTTGCTTCACTCTCGAAGACCCATAATGAAAAAATATTTTCATATATACAGTGTGTCCAATTTTTCCGGTATTGATATCAACTTTGTTATTTTAAATAGAATATCCCATATATTATTTTTTATTAGTTTTCGTTTGCTGAAGTAAGTGATTCTGTAGTAAATACTATACTTAATAATTTATCAGAGGGTTCAACAGGTTCTGACGGCATCAGCGCTAAAATGCTTAAATTATGTTGTACGTAACATAATGAATCATTGTCTCTCTCGTGGATATTTTCCTTCGTTTTGGAAAAAATCCCACATAATCCCTATTCTTAAAAAGACCTCAGTTACTGATCCTAAGGACCTACGCCTAATTAGTTTATTATGTACGCTTTCCAAAATTTTGGAAAAAGTAATTGAACCACAAATTAAATGTTACTTAGATCGTCACTCTATCCTCCCTGACACGCAGTCTGGCTTCCGTAAAAAATATAGTTGCTCCACAGCTCTAGCCGACATCACAGATAGTATAATTATTTCCCAGCACCAAGGCCTTCTGACATTACTTATACCACTGGACTTCTCGAAGGCCTTCGACACCTTAAATCATAATACCCTGCTGGCTATATTGTCTTACATTGGCTTCGATCAGGTATTCATTGGTTTTTTTAAAGAACCGATCACAAATAGTAAGCTTGAAAAATAATTTGTCGAATGAGCTGAATACTCATAGAGGTGTACCACAAGGCTCTATTTTGGGGCCTTTATTATTTCTAATTTATACTTCACAATTTTTTTCAAGTCTCAACTTAAATAACTACCATCTTTTTGCAGACGATACTCAATTGTCATATCTCCCGCTGTATCAATAAGGCATACGTAAATCTTAGGTTAATATACTTAAATCGGCGATGTTTATCGGAAAAATTGAAAACTATATTATGTGAATCCCTGGTTTTGTCACACTTCAACTTACAACTTTTGTTTGAAATAAAGATTATTATTATTATTCGATATAACATAATTAATAGTTTTGATTAGTCGTTACTACAGAAAAAAAATAGTTTCTAAAAATGTTGACAGTGTCTCAAATTTTAGTACACCACTACGTACTAAAATTTGAGACACAATTTACGATCGCAGTGCCAAATTGGCGAAATTCTGAAGACGTTTCGGGTAGCGGGTGTGGGTGGATATGTCAAATCATTTTCTCTATTCACTCTTTCGACGTTTTCTTAATTAATGTTAGATATAGGCAAAGTCGATCTTTTCCATATTTTCTGTTACTATAAAATTAAGAATATAAAATTTTTATTAATAGAACATATTCTATTTTATTTATTTATTAACTGGATTTATCTTTTTACAAATTTACAATATAATTAATAATATTTATGTGTAGTGGATAGTAGAACAAAAATAAAGCAATAATAACAACAACAAGAAAACAAATAATTTTCGCCGTTATATGATAATAGTGCGGCTTGCTTAGATTAATGAAGGTCAATCTTACGCTACCAAAAATCCGCAGATAAATGAGCAACATATAAGTAAATAAATGCCTAAAAAAAATATGTCAGTAACTATTCTCTATTTTTTGAAAACCACACATTTATTGTTACTTATTGATTTTGTTTATTTTTAATATTGCTCACTTAGAAAAACTCGATTTATTACAAATTTGTAAAATGTGCTCTTTAAAATCGAGCTTCTGATTAAATATGACACCCAAATCCATAATTTTTGTGACCCGAGTCAAAGTTTTATCATTTCAATTCATTTATTTACGGTAAATCACCTTTATAATAACAATATTCAAAATGTTTAAAGCGTAATCAAAATGTTTCCTTCCACTACGGCAAAATGATATGGCAAAACATTTATTCAAATTTAAATGAAGATTATTATTTTTACACCATAATCATATGCTATTTAAGTCGTCTTGAAGTAGCTGTTGGTCTGCGATGTTACGAATTTTCTTATAAATTTTTAAATCGTCAGCGAAAAGAAGAACATTGCTATTCTTAATTTCTGATACAATATCGTTAATAAAGAGTAAGAAGAGAAGTGGCCCGCAGTGTGAGCCCTGTGGAACACCTGACAACACTAATACGTTTTTGGACAGATATTTCCCAACACGAACACACTGCGATCTACCCACCGAGTAACTTTCAAGCCATTTAATCAGAATCCCACTAAAGCCCATACATTTGAGTTTATAAATTAATAAGTCATATGTTTAATTAATTTCTCATTTAACCCGCGGTGAAACATTTTTGAATTAATTCAGGATGATTTAATAAGTCATGTTGAACCCGGTCGAAAGCTTTGGAGAAATCAGTGTAAATTGCAAATCTTCCTCCAAAGCATTAGATTACTAATATTACTTGAATTTGTCCAACAATAAATAATATAATTTAATAATGATAGAAAATTAAAACTCTTGGTTATTTTATGTTTCACAGATTTTACTTCATTCTCCGACTAGTTTCAGTCAGTGACCATTATCAAGCAGTAACATTACTCCTTGATAATGGTTACTGATATAAAAAAAAAACATAAAAAAAAACAAGTGGAAATAATTTATTAATTATTTTCAAATCATTTTTATTTAATAATAAAAAACAAGTGTTTTAATTTTCTATCATTATTAATTAAAAATATTCTGGTTAAGTAAGGAATTTATTCAAAATATAATATAATCTAATTTCAAGAATATTAATTAATTATTAATTAAAAATGTACTAGTTAAGGTTGCGGCTTAATGGAAAAAGATAGCTATATAGTAAAATGGAAATAATCGTTTGAAAATAAAGCTATTCTTTTGGATTTCATAATATGAATGTGTATTTACATTTTTTTATCTACCAAGTATAAAGTATCAGTCCAAATAAAAAATAAATCGTTAATTTTCGTGTATTACGTCAATTTACTAGTTTAAGTTAGAAAAGAAAATTGTAAGATATAATAAAATTAATAGGTAGAGTCTGCTAAGTTATTTGAATGCAGAATTTAGTGAAATCCTTTAAATTTTCATTGCACAAGTTTTTATTAGCAAAAATTTAATTTAAAATTTGCTATAAATTTGATCAATTTTCATTGTTTTTCATAATTATTTTTCACAGAAACTAAACATTAAAATAATTTATCTGATGAAATTCCTGCTTATTTTAATGTATAATACAATATTGTTCATTGATCACAACAACAATCTAATTCAAATTAGTGATTGCCCATATTTGTATAGCTATCTCTTTCTTCTAAACCACACCCTTAAATAAGGAATTTATTCAGAATATAATATAATCTAATTTCAAGAATTTCATTCAATTTCTCTTAAAGTTTGAAATGAATTTTTTGTTTATCTTCGCTCCATTCCCCTCATTCCTTTCCATTCCGCCGATTTATAAACATTACCCCCCGACAATCGAACAAATCGCCCGGAATTTAAAATTCATTTCTCATCTTTTATGGCTCGCCGCGACGCAACAGCGAAAAAAAAAAACAACAACCAGCGCAATTGCGGTGATTTATGCGGGAACGTAAACGCAAACCTTATAAATTCCGTAAAGGGGGAGGAAATAATCGGATTTCTCAGCGAAAACAAAACAAAAATCGATTGTGAATTATATAGCACTCGCACGCCGGTTTTGCGGTATTGTACGTGTAAATGTGTGTCTTGGAAGAAAATCAATATGTAAATACGTCGGTTGGAGTTTCACGCGATCGATCGAAACGAACATACTGTAAGTTCGAGCTTGCAGGTCCATGTCACGCGGGGGTGAATTCCGTTTAGTATACATTTCCTTCACCTGATTAATTTGATTCGCGTTCGTATAAATCGGCAACAGGTTATTGTAATTAATACGCTAAATCAGCATTTTCAAGCTGAATTATTATTTGTTTGGTATTAGTGTCAATTAATTTTGATATTTTCAATTTCAATTTACTTTATTAACGGAATCTCCATTTCCAAATTACAATTATAATTACATATTAAAAATTTTATAAGAAAAGTGTGACGCTCTAAAAACATTACAAAATATATGTATAAAAAAATGCAAATTATCAATCACAAATTACGACAAAATACAAAATAAAAATAATACGCATCAAAATATTTATTTATCAATCCCAAACAGTTCATTGTGAAAACAAAATGCAACCGGCTTATTCCTATCTTCAAGTGATTGAGGGAGATAATATTTTTATTTAGACATTGGTAGTTCATATTGTATGAAATAAATATGAATAAATTATTAAAAATCAACAAATAAAACACAGATTACATTTACAGGGTGTAACATTTATTTACAATATATCAGTAATTAGATTATTGTCAATTAAATTAAATAAAATGAAACAAACATGATTTGAATTCTTGATGGTTGAGGCTTCTACTTCGTTATTTATTAATTTACGCAGGCCATTTCATACAGTAACATATACAGAATAAAATAAATTAGTCAGGTTACAAAAAAATGTTGAAAAAAAAATACATGTTAATTTAATTTAAACGAAATTTAAACAAATAAATAACTTTGTTTGTATAACACACTGTATATTTATAAATACAACTGCTATTTCGGCAAATCAGCTTGCCATTATCAAGAATAATGTTGTAAAATTACAAATGATGCGGTATATATATAAATCAAAGGAGATGTGGGAAGGGGATTATTTACAGGTATACAAAAACAAGAGATTACAAGATAGAAGAATATACTAGTTTAATCTGGTCGTTTATGAGCGGGATTGTCGGATTAGAGTGGGTCTTCTGAAATTCTAATGACCCTGATAATTTAATTTTTTTATGTATACTGTATTATATAATTACTATAATTATTATTACTTATTATAAGTGTTTTTATAACATTGTCCTGTAATTGGTTCAGCTGTTGGGCAATAAAGTTATTTTAATTATTATTATCTTAAGGCCCTTGTCGACTAAATAGAGTGCCTGAAGTACATCTTCTCCAAAATAATGATTTTCTTCTGTCAGATGTTTTGCAAAATTCGATTTATCTTTTTGGTTGGTGTTCTTCGAGTCGAGTACCGAAGCTTCGACCAGATTCACCTATGTATTCGATGTGTGTGAAGCTGGCAATAATTCCAGCAATAACCCGGCGCTTCCACCATTTTTAAAAAATAATTTAAATAATAATTTTTACAACAAATGATAAACATTTTATAACCATTTGAGTAAAAGAAACACAAAATCTATAAAACACGATAAGACACGATTTTATAATTGCATCCTAAACAAATTAATAGTGAATTTGTTATTATTTAAATTGATTGTTGCGGTTTTTACTTTTTTTTGTACATGGTGGTTCACAATAATAAAACACTTACTATTTTATAATTTTTAGCGGCAGTTAATGTAATTGTTGTTACGTAACGAATAATTATTATTATTATAAAGTGCCATTACAATCGGCCGCATTTCCTACTCAAACGAAAGCAATTATTAATTATTCAACGTTTCAAAAAACCAAACTTGTCACTGTCGGATCTTTCTTTGCGTAAACTAAAACAACACGCCCGAGCGCGTGACTCCATTCGGTTAATGTGCCTTCATAGTTTGGAATTTGGATTTATCGAGAAAAATAAAAGTGAGATCACCATTCTGAGAAAGTTTCCATTCTGAGTTTCTTCTTTTTTTTTAATTATTATTATAGTGTAATATTTAGAGTTTAGGTTTGTTCATTTTTTGAGTTTTCGTACATACAATATATTTTTTTTTTCTTGAATTTTAGATTATAAAGATTTTTACGAATATAGAGGTATGTGTTTACTTTTTTTTTATTCATTGGATTTAATAAAAATGTAATAAAGATTTTTTCATAATTAATTAAAAAATCCCAAAGTCAAATTTTTAAAATGTGTAATTTAGATTCAATTTTCTTTCACGAAATGTTTATACAATTATTGTACAATACATTTCCAATGTGAAAATTTTTACATTCTTATTAGTTTATTTTCTATGGGGCTTATTGCCAGCTCCCATATTTTCCTCTTTCGGGAGCATTTTCAAATAATCATATTTTCAAATTCGATACTTTAAATTCGGGAGCATTTTCAAATAATCATATTTTCAAATTCGATACTTTAAATTCAACCATCTTTCCAGAGTTCTTTAAACTATTCCTAATGAACAAATATCACTTGTCAAAGGCTTTACTTTATACTTTCTTAAATTGTTGTTACATATTTTGTTGGGTCTCGCTAACCGCCTTAAAGGTGTAATTTTCAAAATGGTGTATTTCAAAATGGCACTATTTTAAATTCAATTTTCTTTAAAATTATAATAACACGATCATCATCTGACAATATTCAACTGTCAGAATGTTTACATTCGTTTTGGTTAATTTATTATTACACTTATTGCTGGATTTTCACTTTCAAACGTTTCAAAAATAGAAAAAGATTTCCAGAAAAATATAAAAATCATCCTTTCAAATTATTTCCAGAATAACCATTACCCCCCTTGTTTGTTAACGCGAAACTCCGATAAAACCAGCGTCCGACCGTCTCATTATTCCATTCCCGGAATCGAATCGTATTCACCGAGTCGTGTTCCAATGGGAACATCAATCGCACGTCAATTTTCTGTTTTATTTACATCCAGAAATATCGTGCTGCGAGGGCGAGACCGTCCCCAGCGGAAAGATTCCGGGCGAGGGGAAAAATGGGAGATTCGCACTCAGTTTTCCGAGGGCGTTCCAGGGGGGCAATGTCCTCGGGCCGAAAGCTTCGAGCTTCGGCAAACATGGACGCGAGAAGAAGGGGGGTTTCGCCCAAATGGGTCCGGATTGATATTGCGGTTTTATTTAATCACGTCCGCGATTCGGATTGTGGATGGTGGTGTTTGCATAAAGGATTTAATGTGTGAGCTTAATTGAGTTTACTTTGAAAATATATTGCTATATAAGAAAGAATCAATAGCAAAAAAGGACATAGAAATGTATTTGACTTTTAGAGCGCTTCGACATCTCATTTTTAAAAAAAAAAAGAAAAGTATTTGCTGCAATTATACAAATCAACGATCCAATTTATATAATTCTAGCAAATAATTTTTTACAGAGCCCATTGGTTTTTTTTACAGAATGGTCTCGTAAACGATATGTTTACTATCACAATCTAAGAATATGCATATAACAATTAGAAAATTCGCTTAGATTGTGACGATATAAATAACGTGCGCGTTAAATTTAACACTAAACCTACCGATACTTCATGTATACCTATTCCTACCACAGCGGGTCAAATGACCCGTCTTTGAAATCTTATATATATATTACTATGTATAGCGAAAAATATATCATTTAGCACAATTTGGTAGATGAGTAAAACAATTTTTTTCAAATAAGGATTCAAAATTGTTTATTTATTAAATTTAAAAAACATAAAAATAATACAAAAAAAAAAAAAATATTCTTCAATTGAATACTAAATTTAGAAAAAAATAATGTACTTTATTTGTGTTCACCACATATTTTGCAAATTATTGGGTTTTTAGTAAAAGTCGTAAAGGCAAATGGCGATGTGATAATGTTATTTACAAGAAATTCTGGCAAAAAGTTTAACCACCCGTCGTGGTAGGTTTAGTGTTAACGTGTCACGTACGGAATAGCCCCGTTTTTTTTTTTTTTTCGTTTAAATTAATTTTCGTGCATTTTCAATATAATTACAAAAAAAACAGGAAAAAATTCCTTGTGTGCCACAAAAGCATCATAATAATTCCATCTGCTCGCGCGTTTTTAATTAAAACCAACACTCGAACAATTTCGAAGAACTTCATCGGGAATCCGAGCGGCGTTCAATTAAGGCCATCGCAACTCAGAAGAACCTTTTTAATAAACGCAGCGCGCTGCGCCGCATCCACATCCCCATCCACCATCTAAATTAATTCACTTAACGAGCACACGTCGCTCTAATTAGACTAAGATTCGATTCAGCGACGCGACGCCAAATCCGAGCCCGCTGCCGAGCACAGCGCAAGCGTTCCCCTCACTCTAATCGCACGAAAACCGAAAAAAAAAAACCGTCCAGTCCGTTCCTTATCGCGCCGCAGGAACACATCCTGCTGGTTTATCTGCGCTGCGCGGAGGGGAGGAAAATTAGCAGGAAGTACGCGCGCGATTTTCGAGTTTTTTTTTTTAATTTAATCTGTTTATTTTTGGGAAATAGTTAAATTGCAGTGCATGTTTGTTAAGTTGGGTCGTTTTTGTGTACAGTGGTGAGAGTGCTGCAGGATTGTTATGACACGGGGCGACGAAGGGCTGCAGTGTTTGAGAGGTGCCAGTGTGTCAGGGGAGTGTATTTTCTGATGATGGCTTAAAAACTGTCAAGACGTCATCCCACAAGTCTTCGTGGCGTCGACAGCCACGCACAGGTAATGAAAATATCTGTATTTTAATTTTTTTGTAGCAATTTTTAAAATGCATAACTGTACTAAAAGCTGAAAACTTTCTAAAAATGATACTTACAAATCGAAAAGAATAATATTGTTTTTTTTTTTATTTTAATATTGTCTTTGAATTGAGAAAATATGAAATCAAAGAACATTAAACGCGATAATTGACGTTTATAGCGTTAAATGTCTTTTAATTTCTTATTTTCTCAATTCAAAGACAAAATTAAAAAAAAAAACAATATGCTTTTCGATTGTAAATATCCTTTTTAGAAAGTTTTCAGAAATTAAAGGACATTTAACGCTATAAACGTCAAAAGCATAATATTGTTTTTTTTTTAATATTGTCTTTGAATTGAGAAAATATGAAATCAAAGGACATTTAACGCTATAATTTAAATGCCCTTTGATTTCATATTTTCTCAATTCAAAGACAATATTAAAAAACAAAACAATATTATGCTTTTCGATTGTATTTTTGTATTTTTGATCTCGCTTAAACTCATACAAAAATATCGCTCTTAATTTCTATTTTTCTAGCAATTCTAGAATGATCAAAATATAACAAAAATCATAGAATATTTATAATAAAAATATAGAGCATATTCTTAGCTTTAAAATAATATATATATAATGTCAATAATTATTAAAAAAAATTATTAAATTTTTAAACCATAAAGTTTAATAATATAAAATCCGACATTTCTTCTGCATCAACCTAATAGTATATTTTTATGCAAAATTATTTGAAGAATAAACTTATGGTCGAAATTTTTTGCAACGTTATTCAAGCTGATTTTTATTTATAAACGGTGTGCTATGGAGTTTCATCATGTAAAAGCCTCAATCATCGATGATTTTATTCAGTAGTTTCGAGCATTTAACAAGAATTAATAACATCACGCACGACTTCTCCGTGCTCTTATTATCCTTGTAATAATCAACTGTTTCGCTCTAATTCATTAAAACATCGCGTTCGGCTTCCATGTTTAATTCAATTTATTGTAATTAACATTCCTTTTTTTATATAATTTTCTTAATTATCTAGGCGACTGATATTTATCATTATAATCATAAAAAATATATGCAGCATTTATCTGTTCTGTTCACTTAATTTGTATTTTAGTGCGGATGTGAAGTTAGCCATAGATTTTCAAATTTCATTATTTCTATACATATTCAAGATAAATAGATTGTTTTTACTTTAGCACACATTAAATTATTACAAAATAAAATAGAATCACAATGCACTCCACATTTCAATTTTACAAAGTTGCGTAAAAAATATTTAAGAAAAAAATATAAAAAAATATTGTCAAATAATCATGATTCTTATATAACTCCTGCTATAGCTCACTTTTAAAATGTATTCATTATTAATTATTATTATTAATTATAGCTCAAATTTGTTAATAATTTTAACTTAGTACATAATAATTTAATCTAACATGAAAGAGTACAATAAAATATAATAATTATTAAATATGTTTTAATATAAACAGACCTTTAAGATAATTTGATTGATAAAAAATATAACAAATTTATACCATCCTAAATAAGTTATTCAAATATCTATTGAAATAACTTCAAATTAAAAAAAAAATAATGTAATTTGATATCCTGTAAACATGATTTAGAAATCCAATCGACATTAGAACAAAATTGGATAATTTTCAAATATATTCCTGTAAAACTTTGAACGTAAGCTTCACTAATGTATTCCTTTTTCTTTTATGTTTGTGTAAAAGTCAAACCACCCTCACTTATATAGGGTGTAGAATTGACCGACACACCATGGGGATTTTAATATAAAAGAATTAATTTTCTATTATTTGCTGAATCCGTATTTGTTACTAACTCTTTTATGGAAGAGGGCGCACTTTGAAATATTTTTTTGAAAGTTTTCCGACCGCTATCTCAGACTGGCGACTAATATTGTTTCTTTTTTTTTCATATGATAAAAGTAAGGTGGTTCGAATTTTATTTCTTTAAATAATAGTTTAATATGTGCTGAATCCATATTGCTAACTTTTTTATAGAAGACGGCGCACTTTGATTTTTTTAATTTTATTATTTAAGGGTGTGATAATAAATATTAAGGGTTGAACATTGGGGTGCTTGTATCACAATTTGTTAATTCAGCGTTTTATTTACACCATAAAGTAAAAGCAATCTATTTATCTTGAATATGTATAGAAATAATGAAATTTGAAAATCTATGGCTAATTTCACATTCGTTATTTTAGTTTTATTAATAGTTATCTGATTTTCTATGCTTTTCCCTGATATAATAATAATAATAACTGCTCATATAATTAAAAAATTACTTTCAATTGGAGACTAAAAGAATAGAATCTAAGGACTCAGGTAGAGCCCCGATTATTCCAGGAGAAAATGAAATATAATATTAATAATAATACTTGACAGCTATATGGAGTGAATCCTCTCTTAGCTATCAATGCTCTCCAGCTGTTTTTATATTTTTAGAAACAACCGAGTGCAGAAATTAAATAATAATAGTCTTTATTGTCCAACAGGATTTCCTACTTACAGGATATAGAAAAATGTAGATTTCTCTTGAGAATAAAATCAATTATTATTATTATTAATTGAAACACAGTTATCGTAGATAGTGGAGGCACTTAATTTTTGAAAATCTATGATCACTTAAAATAAAACACTTAATGATCTTCAACTATTTTTTGTGTATTTCACCTGAAGAAGCAACAACGTTGCGAAACAATTGTCGTGAAATACACAAAAAATAGTTGAAAATCATTAAGTGTTTTATTTTAAGGAAACACAGTTAGCTTTATTTTATACGCTATTTGATATTATATTTTTGATGTGACAACTCTTCATATTTGTATATGTACATCTTTTTTTAAATAAAATATTATTATTATAATTTCGTGTTCAGTTTAGAACAAGTCGCGCGATCTTCGGAGCCGCAATGTGCAAGAATGGGCGTACGGTTTGTCACGATGGGATTATTAATACCTTGGTATTGTTGCCAAGTTTCGGTAACCACGTGCAAACGGTATGTGACAGCACAGTATTTGGAGTCAGACTGCTTGAGGAGTGTACTCGGTCTAAATTTAGCATTTCGATATGTTGTGCAGCACGTCGTTACGTCACATTTTTTTTGTTACTACTTGTTATTGATTGATTTATTCGTGGGGAACAAGAAAGGAAATATAATAATGATAATATTTATTTTCCTTTCAGTACATACATTTCATATTTATATAATAAGTAACAATAATTATTTAGTTCTCTGTGCAGAAAAGGAACATCTCCCTGAACTCGTGTCTTGTACACGAGTTCAAGTAGATGTCGAAACATCCCCTGTTCTTCCACTGTGCCTTGGGAATTAAGTAATATATATATATATATATATATATATATATATATTACTCAAACAGTAAATATACACTCGTGGACAAAAAAATCCGTACACGATCGCGTAGTGAAGACAACGTTATAAAACGCCCTTCTCACCGGTTTGTGGATTATACAAGAAGGCCAGGTTCAAGCAGTCACTTGATCCACTATGGCGGAGGCGCCGGGATGCATCTATTAATATTTTCTATATATCTAATAATAAAATAAAACTATATTAGATACATACTAAATCCTCGCACATTGAAGTTTCTACAATGAATTTTCTAAATAAACATTAAATATTATGTTTTCTAACGGTTGAATTCACTACGTTATATACGTTATATAATATCAAGTGTTCAGAATTCCTGAGCTAAGACAATAAAAAACCGTAAAAAGTTTATTTCAAAACATCATACTTTAATATTCTCAAAATATATTAATAAGATCACTAGCAATAAACTAACGTGAAAATTAAAAATCTGAAAAATGACAAACAATATTTTACGGGACTTTGAAAATTTTCGGGGGAACCGTGGGCCGAGAAAAAATAATAATAATAATAATAAAAAGTATATTTTAAAACATCCTACTTTTGTATTCTCAAAATATATTAATAAAAAATATTTATTTAAAAAAAAATCTAAAAAATGACAAACAGTGTTATATAACGTAGTGAATACAACCGCTAGAAAACATAATATTTAATGTTTATTTAGAAAATCCATTGCAGAAACTTCAATCTGCGAGGATTTAGTATGTATGTAATATAGAAGTTTTATTTTATTATTAGAAATTAAAAAAAAATAATGGATGCGTCCCGGCACCTCCGCCATAGTGGAGGCGCCGCCTTAAAAACCGATGTGTAGTTACCCCACGTGGAAACCGTTGGGTAACTTCACATCGGTCTGTAAATTACTCTGTAAACAGCGAAACTAGTTGAGTCAATATATATATAATTTTTTTGTAAAACAAACCAAGTGATTTTAATTTTACATTATTTACCTTTTAAGTATATATTTAACATCTTTATTAATACACAGATGCATACATATATATTTATTAGTGATGGGCAGGATCGATCAAAAAAGATCGACTGCTCGATCTTTGCTAGTGATCGAGCCGCTCGATCTTTTTGATCGGCTCGAGCAGTTCGATCTTTCTTATAATAGCCATTTATTTACTAAATACACCTGCAATAAATTGTTTTCCGCTTGGTTGATTTAAAGGACACAATTTGCAGGGATGACTTTTGAGAGGGGTTGTAATTTTATTTATACGTTTCACGGCGTAGATTTCTAAGAGAGCGATTTTTGAGTACGATTTTTTTGGGGGTTTACTAATCAACTCAATCGGCTCGATCTTTTTGATCAGCTCGATACTCCAACTGATCGATCACGGATTGATCGATCTTTGAAATTATCGATCTTGCCCATCACTAATATTTATTATATTATATTTATTATTTATTTATATTATTATTATAATAGTTTAATTTACCAAACAAGACATGAAATAAGGTAACTATACAACTGTCACTGTCAAATGGCTATATAGCAGAGGTCTTTCTGGCAAGGTTGTCATTTCGGTCGAGCGTCAGTCATTAATGAGTGAAAGTATGAAATGATAAGCTGTATTCGAAAATTGTGTTTTCTGGGGTTTTGTATTTAGGAGGAACTTCAGGGTTCCTGTGAAAACAAAATAGGTATAGGATATTGTAATTAAGAAGAATTTTTCGGAGAGGAATTAAAGGCACTCTATAAAAATTGAAGGATTATATTGTGAGTTTGAAGTAGGAATGGTACAAACTATGATTTTTACAGAATTTGTGGGAACAGTTCCAGGTGCAGGCATGAATTTATTCCGTAAACCCAGTCATAGGTTTACGGAATAAATTCATGCCTCCTGAGTAGGGTGGAGGTTAATTGTGAATGCAGTTAATGCAGTATTGAGTAGTTTTTGCGTGATCGTTAAAATATCGTTACTTCACAGTTCATTCATTCATAATCGACACTAATTTACCGGCTTTATCCAGTGTTGAGTATTTCACAGTTAATACATAAAAGATAACATATGAGCAAGAACTGAAGATCCCCTCTAGTGATGGAATATCCACAGATATGTTTATTCACACTAGTGCACTAGTTAAATTAAAGTGTTGTGCCCTAGCGACATCTGCGTCTTGCATAACATATTATTAATTAATAGTCATTTTTATATATTTTCAATTTGAGTCTCATTAATCACTTGGTAAAACATTTTAGTAATATTTGATTGCCTTGTGTGAAATTGATATATTTCTATAATTAATAAAAAAATCTCCTACTCAATATTAAGAATTGTGAGTATTAGAACCGACGGTTGACAAGGTTACGTCATGTGTTGAGCATAAGGGGGCGGCAATTAATTTCTTAAATTCGAGCAGCAAAGGCACGACCTTGAATGAAACTACCATTCAGGGTCGCGCCTTTGGTTTGTATGTATTATTGAACAGCACATTAATTCTTGTTTGAAACTAAACAAAAAATGTTTATTTTTTTACTATACACAGAATTAAACATATTAGGTATTTATTCAAAACAAATCAATATTCCACCGCTTGATTACCTAACCTTCCCTCGTGAATTATTTTCAGCCGGCACATAACATACTCCAGAATCGAATTTGTAGTATGTTATATTTGAGAATAGTTTAGAGCCGTGGAATGCGGTACAGATTTATATCTATTAGAGGATTTCGAATGAGAAGATATTACAACAGCAAGTCGGAGTTCTCTCTATCTCTCTCTCTCTCTCTATACTAAACATGATTTGGATTCGTATCAACTTCGTTTTAATTGCAATAGATGGGATCGATAGCTGAGATATATTGTTACGTCCAGTTAAACACGTGATCTGCTACATCACATGTTCATATGTTTCACTTTTGATTCTTTAATGTCTTATCGGTATGTATTTATCATTTTCGTATTATACGACAATTGTGTTTCATGGAAGATTTCCTGGACCACGTCGGACTCCCCTTAACGTTCTCTTAAAAAAATGGCAAGAACGCTCTTAATGTACCTAATTCATAAAATAAAAATGTGTTTTGTATTAATCGTCTACAAATTTAAATATCAGATACACAAAGTTTAAAAAAATATATATTCATAAAATACAATCATCCTGCTGTGTACATCATGCCTAGCTACATTTCCCTGAGTTCCACTCCCACAATTTCTTCCACCTCCTTTCCACTCTAACTCATTCCCACTTTCCATGACATTACATTTTCGTTCTCTTCTAGATTTCCGTTCACCATTCTATATTCGTTCAGCTCATACTTTCCTTCTTTACAAAATTCACATTTACCATACTCTTCTCCCATTTATATCTTATTCGTTTTCTTACGCATATGAGCCGTAATGCAAATAACATCTATGATGATATTTTTATGTAGAACCTTAATTTAATTTTTATAATTCATTTTAGTTCTTATTTTTATATTATACTTACAGTAGTTATTGAACCATTTTTCCATTTTTAGTTATTAATTAATTGATTTATATATTTTTTTTCTGATATTTGTCCTTTTATGGTATATCTGTTGGACAATAAAGATTATTATTATTATTGTTATTACATCTAAATCCAAACCTTCGTTTCGTTTTCATTATTAAATAATATTCACTTTTATATACGATTTCCACCAGCAACCGAAAATCTCTCGAGTTTTATATATTTTTGTGGAGGATATTAATAAACCCGCGCGTTTCGATACAAAACGCTACTAAATCTATCAAAATATAGGTGATCTGCGTTTGTTACGCACGGTCTTCGGCTATTTCCGTGAACGTTGCGAAATTTAGAATAGACGCTTTGCATTTTTAAACTGTGACGCAACTTTACAAACACACACTGTATGTGATAAATCTCGAGATCATTATCAAATTGTAAATTTTGATGTTTATTTTTCTTTATAAATATGCATTGAACGATTTGCATTTTTATGTAAGAATATTCATTTAAATAAAAATCACTTGGTTTGTTTTAAAAGGAATGTACCATTATCAAGGAATAATATCATTATTTATATATATAACATCTTTATTTCTGCAGACAATTTTATATACAATAAATTAATAATATAATTCTTATAATATGTTATACGTTGTCCTTAAAAAACGGCTATCGACCATCGGTCTTTCTGCCTTATCATTATTTATTTAATTTATTTGTTGATAATGGCTAGAAACCGAAACTAGTCGGAATAAATCAAATATTTTCTTAAACAAACAAAATGATTTTTATTTAAAATAATGTTAATTTTTGTTAATGTTTTCTTTTATTTATCGAAGCAATAAAATTAAAAAAAAAAAAATAAGCAAACACAATTAAAATATTTATTAAAAAAATATTCAAAATGCTTTCCTTTCATTGCTATACAATAACCCAATCCTATCGTAAAAGTGTCTACGAGTGATGATAATGATAAAATATTTAAAGAGCAAATATCTTAATTGATTTATCGAAAAACGAAGCATAAATATTAATCCGTTTTTCTATTGTGGAGGCTTTTACTTCGTTATACATGTTTAATGTAATCCCTATTTAGGTACTTAGTTTGAAAATGATCCAAAATCCTCATTTACCATGTTAACTTTTATAACTGACTTATATATATATATAAAGATATTTATTTATATATATATATATATATATATATATATATATATATATATATATATATATATATACAGAGAGGTTTTTTTATCAGTATACATTATGGGAAGTGTATAACTGCAAAAAAAGCGCGAGTCAAACGCAATGTGTGTATGTTTAGTTGCTTATTTGGCATATATGTGTTCAATTGCGTGTTATAGGCAACTAAACATACATACGTTAATGCGTTTGACTCGCGTATTTTGCAGGTATACATAGGGGAAATGTATACTGTTAAAAAAAGCTCTCTGTATATATCTTTATTCAAACTATACCGGTAATACAAAACTAAATAACAAATAATAACAATACATGTAGGTTTTAGTTTGTACGGACTATCTACCCTTTCCACTCTCTTTTAAAAAGTTTCATACTTTTAATTTGTACTATAAACAGTGACAACAAATGTTTTCATTTGCTTATTTTTGAAGTAAATCGAAGCATTTGTAGAAGTTTTAAAGAATTAAATTAGTTAAAAAAAGTGCAAATATTTATTAAAATCATTGTAATTATTTCACTACGTGTTAAAGAAATTATGAATTAATTCATCATGTACTTATCAAATGGCTATCGATCAATGGTCTTTCCTCTTTAAAATATGTTATTTATTGTTTTGTTTTAAATAATTGGGCGATGTGTTTTAATTCACACAAACTTTTCGATGTATTGAATTTTCAAGATCAGGCTAGATTGACTATACTGAAGAAATTCTGAATTCATCAAGTTTTCATCAAAAAGCAATTCATCTGGGATCTTTCCACTTTAAAGTATGTTATTTATTTGCATTTCGAAAAAACACACACACACACATAGATATAAATAGCGGAATAATTCGCTTTATTACTCAGAGCAGCGTTTGGCAAACCCGTCGGCTGTTTCATCGCCACTCGAAATAATTCAGTGGACACTTTTGTAAATAAACTTCAAAGATAGAGATACGGCTTCCGCCACTTAAACACGACGGACGGATGGAATGTAATCGCTCTAATTGCCGCAAATTTATCCTTACGTGATACGTTTCTGTTTGTTTGCCTTTTTTTGAAAAATAAATATAGGTCAGTGTGTAGGTTTTTCCACATTGTTAAAACGCGTCATATTGTTGTTCACAGAAATTTCTGTATAATTATTGATGTTTTCTTGATTCTTTGTAGGCAACTGAATATACACAGCAGGTGCTCGTATTGTGTATGCTAACACTCCATGGCATCAAGTACGAAATAATACAGCTTGTTAATCAATAACTGGCCCTTCATAAGGTTGCGATTTAGTAGAAAGAGATGTAATAATAAATTCGGCATCAATAATAATTCCTTAATTATATTCGCAACTTTTTTCATTTTAATTAAAACTGAAATGAAAATATTTTTCAATAAAAATTAAATAAAGAAAAATTATTTAGACTATATCGATTGAAAACGAGCCAATCTCTAGGATGTAATAATATGAATATGTACTTAGATCTTTTTCTTTTATTGGATAAAAAAAATAGTACAAATTTTAAGAAATATAATTAATTATTGTGGTAATTAATGGTTTTAATATTTAGACATTGGTAGTTCATTTTGTATAAAAATATAGATTATTAAAAATCAACGAATAAAACACAGATTAGATTAAATAACTTTAAATTCTTGACTGAAGAATTTAAATTCTCTTGAAAATGGACTAATAATCCGAAACTAGTAAAGAATTTAAAGTTATTCAATCTAATCTTTGTTTTATTCGTTGATTTTTAATAATCTATTCATATTTATTTTATTATTATTGTGGATTACAGTAATTAACCAATTCTTATTAGAACAGAAAATTGTAAGATATAATGAAATTAATAGGCAATGAATGTGAAGTCAATTGAATATAGAATTAAGAAAAATCTTTGAAATTGTCATTGCACATCTTATTATAAAAATATAGATTAAAATTGAGAAAATCATGGCTTTTTTTTCAGAAGACTCAGTTTCCTTATATTTTTTTGTTTTCACTTGCACAACGAAAGAAAATCCCAAAAATAATCTTCTCTTTAAAAATTTAAACGATTTCAATGAATAATTAGTTCTAAACTTAGAAATTTGTTATGATGGCAGAAATTTTAAGCAATGCTATTAAAGGACTCAGACTATTGACCATCAGTTTTTTTCTCCCCTCTCCCCTTTTTTCTTTTCCTTTTGCCTCCTCTACATAAAAAATTATCTTGATATGGTCGAAGACTTTATTATGATTTTTTCATTTTAACAATATTATACTATTAATAACTGAGGCTTCAACTTTGTTATACATTGTTTATCAATTAAATAAAATACTTTTAACTTTGTAAGTTAAAAGTTACCCGCGTGGATGAAGGTTAAGAATTTATTTTGCTGTCTCTGTAAATTGTTTATATTTTCATTTGTTGCACCGCCCCAAATTTCACAAAGTTAATTTATTTTTGACGTAAATATGGTGTGATAAATGGTTTTTCGTGCACTGTCAGGCAGATATTTTTTTATCTATAGACTACACTGACAGCACTCGTTTTCTGTTTTAATTTAATTGATGTATAAGTGCGGTTATATGCCTGGACACATTGTATAACAATTATAAAATATAAAATTAGTGAAAGGAACAAACAAGTGTATTAATTAAAATAATTCCTAATTATCTATTGAAATTTTAAATTAAAATTAAATAAGACAAAATTACTGAAAATTATCATTAACATTCATTAAATTCTGCAAAAATTACTTACACTGTATGTTTTCGACAAACAACTTCTTCTACTTTAGTTAAAATATTCAGCCGGACATTGAACGTATAATATAGAAAGTTGGATATTGAAGGCGCTCAAAAGTGATATTTTATTCTGAAAAGTAATTTACTCCGGTTTATGGCGGGGGGTTTCGTGTGTATTAACATCGATCCCCATTACCAAGCTCTGCCCCTCCTTTTGGTTGCATTAAGAATTCCAGTCAGATCCTCGGGGGAATGTCCTTCCTGCGGGCCTAACGTAATTTCTTCGTTTAGCGCTCCGCTGAGGCGGTGGGGATGTTTCCTTGCTAACATTTGCACAGAAAAAGTGAAAGCAGTTTTCTTTTAGATTAAATAAATTTCAAATGTGTTATTGTGTGGAAATTTTAAGTAAACTTAAATTTGATTTAATGTGATAACCAAAATCGAATATTTCAATAATAGAATATGAAATAATCGATTATTTTCGATAACAAAAGTTGATTTTATCAATTATAATGCAGACTCTTGTATAAAAAAATGTATTGTTTTGCATACGTAGGAGTAAAAATCGATTTCTCTGGCGTCATAATCATGAGAGGCTTCAAATTACATCTCACGTTATTTCTGATTTAAATGAATACTTAAATATATTTTGTTTCGTTTCAGGGGTTGTGGTGACGGGCAGTAACCGGCGCTTCAATGTGACGGTGGTGGCAAGCGGTCCTCCCGGCGGGGAGTGCACCGTTCCTCCCCTCTCCCCCGCTCCAAGACATCGCGGCGGCGAACACTTCGCCACAATCCCCGAAGACCATGCTCTTGATGAATCCACCCTGACCCATCCCTTGCCACCCTACCGAAGCACCAACAACAGCAGAGCGCCCACCCCGGAACCCTACTGGGACTTCAACACCGACGACAACGTCACCAGTGATAATGTAAGTGTATTTTTAGCGAAACTTACTTTATTAATAATTGCATATGATCGAGAACTTTTTCTCCTCTAGAGTGATTTGATTTTTTTATTAAAAAAAAAAAAGAAGTTTGGAATAAAAGCAACCACACGCTATAGGTTATGTTATTCTAAAAAAAATGAAGAATAGCAATAAAAAAACCTTTGTTTGGCATAATTTTACGTCTTACACAGTATATTCTATTGCTTCTATCACTTCATGTCCATTTCATCATATTTCCAACCCCTCTGTCGCCTAGCTACGCCTCCCTTCCCTTATTCTCATTATCTCCTTGCATCTATGTATTCCTTTTCCACTCTCACATAACCATCTATTTACCGCTCCCTCTTCCCCTCCCGCAGCCACCACCTGTTTCATTACCTCGCACTCATTCATCCAGTGTTCCCATATATCCATTCCTGCCTTACAACACACACACCTTCTGTTATCCTCTCCCATCCATACCTTACGTCCTCTTTCCTCATTCCCACATCTCAGCCGAGCCATCAAACGTATTTCTTCATCTTACTCTTATCAATTTTGCCCTGTCTTATTTGCAGCTCCACGCCTTCCAGCTTATTTGCCACCTCTACTTCTACCTTTTGCCCTAACCCTATTTTCTCCTCAAATATCTCCAATGACCATCCTGCTCTTTTATACAATTTACATCTATCTTTCATCCAATTGATACCTTCTCCCTGCTGTTTCCACTCCCTATATAGCAATAATAAATGTATTATTAGGATAAAGAAAACACTTAGTAACATTTTTTTCTTAACAATGTCAAGTGGTATAAAAAGTTACTAAGTAAATCTTGAATTAATTTCTCACTTAACACTTGGTGAAACATGTTTAAACAATTAGGTAAAATTAAACTCGTGGTTTGTTTCACAAATAAATTTATTGTGAAACAAACCACGTGTTGAATTTTACGTAATTGTTTAAGTTACTAAGTGTTTTCTTTATGCTAATATTGAAAATGTACCACGAAGTAAGCGCCTCCAAGATACAAGAATAAATTTATTATTGTAATAATAACAAGTACAACTTATAGTAATTAGAACTTAAAATCTATAGCAAATGTTTAAAGTGTTCTACTTCTTAATTTAAACATAACGCCACTCTCCGTTTCATATTGTCAAACGCACTCACTAAATGTTCCGGAGCAATAATTAATACGGTTTTAGTAATCGAGAGCCCGGAGTTCTTGTGTACAAAAAAAGCTCGTGAATATCATTTTTAAGAATTAATTGGCATGTTCCATATAAAAGGTAAGGTTTACTTGCTGTGAGAGCCTTCCGATGGATTTTTTGGGCGAATAATTTATTCGTTCCTCAACGTTTTCGACATTTTCAACAGTCCGTTTTGTTAGTCTGCAACCGCCGGGTTTTCTATTTACAGCACCAGTTTTATGAAACTTTAGAACGCACTCTTGTGTGTGTGTATTTTTCATTTTCTCTCTTTCAATCAATCCAACCGTGTATTGAAGAATTCCATGCTGCATTTCCCGCCATTGTAGTTTATTACGACGATTTGCGGCATGCAATCCAACCATGTATTGAAGAATTCCATGCTGCATTTCTCGCCATTATAGTTTATTACGGCGTTTGTTTGTGATTTGCAAGGTTTGTTTACTGTGAAAGCCTTAGGATGGATTTTTTGGGCGAATGATTTATTCGTTCCCCTATGTTTTCGACATTTTTAACAGTCCGTTTTGTTAGTCTGCAACCGCCGGGTTTTCTATTCACAGCTCCTGTTTCATGAAACTTTAGAACACACTTTTGTGTGTGTGTATTTTTGATTTTCTCTCTTTCAATCAATCCAACCATGTATTGAAGAATTCCATGCTGCATTTCCCGCCATTGTAGTTTATTGCGACGATTTGCGGCATGCAAAAACACAAACAAACGTCGTAATAAACTACAATGGCGAGAAATGCAGCATGGAATTCTTCAATACATGGTTGAATTGCATGCCGCAAATTGTCGTAATAAACTACAATGGCGGGAAATGTAGCATGGAATTCTTCAATACACGCTTGGATTGATTGAAAGAGAAAAAAATCAAAAATACATACTCCCTCCATTTTTGATTTCCTCGCTTTGTTCCATTATTTTCGAAATTAGACAAAGAAAACTTTATATTCGGTAATAAATATTTTTACTGACTTCATAAATAATGACACATATGACGTTTTATTTGTTTTTATTCACTGGTGCTAACAAAATGTAAAATAAAGAAAACAATCAAAGCACCTTGGACAACAGTTTTCGATCATATAGTGTATAAACTATATATTTAACAAACTTATAGTGTCTTGGAAGGAAAAGCTGCTTTTCCCAAAACACAAAAGTACTTTATTTTAAACCCCGGTACTTACCACAACTTAATATAAACGTTAAAATGAAAATGCGTTAAGCAATTAGAAGTGCTGTATCGTTTCGGCAATGGCCATTTCTTGACTTGTTTTTTTGGTTATTTTTTTGGCGACTGCGCGCTTTCCATTTTAGCATCTTCATCTTATATTCAATCGGAGCTATTCTGTACACGAAATGTTAGGTTTAACGCGTACGTTATTTTTTATCATCACAGTCTAAGCAACGTCTGTAATATATATATATATATCTTGAGACAACTAAATATAACTTTTTTAGAACTATTTCATTCACTTCTAAATGATATAAACGATATTATAGCTATTTGGAATTTGTTTGATTTGATATTTCAAAGATAACCCCTCCCCCCCCCCCCAGCTTTCTTTCAGAGGTTGGGGAGTGCTCACTCTTATAATTCTTACATAAGATAAGATTCTAATATTCTTAAAAACACCATCACTTTTTTTTTCATCAAGCAATTTCACCAGAATTGCGAAAATTTGTATTTTATACGATTACAGCGCCATCTATTGGAAAACAAAAAAATGTTTCAAACAAAATTTACGTATTTTTTTTTGCGGAGAATCCGAATCCGCTATAAAAAATAGGGGTTCCCATTTGAAATTCGCAACTTGACCCACCTACCACTCCCAGGGGGTGGGGGTGGCAGGTCGAGATTGGTATCATCCAATAGGCCCCTCTGAGACAAATAAATTTTATTCGAAACATTTCTTGATAAGATTCTTAGTTTTCAATATATTTAGTTGTCTCAAGATAAAAAAATCACCATATATATATATATATATATATATATAATTTGTAAAGTTAAATAATAACGTACACGTTAATCTTAAAATTTCCCGTATATAATAACTACGGAAACAAAAAACTTCTTAAGTTTTAAACAAGCTCATAGCCAGTGATATCCACTGCTGATAAAAGTATAATCAATTTTGAAAGAGTGTACTAATCATTAGTAAATGCACGTTCGCTTATTGGCGATTTTCCAAAAGAGGAATCGCATTGAACATGTGCCCGTGTTTATTTCTGCAGAAGCATTTTATGGGACTATAAATTGCGAACGCTATCTGCTCCCGACAATGCACTTTTAAAAAGTCCATGAACTCGACTTCCATACACCGAAACTATAACTCTGGATAGAGATGCGCCCTGACCTCATAAAGTTCGCCGTATTTTCGATACGAGTTTCAAATGGTTTGAATCCAGTGTTAATGCCGGAATTGATTGCAATTGAATTGATTTGTGTAATACTAAATATTTTTTTGTGGAAGATAAAAACGTTACGTAAGTACTTTTTATATTAAAACAACTACTTCTCGGGCAAATATCCCACCAGATAGTGAATTACATAATGGAAATTTGCTGTTACACATCAGTAACATATTGCATAATGCAACAATTTTTAATTCGAGAATATTTAATGTAAAGAGTAGAAAAATATCGATCCCGAAACACGTGTCTGTATGTGGTTTTATATTACCTATTTTTTTTTTACTCTCAAAGCTTATTTAGAAATAGTATTCGGTGCACTTGGGATTTAAATGTCGGAATTGTTGCAGATTCTCAGGTAAATAGAAATTTTATATTTTGGTGAATATCAGTTCGAAAAACAATCTGGCGATGCGATGTAGGTAAGGAGACTTTTGAAGAGTTATTATTTTATAGTACAATGTGTAGGATTAAGTGTAGTTTTCTTCAATCAGTCATATTCATATTACAAGCCTCATTGCAGCACAAGTGCAGTGAATGACATATGCATTTTTGTACTATTATTCCAGGTAAATTCGATATTAATCTACTGACTACAGAATTATGTAAACCAAACATGGTATTACAACCATCTGATCCAAAACCTATCACATTTTCTAGCGGAATATTTACAGACGTAATGGAATTGATTAATTTGTCATAAACAATTGCGGCAGTCATACCTTCATTTGCTTCTTCATTATTGTCTTTGAAACACTGAATTAAATCAAAAAAAAAAATGAGCGAATATTACCACATTGTTCGTCAAAGTACCTGACACAAACACAAATATTTTTTACTGTGCTTATATCTGTCGATTCGTCGATTAATAAGCTACATTTTCTTATTTTCAAAATATTTACAGTATTTTGATATTGATACTTCCCCAAAACGTTGGTGATGATCTTAGTAGTCATGGAAATCTTTTTCGCAATTTGAGAGTCAGGTAACGCAGATTGTAAAAGTGGTACCAAATGTTCGCACAATCTTATCGGCAGATTGTGTTCTGCAATTCTGATTTCGGCACGGAGCACCTGCTCTTCTTCCTTAGTATTGGCTTGGAATATATTATAAACTTTGTTTTGGTTACTTTTCAACTCAGAAGTTTTCTTTTTATGTTTTTCTCCCTTGGCATGATTTTTGATTACTGTCAAATCTGCTAAAAAATCTGTATCACAAAGGGTACATTTGGCTTTGGTACGTTTTCCTGAAATAAAATTTACAGAATTTGTAATAAAGAGATACGAGTACATATTTATGTAGATCAATTAAAAAAGTTACAACAATGTTATGCTAGATATAAGAATTGTTATTATCTACATTGTAATACAGCGACTTATCTTCAACTGCTTCTAACCATGCCTTAAAATCTGGATTCGCCTCTAAATTTTTGGGGATTGACCTGTCTCCGGGCCACATTGTAGTATTTTCTTTCTTGTTCTTGTTTTTCAGAGTCCGAATCGAACGATCTTCTTAATTTCTGCACATAATTACTTGTACTTGCTATTTTACTTCACTTTAAAAATGATAAAACGAATTCATAGGTGGAATGATAAACATAACAACACACCCTTCACACCACTGGCGCTGGTTAACTGGTTTACACATTTACGACGTCACAACGATTACGCATTCCCGCTCATGGGTTCACTGGGGAAGTACCGATTTACTTATTTTAAAACAGATGCGTTCACGTTGGTAAAAGAAGCGTTCATTTTTGTTACACTGATAAAACAAAGAGATGGCGCTCAAATAATATTTAATTGCAAAATTTTGCGAAACCTCGCCTTTTACAAAATTATGTTAAAATTATCAATTATGTTACCTCATATTTTTCTATCAGAATTTATCAAAAATTATGTTTAAATCTGATAATTATGCGACAATTGGCAACAAAATCGGTAGAGGTTAGGTTTCATTTATTAAAATTGAATTTCAATTAGTTAATAAAAAGCAGTTTATAATTTCACATAATTTATTTGCATTTTCATATACAATACATCTTAATAAACTAAAGGCTCGAAATTGTTTCTCGCGTGAATAAATTGAAATTGAACTTTATACATTACCAAAGGTAGGACACTCGTAAATACCTCGACGCACGAATCGCCGCGTAGATATGGCAACGGCGTCCAGTTGGCAGCACTGCAGCGGCTACGATCAGCTGATCAGCGCAGCCCCCACCCCCTGCACGCCGTGTGCGAAGCCAGCAAACCATCGCGAGTGTGCGTTTATTTCCGTGGACCGTCAAAGACGAAAATCGCTCAGCACTCGCACAGTTAGTCACCCACCGGTTGTCGGATAAATCAGCCATCGCTCACTGTGCGTACGACTCCCATTCACTACAATATCATTGCGGAAGAAAGTGAATCGAACTAAGTGTGCGAAAAAAATCGAGTGCGTATGTTTGTATCACCATTCCACGTGCGGATTCATTGAGTGAAGAGTGCTGTGCCTAAACAGTGTTTACATTCTAGTCGTGGTGTGCGCCCTGTGTGTAAAGGTGGAAAGCATGCCGACGTCGGGATACCATTTCTAAATGAATCGGATTTTACCACAGCACTTTTGAACCGGGTGGAACTGGGTGGTAGGTTCTTGTTCAGTCTGATTTAACCACCGGAAAGACAATGGCTTTGTTGTTTACGTCCTCGACTTTGGATTTTTTCACGATATCGAGCAGCTGAGTGAAGCTGATACGAAACACAAAATAAAAATTGAGCGAGCGTATCGGCTTCCGCAGCTGTTCTTTTTGTGTGAGCGTGCTGTTTGTTTTGCGATTCCGCAAATTCGATTTGAAAATGTAGGCCGGTTTAATGTTTATCCCATTAACGGTCGTTACCTCGTGATTAATGTTTGTGTGTGATATGGAATGCCCGGCGTTTGAGTGTAAAATAATATGTTGCATTTCACTGGCTTTATCACACTGTTACTGATTACACGTGTTGTGAAATAGGAAATGATATTGAAATAATAATTTTAGAAAAAAATATTAATACTAAATGAAAAATACTCAAATCAAACACTTTGTTATTTAAATTAAATAAAAATGATTTGAAAATAATTAATAAATTATTTCCACATTTAGCTCTGTGACATTTTTTAATCAAATACTATATATTATACTAATTAAATACTAAATATTACTATAATATTAAAACAACTACTTCTCGGGCAAATACCCCGCCAGACACAGAACTAAATGTGGAAATAATTTATTAATTATTTTCAAATCATTTTTAGGTAGTGTTTCCGAATGGTGTCACGGGATATATAAAATTTTGAAAACGGAATCTTGGGTAAACGTGCGTGAAATGAACGAATCCTAAGTAAAAATCTGTAGGAAACTTACCGTTTGGTCACAATTCGCATTTAAAGTCCCAATTTTGAGGTTATAATTGATCCGATTTTCGACTAAATAAGCACATTGCGAGTATAAATCGTACACATGATGAAATAATCTTCTAATTTATGACGAAAGTTAACAAATTTGTTTTTCATTTACTCAGCCAAAATCACGATTTTAACTGACGTTTATGTAAAAAAATCAATATATATTTTAGATCCATTTGTAAATAGTTATTTACAAATTCGGAAACCTTTCCCATTTTTATTTATTTCATTAAATAACTGTGACCAAGTGAGTAAATACTCTTTGTGATTTGTTTTACAATTCTAAGTAAAATTTGTTTCACTGCTTCATTTGAGTATTTTTCATTTAGTATTACTTACATAGGTTTCACCTCGAGTGAAGTGAGAAATTCATACAACTTATAAGAAATTAGTACTTGAAATTCCATTGAATAAATGGATTGAATTGCTTCGGCATTTGCGTTATAATGAAACAATTTTATCTCTTCAAAATTGTGGCATCATAACGCAAACTTAGAATTTAAAATCGTTTATTATATAAAATGATCAAAGTTTACCATTACTGCCATTACACACCAAGCCTTTAATTGTTATTTTTCTATGATCCAAAACTATAGATTTATCTACACACATTATGAGAATAAAAGGGCTTACTATATTAACTGGGCTACTAAATAATCTTCTAATATTTGTCTAACTACATGTTAGCACAGACAAATATTTTGTTTTGTAGTGGTACCTACCTCAGAAGATTATTTCGTATCGCACTAAGCATAGAGGCTCTTTGTATGTATACATAAATCTATAGTTTTGGATCAAACAACCATCATTATTAATTAATCTTCCTAAGCTTTTCGACGCCCTTGTAAGCCTTTAGATATTACATTTTACATACCACCTTCACCGGAATCTCTAAAGGAATTATTCGGTGAAAAACAAGATAAACATAAGCTAATATTACATTCACGTAATAACTCAATAATTTTAATAATAATATATTTATTTACGGAATCACCTTTTTACAAAACATATGCTACAAAAAAATAAATTAATATTATAAATATATTTAATGTTATAATTCCTCTTAGTACTATCCCCAATGTATCATTGAAGAATAAGTAATTAAAGATTTAATATCCGTCTGACGTATGCAGAATAAAGAAACAAATACATCTTCAATTACTGTAATAAATAATTATTTTTTAAACCTAAATCTAAAAATAAACTTACTAATCGTAACAGCCTTCTAATTTTATCATCACTCCAGTCAAAATTAAGAGCCAGAAACTGAAGCTTCAATATGAGCTTTCTGTAATCATAAATGAACAAAATAAATTTGTATCTTAACAAAAAAATACTATATTTATAAAAAAATATAAAATTAATAAATTAACTGAGTTATTTATTGTTAATGATCTCAAAATTCCAAACTCCCTATAATAAAAAAAAACAATAATCCAAATATCCCTCCTAAATACAAATTTCCTAGTAATACCCTACACCAATTCGTTTCGTGATAAAAAAATCATTGACATAGACAGAAAATGAAAAAAACAAAAAATCAAATTAAATATAAATCCAGACAGAAGGACCGCAGGTCGATGCCGTTTTACGAAAAAATGTATTATATGTATATATATATATATATATATATATTGTGATTCGCTATTAATTTTATTTTAGAATTGTTTATATCAATTTAGTGAGTTCAAAAATAGCAGTTCATGAAAACCGAGATTTTACAATGAAATTGTGATTCACAACTGTTTTACAAATAAAATTGATTCAAATAAAAAGTTACAATTTATAACTGTTTCGATAACAAATTTGTAATTCAATATTAATCTATTTCATAGTTGTGGATTTAGTAATAGTGTTTCATACAAACCAAGAAATCATTTTTTAAACAAATAAAATTCGAAACACCGGAATTTTATGACATGCTATTTTTTTATTATTTGGAGCACACTTTGACGTCGGCATTGCTTTAAAAGCGAGATTTTAATAAAAAAAAATCATTATTACAGTATATGTATGTTCTTCATGCTACATGAATGGAAAATTGTGGCCAAAATAAATTACTGGTAGCCTATGATGGCTCAAGTACCATAGTGTGTTTTCTTTTTAAATGGAATACTGTATATATACAAAGTTGTTAGCTATTGATTGAGTGTCCGAAATATACATATAGAGTAGAAATAAACAAGTGAAGAAAAGAATACAAAGTGTTTTATTTTTAATTTTAGACTAAAAGAGCTAAAATCAATCATCACTCTTGTCGACTATAACCACTCCCTCATACACTTAGACGGGGGTGAACTGTCGGGCAGGAACCTGAGGCCTTTAAAAATAATAATAACATATATAACAGTTATCATGTTTTTTATTGCAAGCGATTTTATTGACATTTCTAGATAGTTCTTATAGAGTTGACAATGAATTTTTAAAATATTTCCACCATTTATTCAATATTCGGGGCTATTCCGTAAGGGAAATCTTACGTTTAACGAGTACTTTATTGTTATCATCACAGTCTAAGTAGCTTTTGTAATAGATACATATACATAGAATGTGATTTTAATTAATAACATACACATTAAAGTTAACATTTCTCACATCGTACTGAGTCGAATTTCGTAAAATTCATAAAAAAGTAGAAAAATTGTAAAATCTCAGGTTCAAACAAAATCATAAATTTTTACAAAAACCTTTTGTTATTTTTGCTACAAACAGCGAACGTTTTAAAATTTACATAAAAATGTTAAACATTTGCATGTTTTAAATAAGCTACGTAATGTCATAAAAAAATATTGTAATATCCGCAATATTTTCATTGAAAGAAAATGCGAATACACTGTTTTTTTATTGAAATACATCTACGGGTATGCAGTTAGCCATAGATTTCTGCAAGAGATTATAAAATGGTTAAAAATCATAATTTTTCAAATTTCTTTCACTGGTGTATGGTTTTGCAACTTCACATAGGTGACGAAGTTGCAAAACCATCGTTGGAAATCGCACATTTTCAAAGTTTTTTTTATTTTATTTTTCAAGATATTGAAATCAAACAAATTGCATTGGAAAGAGCTTCGTTTATGTGTGTGAAGCTGGCAATGAATCCAGCAATGAACCCGGCGCCTCCATACTGAGACTTTTTTTTTTTCAAAAATATTTATTTAAAGGAGAACAACACTTGTTTAATTGCTTATTCATAATTATAACTAATAGCAAGGTCAAGTGAATGCAACAGAATCAAGTTTATTGCTATAAATTCTTAAATATTCATAATACATATACTTTAAAAATCGGAAAATAGCGATTTTTTTATAAACAATATTTCCCAAACGGCGCACACTTTTTCCAATTTTCTTTCAGAAATAGTTTAAACAATGTTTCTAGAAGTAAAATAAACAATCAGAAATGCGTGCCCAGAAATTTGCAATGTGCAATATTGAGGTATAATTTAAATTTAATTAAATATAAAGTGGAAAAGAAACATCTCTGGTGGGATTTGAACCCACGTCCCCCGATTGCCAGTCTGGTGCGCTACCAACTACATCTTGTAATTCTTTAACCCTTTAAGTACAAACCAAAATAAAGATGGTTTTCTATGGTACAAACGAATGACTTCATCAGTTTTTTATTTATTTTAAAGTGCGCTAAGTTCACGCAATTTTTATTTTTTATATATTTTATCAATATTTATTAATAATTTATCTATTTAGTTCAATTTTATGGCATAATCTATTTGTTTAATGTCACGGAGATTACAGTTTTTGATATTTCAATTATTTTTTTCATCGCTAGAGTCGATTGCAGTTTCCGCTACTGATATTAAAATATGTTATATATGTAAAATTGTATTATTCTGTGTATATGTGGTTTACAGTCATGCTATTTATCTAAACATTTTGAATATTGTTATTATTCTGTATAAAGGAGATTTACCGTAAATGCATGAATTGAATTGAATTGATGTTTTTTAAAGTCGAAGATCTACATCCCACATACATTGAAAATGGAGTTTTTAACGAAATTCGATCACATTTATACAAGAAAGTTATGAAAAATTTTGAAGAAAGAATATGTCTGTGCCAGATATTGAACTACACGATAGACATTTACTGTTGCATAGCAATAACTTATTACATAATACTACAATTTAAATAACTGTGACCAAGTGAATAACTGCTCTTTCCTATCAGTTTATTTAGTCAATATTTATTTGTAATCGATTAACGAATATCGGTTTTTGTTCCGAATTGCGAAACAGTTCATTTCGTTGTAATTGATCAACAAATAAATTTAATTCCAGCAACGCACACGCGCGCGCTCTCCTTTATGGCTTCTAATGAAAGTCACGCCGTGATTAATTCTTATTTGCTCGCGAAACATTCCCGAAGTTTTTCCTTAATCTGATATAATAAATTACGACCTCACGTGATCGCAAAGGCTGTTCTGCTATTTAAAGAGGAGGAACTTTCGTTACTTGTTTATACTTTTCCACTGAATAAATACGTCAGATTTGTTTGCTAGAAAAGTGTAAATACGTATTTATATACGTATTTGTATCAGAATATTAAAATAGATTTTGTATTGCCTTTTTTTGTACCTGTGTTTATTTTTATTTGATAAAACGGAGCGCGATGAGCGCAGAGGACAGTGTTAATTTGACCAGCGATTAATAAAGTTCTATCTCAAAGTCTCGAATAACTTGAACGATTATGACGATTAAATTACACTTTTAAACGTACTAGAAACAAAAAAAGTCTCAAATTCCAATTTGTTTTTATCGATATGATAATTCATTTATTCATAACAAAAAAAATCGATAAAACTCGAATGAATTTTCAGGAACACGCTATCACTCCGTGTGTGACCTTGAGGCAGGTTTTATTTTTTAAATATGTATCATCGCTTACGTAAATAAGAGCGGAATTAGCTTATTTAAATCACATGTAAAATATTCAATGCAACGAATGTTTTAAATAAACGGATATTGCAAATTGTTGAATATTACAAATAGATATATATAGACATATTTATACAGAATATACAGATAATATAAAAGGAGTTAACATAAATAATTACAATACATGTGGGTATTAGTCTGTCTGAACCATTGGCCACAGGTTTTTCTGCCCTTTTAAATGTATTTTTTTTTGATAATTTGATTATATATTTCTTTGCAACTTAGTAGTGGAAAACAGTGTATCTTTTAAATTAGTTCGTCCTTAATTAATTTATTAATTTATATATATATATATATATATATATCGGGTGATTAATTTAATATTCAAATTCTAATTGTATTCAACTCAAATAGATTTACATATAATCACTATTTATTTATATTTTTATATATTTCTTCCGAGGAACAAAACCTGAAAGAAACGCTGGGGAAGAAATTTTATTAGTGATTTTTTTTTTATCAAATCGCCCTAATAAAATGTTCAAACGCCATTCATCTAGCCTTGCACATGGAACACACTGGTCTATCGAGATTTGAAAGACCGAAATAGCCATCTCAAATTATCTAAATGCTAGTTAAATGGTGGTTGAACATTTCATTAAATCATTGAATGGTATCATAAATAGGACAAGTTCTGCTTCTTTGAGTGACTTTAGTGAACGAAGCAACGATTCTCGCTCGTCTATATTCTAGATCCAAATTGTTGACGATGCCACTTAGAAATTAGGCAAACGATGGCTTTTCACATAACTCATCTAAAACATATAAATATGTAAATGATTATTTTCTATTTCAAGACATATACGATTTTCTTACAAAAAATAGGTTCTGACAAAGAGAAAATATGTAATTCATTTAAATCTGTTAAAGATAATATAAAAAACGACACAAAATGTATGCAAAATTTGAATATAGTTCAACGAGAAAAAGATGTAATTCATTTAAATCTATTAAAGATTATATAAAAAAAAAAACGACACAAAATGTATACAAAATTTGAATATAGTTCAACGAGAAAAAGATGTAATTCGTTTAAATCTATTAAAGATAATATAAAAAAAAACGACACAAAATGTATGCAAAATTTAAATATAGTTCAACGCGAAAAAGATATAATTCATTTAAATCTATTAAAGATAATATATAAAAAAAACGACACAAAATGTATGCAAAATTTGAATATAGTTCAACGAAATGTCGCCAGCAAAATAACAAATACAGCGTAACGGTAGACAGTTCAAAGATTTTTCTAATTTCTGAACTCAAAGATAGAATAACAAGTTTCGTTTTCTTGAACAATATATCAAAGTTAATAAAGGTTTTCGAACAAAACTATAAGAAGCAACGAATCTCATTTTCATGAAGGCTTCGCTGATCCGTATTTGGGATTCAGAGAAACAACATGTGTTTACCGAAAAACAAATTCAGTTACAATGTGTCATTGAATCAAATCGTGACATGCTTTGAGGATTTTGGATTTGATTATACTTTTCTTTGAAAGTAGCATTTAATGTTGGGTGTGTCAAGTTGTCACCCTTGTGACAATTTCAAATAGTTCTGAATAGAGTTCACTATAAAATATCTAAGAGTATTATCAAGTTTTCAGAAAGAGTTCTGCAAAATTACACCCTGTAGAATTTTTTGAAAATTGGGAAGCCTAAAATATTTCAATTAATGAGTTTCAATGGTGTTTTTATAAAACAATTTGATCATATAAGGAGTTCCTGATACTTTTTAGAAAGAGTTCTGCAAAAATTCTCGAGAAAACAAATTTTGAAGTTGAAAAATTCATATTTAAAATGTCAAATTTCTCAGAAAACAATTTATTAATAAAACATATATATTGAGTATATACTCATCGTATTTAGAAATATGGGATTTTTTTATTTTCTCTATTGTTCTTTGTAGGTCTGATTAATGTTACGAAGAGTTGTGTATATATTGATTATACATTTTTTTATATTGTCAGATTATTTTTTAACAAAGTAATAATAATAAATAAATACAATAAATAACTAACATAAAAATAAATTCTTCTGCCAATTGGCTATCGACCACATTTTTTTATTAATGCAATGTTTTCTGAAAAATTTGACTCTTTAAATATGAATTTATCGACTACAACATTTGTTTGCTCGAGAATTTTTGCAGAACTCTTTCTAAAATGTATCATATAAGGTCACATTTTATATAAAAACACTATTGGAACTCATAAATTAAAATGTCAAGATGGTACCCTAAATTTCACAAAAAAATTACAGGGTATAATTTTGCAGAACTCTCTCTGAAAACTTGATAATATTAATAGTTTGTTTCACTATTATATTCTCCTTGGCTAATTTTTTAAAACGCAAAGTATATAAACTTGATGTGAATGGTATGTGGTTTCAACAGGATGGTGCGAATTGTCAAATTCAGTTATTCCGTGAGAGATTACCTGGCCGTGCACTCTCAATCACAATTAGTTGTCTAAATCATGTGATTTAACCCTATTAGATTTCATTCATTGAGTTTTTTGAAGGCAAAGATCTACGTCCACTCATCCATTGAAAATAGAGGTTTTAGCAAAATTCAATCACATTTATTCAAAATAATTATTGAAAATTTGGAAGAAAGATAATCTACTGCTACAGAATTTTTGTATGATAATTGCATTGACTTTATCCTCATCTTCCGTAACATCAACAGAATATTAATTGGATGAACTCGAGTTACTTAACGACTTAAATTTGTATCTTTAAATGAAACTATTATATTTTGGTTTTTCATTTATTTATTTAACGGATTTACCTTTTTACAAATCTACAATATAATTAATAATATTTATATATACTAAGTGGGGGGGCTGGCGGTACGGATAGCCATCATTTTTTTTGTCGCTAAACCACGAGGTGCAAAAAAGTTTCCTATGGTAATGAGAAGTACATAAAGAGTGTATTCTGCTGCATTGTTTTTTTTTACTTTTTGTTAAATGGAGGTCAAATATCTTCAATTAGATATGTTATTTGTTTGTTTTTTAAGAATCAATTATTACAAATAAACCACTCAAGTGTAAATGGAGCAAAATATTCCAAAGCACATTACAATCGCATAAAAATTCCCAAATTTAGAATACAATGTAAAAAAAAAAATATATCGTATTTACATTAAAAACAATCCATCACAATCAAACACGCCCACTCGAAATTCTTCCACAATCTGAGCGAGATAAATCGCTATTTGCTCGGGATTGTTTTCGAAGCAAACAAAACAAAAATAATTAGGTCTGGACGCGGACTGCCGGTTATCTTGTCGGAATAAAACAAATTGCCTTTTAATCGTTTTCACCTCGTTTTCCTCTTTTCGCATGCAAATTACGCGCCTCGAGGAAGTCGCAAGTCGCAACTCCTCGGTCGTGCGTTTTTTCAATAAACACAAACATCGGACAATTAGCAATCATCACAAATAATTCGGACGTCATGTGATATGTAGGTGCGAGCACACCGTAATTTGCGAAAATGGCACGTGTGTTTGCTGATTTGATTAAATTTGTAAATTTGTGTGTTGTTGTTTGAGGATTGTTTTAGTAATTTGAAGTGTAAACTGTAAGGAGTGGAACTAAAAAAATAAATAAATTTATTTTTCTTATTTTCTAACTCTCTATTATTAAACATCGTTATTACTGTTTTGATACAATATTTATACAATAATGTATAATAATAAGAATCTTTATTAACAGATATATACAGCAAAATACTAAATAAATTGTTATCACTCCTTATGTGGAGCTTTTGATAACACCTTGCGGGTCATATTGACAAGAAGTCAACAACAATAACTCTGTGCTCAAACTTTAACTTATACTTGTATTCAAACTTTACACAATTGTTACATTTTTTCACTATTAACGAAAAGGCAAAGACATCTGATCAGCCCGAAGGCCGAATCAGTCCTGCTTCAAAAACAATTACAAACTTAAAACTTAAACACAGTGATTATAACGAGAGGACGAGACTTGTACAAAATAAGTCCTTTTATATGAAAATATTTAGACAGCCATTAGTCAGTTGAAAACATTTCTCGGATATCAATAATCTAATTACTTCTCTTCAAAATATTTACTTTTCAATATTGTTCAAAACAAGAATTACTGATAGATAATTTTATCTGATAAATATAATAATATCGAATAATACAATGAAATTTTAAGAAATGTTTACAACAAAATATTAAAAGAATCACAAATTCAAATGTATATTTAATATTTGTTAATTGGCTATCGACAAATAGTCTTTCCGCCCAATAATAAATAATATTTCAAATTAATGCCAAATAAAACAGCAATCGGCTAACGACTTTTGACCTTTCAGCCACTATTTATGTTTTCCCAAATAGATTGTTAAAAAAGAAACTTATTAATTTATTGTAAGGAAAAAATTACGTTTTTCTTCCTGCACTTCACGAAAATAAGCCATTACAACTACGAGGAAAAATGCGCCCTCAGCATGTCGTAGCTCCACCGTATAAAGCACGAATTGTCCAACAAAATTTAAATAAAAATTATTGAGAAATTTATGAACCTCGTTTAATTTTTTTTCTATCGTTTTTCATTTTCTTATAATATAGCTCAGACATCGAGTTTCGCTCACCCTAAACGTCCAATTCTGTGCGTTAGTCTTTGCTGTAGAATTCTTTCATACATTTTTAAGACGGTGTTCGATAACGATAATCAGTACCAAAATACTCAATTTTCTACGAATTATTACGATTTCATGTATGGCTGGGTATTTTTTTATTGTCGCATTTTTTTGTACAAAACCACCTTTCCACAATAAAAAATCCTCAATCATGCATGAAAGGTGGTTTTGTACAAAAAAATGCGACAATAAAAAATACCCAGCTATACATGAAATCGTAATAATTCTTAGAAAATTGGGTATTTTGGTAGTCTAATATTGTCGTTATTGAGCACCGTATTAAAAATTTATGAAAGAATTCTCCAGCAAAGTCGAAATACAATTAACTTAACGTAATATCGTAATAGTTCTTATTTTTAAATCCCGCCAGTCAGTGGATATAATGAGCGGTGTCGCGACGCCAATTACCCTCACCCTGTAGGTAAAAAAAAAAAAAAACTCAGCGCGTCGCCTAAAAATGAACCCCGGGTTCTACGACCTGTCATCGGGCGTGAATAATCCCTCCCCGTAATGCGAATAAAAATCGATAAAGTCTCGATTCATCTTAATTTTAATTAACTTTGATCCTCTCCAGCCGATCGAGAGACTACTTTGAAGTGTTTCAACTCGAGCGGGTTCGGATAATTTATTATGGAATACGGAATATTAAATATTCATCCGAATTGATGGATGTTTATTGGGGATTCTCCGGAGTCGTTTAATTATATAAGTTTATATATTTACACGTGAAAATCGCATGATAAATTACATTACAAATAAATAATTAAATAAAAATGATTTGAAAATAATTAATAAATTATTCTCAGATTTAGCTTTGCGACTTTTGACTTACGTTACGTTTACGTTACGGGAAGTAGTTGTTTTAATGTGCATTTGTTTAACGTACTTACGTAATGTAAGTCAAAAGTATAACAATATATACAAGGTGTACAGAAAAAGAGTGAAAACCTTCAGGTAACTCAATTCATTAATTAATTTTTAATAGAAAAACCAAATAAAAAAATGTTGTATGGTTCTTCATTGAGGCTCACGAGGTCTTCGGAATTTTAAATATCTGACTATAAATTAGTATAGTTTTTTAAATATTTTGTAAAAAATCAATAGTATTAACAATCAATTAGACACGTGTATAATTCCATTGATGTAAATGATTAATAAATCGGATATTTTTATAATTTTATAACTTCATCAGAAGCATTCTTTTAATGAAAATAGATTTGGCAACGACGCACGCTCGTTTGTAAAAGAAAAGGTGTATGCAACACCTCCAGCGGATGATGTAGCAGTTATAAACAGGATAAATGCACACTTGTTTGATCCAGCGTTGCCAAATGTATAGTTCTTTTAAGTGGCCCGTGAGGCTTAAGGAAGGACCGTGTGACTTATTTTCGTTAATATTTTTATCTAAAAATTAGTCAAAGAATCACACTACCTAAAGCTTTTCACTTATTTTCTGTACACCTTGTATACATCAAAAAATACAAAATAAATAATAAAAATTACAAAATCAAAAATATAAATTATATTTTTATCGACCAATGATTTTTCCGCCTTGAAATAAATATATTCCTAAAATTATACATTTATTACAGTTATTTTATATTTAATTATAAGAGTGATTGTACAAAATGTTATAATTAAAATGTCGAAATCTCGTTCGAATTAATTTTTTTATAAAAAAAAATCAACACGTAATTACACGTTTTCCAGAAATGAATTTCGACAGCAGTCTTGTTTTTGTTGTTATAATAAATTCCATTAACTATGTCAAATTATGACACAACTAATTTTTGTTGTGTTTTTTCTTATAAAATAGTTGAAGAAATTCGACTGAAATAATTAAGAATCTCGGCGATTCACCGAAAAGTCCATTCGCGGCGAACCTTGAACTTTGACCGATCGAAAACTGATCTTTCCTAATCACCATTGATTGATATACACACTAACGAGGAAATAATTGACGGCATTTGCTCTGTGGATACGTAATGTGTGTGTTTAGTTGCACTCTAAGCGGAATCTGGGATGTAATTGAGTTTGCTGCGTGGACATCAAATGATTTTGTTTATTGTGCGGCGTCCCACAAGGATCAATAATGAGATCATTGCGTTTTAAACAACCTGACCAAAAAATATTAAATTAAAAAAAAAAAACGAAAATACGAGTTATTGCATTCGTTCAATTGATTCATGTATATATTAATTTTTTTTTGTAAAAAGCTCTTGTACTATTATTGATATTAACACTTCACGTGAACTAAAAACTCATTTATTTGATTTTGGTAAAACCTTTAAAAAAGATTTTTTTACAATTTTTTGTAATCTATTGCTAATTTCACACCCGTTTAAATATGTATTACGATGTGTAAGCCTTAACAATATGAAATAAAAATTTTACGTTTTTGTTGCATTGCTTGGCAACAACATAAAAACGAGAGCGCGCGTTTCGGTTCCAAATTGATAAGATAAATCCGCGAGTGCGCGCTTTGAGGAGCGAAATTACATCCGCGTATATTTACCGGTTATTTATGAACATTTTAGCGGGTTTTAGTTATAAATAGCGTGTTATAACAATTGTCGCCGTCATCTCGTTGTTGTTGACTCAGCACCGTCGTCGGTGCATATTACAAAAGTCAATATGGAGTGAATCAAGCGTGTGTGGGAAGATAAGGAAAATGCTTTTTATACAGAAATTACATCCGAAATAATCCATATACAAGGTGTACAGAAAATGAGTGAAAACCTTCAGGTAACTCAATTCATTAATTAATTTTTAATAGAAAATCCAAATAAAAAAATGTTGTATGGTTCTTCATTGAGGCTCACGAGGTCTTCGGAATTTTAAATATGTGACTATAAATTAGTATTGTTTTTTAAATATTTTGTAAAAAATCAATAGCATTAACAATCAATTAGACACGTGTATAATTCCATTGATTAATAAATCGGATATTTTTACAATTTTATAACTTCATCAGAAGCATTCTTTTAATGAAAATACATCTGGCAACGACGTTTGTAAAAGAAAAGGTGTATGCAACACCTCCAGCGGATGATGTAGCAGTTATAAACAGGATAAATGCACACTTGTTTGATCCAGCGTTGCCAAATGTATAGTTTTTTTTAAGTGGCCCGTGAGGCTTAAGGAAGAACTGTGTGACTTATTTTCATTAATATTTGCATCTAAAAATTAGTCAAAGAGTCACGCTACCTAAAGCTTTTCACTAATTTTCCGTACACCTTGTATTTAGATATGCTATTCATTATGTATTTTATTTAAAGAAATTTATTATATTTTGTTTCGTATCATAAGGATTTAAATTTAATTTATTTTTACAATCTGTTATTTGAATATAATTTCCGTTGATTGTATGAATAAATAAATAAATAACTTATAAACTTCAAAGAAAGAATCATTCTGAAAGCCCTGTATTAAATTCTCTACATATAAACCTAATTTAAATTATTATGAAAAATAAGTTTTTACTATTTCTTTCGATTTATTTACATGAAGTAAGGTTAGAAATATATATTTATTAATTTTCTTCAAAAATTATATAAATAACTGAACTTTTAAATATTTCTGCTCAAAAGTACCGACAGTTTCCGCGGATGGTAACATAATTCAGGAATGTAACTGAAGTGTTGGAAGAAAATAAATATAAACTAATGTTTTACCCATGTAATTTATTACAACAAAAATAATGTAATTACATTTATTGAACATTTATTTCATGGAATACTTTAAAACATTTTTTTTTTTCATTTAACACAGATAAACCTTACAAGTAGTGCACTTTACATTAGGTCTGGATTGAATGCTATTTTTCTACACAAACTTCACAGCATCCTCGATTTATTATATATTCTACAAAATTTGAACCCTTATTTGTTAATCTTTGGAAACAGCATACGATATTTTTTTATTGTGGGAGTTGAAGTAGATGGAAGCTGACACTTATTTATATATTTATTTGTTTACATACAGACACACAATGAGTAAACATTCCTATAAAGTAAGTATGAATATTACACAAAAAAAAAATAGAAAAAAACTTAGAATGATTAGTAGTTTAGTACAGCTATCGAAAATGTCTACCTAGTGGACGAAATCAATCAATCAATTTATTTGTGTTTATACAAAGGTTTACACACGTCATATAATAACTATGTCATAATATTATCTCACTCTAAAAATAAATAATTAAATACTTGCAATAATAAAAACAAAAAATATAAAAAAACATCATATTATAGAATACAAACAACGAATGAACATATAAAAATCACACATTAAAAGCGATAAGGTAAAAAACATCATCAACTATAATTTTATAAAACATAAATGTACATCTAGCGTTTGAGATAAACCAGTGAAGAAAAAAAAAACCTAGTCTGAGTATTATTGTAGAAAAAACTGCTACAATTGTTTCGATACACAGGCAGCTGATGTAATTGTGGCAATGTTTTTTTTTTTTTTTACAATAAATCTGTGAAACAGAACCGTGTGTTTTACTTGTATAAACAAATACTCTCACATTTGATTCGTAGATGCCGCTCGCTAATTCAGCACATTATCGAATTACAGGTAGTACAGAAAGGATAAATATATTTAAATTCTACTGAAATTACATTATTCAATTTTACTCCAGGTCGATGTCCTATCGACAGGCGATTCCGAAGTGTACCCAATACAGAAATAAATGCGGCCGGGAATTGAAAATAGAAACGCACCAGAAGCGATTTTTTTAAACTCTTGCGCTGACAAAAGAGCCGTAGTCAATCGTGGAACAATCGAAACGGCTCTTGCATAACCCAGTAGTAGTACAAAAATGACGCCCGCATTGATTTATTTATTTATTCGAACGTCTCGTAAACATGCACCGCAACCTTCGTAACATGTAAACAGAACGACCGTTAAATGACAAACACGATTAGACGCTCGTAAATTTCACATGACGAATAAACAGTTTAATTAAATGCATTATAAAATAATTGGATTCATTATTTTCGATTGTTACATAAATATAAAACGTGTTCTTAATAGGAATAATTAGCTATCAAACAACTTTACGCAACTTCCATTCTTTATGAATGGGATACAATTTCTCCTCCCGGAAACGATCAAAAATAATGTTTTATTCGGCCTTTAATCCACATAAAGGGTATCTCAAAATGATCTGACATTTTAAATTGCGCGCCATTTTATTTGTGCCGAACATTGAGTACTAAGCTTTGACAACTGGCATCAGGAAGTATTGAGGTTTAGTCATGAATAATTGAAACGATCGAGAAACGCATAGAAATTGTGAAAATTCATTACAGAAATGCGGTTTCTGTCAATAGTGTTCGTTATTGTGACTTGATAACCAACTTTTTATGGAATCAATTGAACAGCATGGACTTTGAAGACATATTTTTCTAAAGAAGATGGTGCGACCTGCCACACTACGAACGAAAAAATGCAGTTATTGCATGGTCGTATTATTTCACGCCGCGGTGATGTGAATCTAACGCCATTAGACTTCTTTCTCTGGGGTTTTCTGAAAGGAAAAGTCTATGTCAATGATCCACAGACCATTTCGGAGCTCAAGGAAGAAATTAGACGCACTATTCATGAAACTAGTCTGAAATTATGCCAAAATGTCATTGAAAATTTTGTCAAAAGAATTACCGATGAGAAGTTAGCTATAAATTCTCCAGCCACGGATTTAACCCGGCGCCTCCACATTCGAACATTTCATAAATGCAACATGTTTAAGTACTTAAAAATCCTACTTGACGACCTGTTAAATAAATGTTTACAAATAATAGTGTTTTACAAACAATATCAATTAACGAAAACTGGGAAGAAATGTCTATGCCATACTTAATGAACCAGCAAGGATTCTTGATTCCAAATTTTTCAAAAATTCATAACTTCTGTGGGTCCCCAAATAGAAACGATTTTCTTGTATCAATCGTTTCTATGGAGTATTCTTAACAATATTAAATAATGAAAAAATTGAGAAAATGACTTAATGCATTTTTGTCTTTCCAGCCACGATTCATGAATCCGAATTTTCAAAAATTCAAAAAATTGAAAATTTCGGATTAAAGAATCGTGGCTGGAAATAAAACAATGCATTAAGTCATTTTCTCATTGTTTAATATTGTTAAGAATACTCATTAGAAACAATTCATACAAGAAAATCGTTTCTATTTAGGGACCCACAGAAGTTATGAATTTTTGAAAATTTCGGATTTAAGAATCGTGGCTGGAAATAAAAAAAAAATACTTTAAGTCATTTAATAGCATAAAAATCATGATGATTTCCTAAATTAATCATAATAAAATGAAATAGAAAAGAGTATTCATTCATTCATTAATTTAATCATAATAAAATTATTTAGAGGATTGAGTTTTAAGGCGGTTCAACATCTCTGATTATTTACGCCAGTAATAAAATTAATTTGAGAAATTATCCTTTTGTAGAATCTCCAATATCCTTCAGAACCCAATTACAAACAACTTTAGCTGCAATCGACAAAACCGTCAATTACGAACGGAAACACACTCTCCTCTCTGTTTCTAAGCAGCTGAGCGCACCTCCCTCTCCATCTCCTCCCCCTCCGCGAACCTCAGCCTGCCAACTCCCAGCGCGCCGGTAGACATCCAGGCACCTCGTGTCGTCAGCGCCCGCGATTATTATCCTCGAACCTTGGCGCGTTTTCCACCCGCCACCTGTTGCTGGAAAAACTGGTTTCGGTATGGATTATCGTTTCCGGGTAGTCGCCCTCGTAATGACGCAGGGCTGCGTCAGTGCGCCCCATCTAAAGGTCGGAATTTTATTCACGTGCGCGGCGCAAACGATTCGTTTCACCGAATGCACGTTTCATAATTTTCCAAACAAAGAATATCCCTTTGTTTAAACGTCGATTCAATCGATGTTGATAACAATCTGTTTTCACAGTAAATTGAGCCGCGTTTAATAAAATAAAACAACAACAAAAAACATCACGTTTTTTATATTCATTGGATTTGTTTGTTCAGAGTTGGACGATTATCGTGTTTCTATTTCATTGGAAATTAACAGGAAATAATAAATATTCTTTCTAATAGAAATTATCGTCTAATTACAAGTGAAATCCACTAAAGCAATATATACCATACGATCAAAAACTTTTCTCGTCTAGAGTGTTTTGAAATTTTGATTAGGAAAACGATGTGGACAATAAAAGTAATCACACGCTATATCGATGCGACTTACCGCCACTGTTTTGTGAAATTAAAAAATATATATTCGTGGCTATTCCGCAGAGAAAATGTTAAGATTAATGAGTACGTTATTAATTATTTCACATATCTATTACAAAAGCTGCGTAGACTGTGGTGATGAAAATAACGTACACGTTAAAGTTTACATTTCCCTTACAGAATAGCCTCGATTATATTTTAACTAAATCCTCAACTAAGCGTACATAAAAGATTCCACAATGGAAATAAACATTAAATTTTACGTTTTCTGGCAGTTGTACTTCCCATGTCATCTAAAAAATGACAAATAGTGTTTTTTAAATTCACATTGACACCCGCTATAGGTTATGTTTTTCTAACAAATAGATTTCATAAGTAACGTGTGTAATGTTTTATTTGTTTTTATCAATTGGTGCTAACGAAATGTAAAATAAATTTAAAAAATCAAAGTAGAAAAATTCTCGATCGTATCGTATAAATTGTATTGATGGTGCAAGCACAGATAATACAAAATAATATAACATAAATAATTATAATAAATGTAGATGTTAGTTTTGTCTGGGCTATCGACCTAATTTTTTTCTGCCCCTCAAATATAATTTTGGGCGTATTAATAAACTATTAATGAATTGTAGCAAATCTTCTGTAGGGTTCTAGCGTACAGTTTCGGTACAATGACTCCCGTGCGAGAGTATATAATTTCACCAATCGTATCATTTTATGCGTTTATTTTTTTGTGAAACCATACGACCGGTGAAATTTCTCCGCATTTCGGTGATATGGGATTATCACCGAAATGACGTGATTTCAGTGAATTTTTCTACCGATGAATCGTTTCATCGATGCTGTGAATACGCCTCCTGTGATCGAATTCATCGCTCATTAAATAAAAGAGTAGGAAAGGTAACGGAAGATTTAAAATATTTAAGTGGACGGTTAACGTTCTACCCAAAGATGGCTTCGCATCCCATCCCCTCTTCTCGCCAAGAATAAATGAAATATGGGCCTTACTCTCAAATCGCTCTACTTTTATCTGCATTCCCTCTTTGCCCCTGCCTGAGGTATTTTATGGCTTTCGCCAGAACAAGACCGACCCATTTAAGTGCAGTTTCTCAACAAGAGTTAAAACTCACACCAGATATCTGGGAACCTTCAAAATTACTCATGTTTTTCAAGTTTTAAAATAAGCGTTTGGCAAAATTTAAAAAAAGAACCATGGAATTACATCTCCTTAGCGATTTCTAAAATTGTTTTGGAGTTAAATTCTGTAACTTAAAAAAACTTCCATCTATGGATTTTGTATAATAAAAAAAAATTCAAAAACCCTAATTTTTTTTAAGAATTTTGCGATTTGGCTTTAAAAGTTGGATTATATAATGTTTATTAAAGCTATTGACTAATATTAAAGTAATAAATAAAGCAAGATTTAAAACTTAGAAAATATTCGATAAAGTAAAAGCAGAAGCGACTGAAGAGCACGACGTTAATCTCACTATGGTTAAGACAACACTCGCCGAGGAAGGATGTTTAGTTTTGATCAGATCATAAAAAGGTGGGATTTATAGACATGAAGAGACACATAAATTTAACCGATTAAACAACTACTTGTTTTTTGAAAACAGATGACAGATGACCTTTTTTACATATTTAGTTTTGTTTGTGTGGAATTTTCTTAATTTAAAAAAAAAACGTTGCTTTATCAACTTTGTTGTTGCATATTAAGAAAGTTGATAAAGCAACGTTTTTTTTTAAATTAAGAAAATTCCACACAAACAAAACTAAATATGTAAAAAAGGTCATCTGTAGACACGTGTTTCGGGATCTATCCCTCGTCAGTACAGCTCTACCTTATCTGCTTTGCTGAAATGCAACAACAAATATCAATTGTATAATTCAATGTCCGACGTATGGGGTATATGCCCGGGAAGTAGTTGTTTCAATAGATATTTGCATTTTGTGATTCTTTTAAGAGTTTTATAGCTTTAATATTATATCCCCCTCTCTAAGAAGGAACGTCTGGATACGCTACTGTTTCGCCCATTAAATTGTTTTTTTTAACATCGAGTGGACTTGTAAACAAATGAATTTTCAAGGAAAACGAAAATCCCAATTGTTTATATTCAATCCTCGATGATACCTTGGAGTGAAGAAAAATTTACTCATAAAAGGAAAACCCGTTCGTATTTAGCGCTTATTATGCTCGGCTAAATGCCATTAATATGACCCCGACGTTTTTTTTTTTGTAGTGTGAATTAATATCCAGCCAAGTTCAAGGTGATATGCTAATTGGCGCATTACGTAATCGAAAATTGCGAGCACCGTTGGCACGCCCGTCTTTTGCGATACAGAATTACAATGTCGATATCGAAGGGGCGTTTTTTTCCCACATTGAAACTATCTATCAATTAGAATGAGTTGTAAAGTGGTTATGAAATAGACGAAAATATGAAAAAATATGATTCTACTAAAAAAATTACATTGATCTATTATTAATTAATAATGAATAATATAATAAGTTCAGTGTTTTTATCTATTATGTATTTTTGTGTTTATATTGTGTATTCATGTAAATGGCACGCCGTTGAAATAAATAAATAAAATAAAATAATAATAATATCTCTTTATTTTAAAAGTGTCATGTACATGTATAAAATGAAATTCGCGTCAAACTTATAAATTATTATTCTTGGATTAATTTCTCATCTGGCACTTTGTGAAACATATTACACTATGTAAAATAATTTAAAGAAACTGACTTCTTTTATTACCTGAAATTAAAATATTTGTATATATACCTAGATAATAATTATTTCTGTACATTCCTTTGAAAATGGTCTAATAAACCGAAACTAGTCCGAATAAGTCTAATTTGTGAAACAATACCAAGTGTCTTTTCTTTAAATTATTTTACATACTTATAAATTAGCTAAGATTTTTAAGATTAAACTATGTTTAATCTTAAAACAAATATATAAATACTTAATGGTGATAAAGTATTAGCTTATATCTACATTTATTAATAAATTCTTCAATTTAATATGGTTCACATTCAACTAAGAACTATGATTAGTATTTTTAACTGCGCATATTTTTCACTAAAAAAAGGTATACAGGGTGTCCAATAAAAAAAATCGATGTAAAGTTATATTTTTAAACGGTATACCCTATATATTATTACATATTTGGATTCTATCGAGAATTCTAGATATTTTGTATGTATTGTCATATACCTAACTTCAACTGTTAATGAAATATTGACTCATTAAAACGGCCTTATACAGTTCAATCATAATGAAAAGAACACATTTATTTTTTTAATTAAATTGTATTCAGGTAATAATGTTTAGGAAGACGCTCGAAGACTTCGATTAGAATTTTTAACTGTGCATCTTTTGATCTAAACATTTTATATACAGTGTTGGTAATAAAGATTGAACACAGCTAAATGTGGAAAAAATTATTAATATTTTCAAATCATTTTTATTTAATTGATTTAAATAACTGTGACCCCAGGCTGAAAGACCTCTGGTCGATAGCCAGTTTGCGAATTTTGCTTTATTGTAACAGACAGTATTATAACATATATTAAAATGTAAACACACACCTCATTGTATAAAATTCATAAATAAAGAAATTTATATATATATATATATATAACTGTGACCAAGTGAATAAATACTCTTTTCTATTGACGTATTTTTATGTTTTTCGATTGGATGTGTAAAATTGTAATTCAACAGAAAAAAAAAAAAAAACACTTAGCAACATTAAGAGATGTTTAAAATCTGTTCGCTTCTAACAAAATAAAATTTGAAATAAGGTGTGTTTTCATATAATTTCATATTAATATGGAATTTCTCCAAGTTTCCGCCATCACAATCGAATTTCATAAAGTGAAAGCTTCATCCATCCAACAGTACAATCTATACATTTATTAATTTCCTAAACGCAAATTTTCGCCGGTTTCGATAATTTCACTCGCAAAAATTCCGTTATCGCGCGAAACGTGTATTACTTAATCCACTTCAGCAATAAAACACCATTCGCACAAAGTCGAAATGTCAGATGGAATTTTCCGCTGGATGCAAATCCGAACGAATTGCGCTCGTGGTGAACGCCAAGGTCGCCGCTTCGAGCCCCGGGGCGCTCTTTTTGTACGACCAGAAGAAAACTTCGTACAGGATCAGCCACGAATGGAAAGCGTCATTAATAACGCGAGCCTCCTCCTATCAATTTTGAATGTAGTTTGTCTGGTTACTCGAAATTGCCGGTCTTTATTTTAAAAAATAAATATTGTTTTTATTTGATTATAGATTTTTTTGAGGGAGTTGGTGTAAAAGTGACTATATACATAAAAAAACAATTAAAAATTAAAGAAATCATACAAAAATATAAGCAATATGAAAAAAATAACTTGAATGACAATACGAAAATACAGCATAAAGTACAATTATATTATTATTTTAAAATACAGAAAAAAAATTATAAAAAAATCAGTTATTAAAGCTGCCCAGCCTTTATGTCTAATATACGACTCAAAATCTACAAATCAGTCGAGATAAGAATGTCACGCATACAATATCCGCAACAAACTAGACATTAATAAATTAAAGACGACGCAAGCGCCACCTTTTGCCTAATTTTAAAATTATATAAATTTCACATTTAATGAACGTTTCATTAAATGTGAAACTAGACATTCATATGCCCACAATAATTTTGCAAATCAATAAAGACAATCCGGCATACATAGGTATAAAATTTTATAATAAAATAATTAATACAAGGACGGTCAAGACGTCCGATGATAAAAAAAACGTTCAAAAAAAGTTATTTCTCACAGACTGATGTTTTACAGAAATTAAATAAAAAGAATTTGAAAATAATTAATTAATACATTATTTCCTCTTTGGCTGTTTTTATTCCTTAACAGAATTTCTCAATATGTAATTTTAATTATTATTTAGTTAATTCTTTCTTAGATAGAATCAAATAAGTTTGTTTAATTTTTTAATCACATTTATGTGACACACTCATAATATATGTATTCGTATTTTGTGGTAAATTCAGACAAAATGACAACAAAAATTTATTATAACAATATATAAAAGTTATTTAACTTTAACTTATTTTGGAGAAATTTCAGAAAGAATTGCAAGTATATTTAGAAAAAATAATTACAAAATAGGATTTAGAAGTAACAATAAATTAGGTAATATATTATACAATAGAAAAGATAAAACAGGAAAATTTAATAAACCTGGTATTTATAAACTTATATATTCTGCTTGTAATAGTGTGTATATTAAAAAAAACTAGTCGAAATTTTAATATAAGATACAATGAACACTTTAGAGCATTTATATTAAATAAAGATTGTAGTACTTTTTCAAATCATATACTTACAAATAGTCACACTTTTCCAAATTTAAATGATAAAAAATCTTACATAATTGTGAAAAAGGACAAAAATTGGATATATTGGAAGCAATCGAAATTTATTTACACAATAAAGACACTAATTCATCACTTCTAAATGAACAAGTAGATCTATTATGTTCTTCACTTTATGATGTATTATAAATACTACTTTTCACTTTATTCTATTATTAAACCATATATATAATCTTTATATTTCTATTAATTTTAACAATTCAACTTATTTATAAATAACTGATTTTGTTTAATTTTAGCAAAATAATTCCATAATGATCCTGAGGATGGTTTTTTTAGTGGGTTTTTTCCACCTTGTGAGCAAATGCTGGAACCGAAATTATTTTGCCTGCCCCACAATATACAATTGTGTTAGTAGTTTGTCATGAACTATCGACCATTGCTCTTTTTGCCTAAATATATACAAAATAATAAATAAATATTAAAAAATCATATCTACTAATCTTGATTTAAAACGATTTTTTTGTGGAATATTATTTTTTATCGAAGAATCTTGCAGAATTTATTTCACAACAAACAAGTACTCTTACTGCTGTAATCTCTTCCTTCTTTAAATACCATGTGGACAAACCAGGCAGTTTTTTTTAAATACTAATTGGAGCATTCTGAAAATAGGAAAATCGGTAAATTTATTACCTGAAAGCAAATGTGTTTCATGATTTTTTTTTATTTTGGAACGGCACCTAAGCGTGGGAGGGACGTTACATTATTATATCTTTTTTTTTTCACGAAAATAAACATGGAGCAGATGTTCGGAAACGGGAGTCGTTCCGCTGGATGAGTTGTTTAAAGCCGAATGAACAACGAAAACAGAAAAAAACATACGTGCTCTTCTCGATGATTAATGTGTAATGTAGTTTTTGAACATGCTGGTGGACATTTTTAGCCGATTATTTCGTTTGTGGTAGCCAAATTGGCTCGTTGCAGGTGCGTAAATATGTTTTCACTCGCCGCGACCAGGTGTTTCAAACAAAAGGAGATACTTTTTGGAATAGAATGCTTAGCAATTGTTTTTTTTCTCTAATATATATATTCTTGTCCTTATTTTAATTATTTTTAAATTCTTTTTATTTTTATTTGTTATTATTTATATGGATATTTCGTGAAATTACTCTGTAATTAGGCTTTTTGTCTGTTGGGTTATAAAATTTAATATTATTATAATTTCATTTTTGTACTCGGTTGTTTCTAAAAACATAAAAACAGCCGAATAGCATTGACAGCTAAGGAAGAATTCACTCCATCCATCTGTCAAGTAAAGTTGCATAGATAAGAACTTCCTAACGATGTAGCAGTTTTGTAAGTTATGTTCTGCATTAGAGATATTAGACCATTAGGAAGTCCGATTGTAGCTAAATTATTTTCCAGATGTTTGATGACAACTAAAACAATAACAGGAATGATTTTTATATGCAGTATTTGAACAGCTAAATTTTGATATTTGCTTAGTTTTTCCTGTTCAGTGTTCAGTTTGCCTTGACGCATATCCTGATACAATTATTTACGTCGTTTTATTTATTTTATCTCTTAGGAGTATCTATTATATTATTAAATGTAATATTAGATTAAAATTAAATAGACAAGATCCATAATTTTCTCTTTTTTGAGTTAACCACACGAGTTTTTTTTTTCTCTCCAAACATCAATATTAATCCAATTTCAATCATGTCGAAACCGACACGCAACCTTTGTTTCATGTATAATTGAACGCTACTTGCGACTCTTTGATGGACGTCGCTGCGTTTACCTCTGGTGCATTACTGGCAATATCTAAAACAAGTAGGTGCGGTCGTCTGACGCAAATGGCGGGGCTAATGCGAAATCAATCGACAATTTGCGCCGGAATTACAGGAGCAGGATGATGAATGGCGTCGTCCGCAAAGTCATTAACTCTCATAATAATAAATGGCACCACCTCGTGCACTCTGCAATCTTTGCGCTTCTATATTTGGCGGATCGATCCGGGGAAGAAAATTAGCGGGATGGAGGAGGAAGGACGTGTTTGAATTGGGTTTTAATTGACTCGACAAGAAAAAAAAACAGAAAAAATGGGGCACGAGAAATTTCATCAGTGTAAAATGAGGGGTATTCAGAATGTAATCATTTTTTGATTCAATTATTATTTTTTTACCGAATTCCGGACTTTATTTTGCAAAATTTTGTGTTGGTAAAGAATGATGTAAACTATGCATATGGTTTTTGCATTAATAAACATATTATTATTATGTGAATTTTTGAGGCCTCTACTTCCTTATACATGTTTTAAGTAAATAATAAAACACTTTAACACGTTTGTAAATGTATTATACAGACAAAGTTTAAAGTGTTTTATTATTATTATATCCCGTAAGTATTTCCAGTGACATTTCCGTCTTTGTAGTACCCATTTTCATCGATTCGAATTTATTGCACTGCTGGAATCTCTTTTTCTAAAATTCCACGTGGATAATCCAGGCTGTAAATTTAAACAGCACTTGTGTTTTCACCATTTGATGTTGGTGAAGAATATTTCGTAAGTATTTTTAGTGACATTTCTGCTCTTGCAGTGCCTATTTTCATCGATTCATCGCTTTTCCCACAACAGATGCATTTTATTATTGGGAAATTAATCAAATTCGTAATTGGATCAGAGCATCTATAAAATACACATTTTAATTAGGCTGTGTTTACTTCAAGAACGAGTTCATACCATTGCGGTAGAGATTCTTACTAACATAAACGTCTGGTAATTCGGAGAAACTTGTTAATTACTGAATCATGTTTTTAAATTATCAAAATCTATTAATTTTGCCTTCGTTGCTGAAATCTCTACCTATTTTTTAAATGCCATGTCGACAAACCCGGTAGAGTTCTTTAAACAGACGTGGTGTTTTCACTAATTTATGTTGTTAAAGATTTTTCCGTAAGTATTTCCAGTGACATTTCCACCCTTGCAGTACCCATTTTCATCGATTTATTGCACTGTTGATATAAAAAAAGTGCTCTCACTGCCGGTATATGTTCCTTTCTTAAATATCTTGTCGACAAACCAGATAGATTTCTTGCGTGTTTTCATTATTATTTGTTAGTGAAGAATATCTCGTACGTATTTCAAGCGACATTTCCGCCCTTGCAGTATTCATTTTCATCGATTCGAATTTATTGCACTGTTAATATGAAACAAACAAGTGTTTTCACTGCTGGAATCTCTTCCTTTTTTTAAATACCTTGTGGACAAAATATTCCGTTTTTTTTAAACAGACGTTGTGTTTTCACTATTTTGTGTTAATGAAGAATATCCTGCAATAAATAAATCATATTGGCATAATAACTCTTATTAGAAGTCGAACTTCATTCTTTTCTCGTTCCTTTACAACTCTAGTCTCATTAGGATTTTTTTCTTTAATCCGAGTTATACAAACAAAGTAAAAAAGTGTTTCATTTATTAAAATTGAAAAAAATTTTTCTTTCCTTCCAACAACTATTCTTTGCGTACTTTTCTCGCCAAAATGCCTCCACGTATCTCTAGCACCCTCACAAATACATTTACCATACTTTTCCTCCATCCATACCTTCCATCCTCTCTTACCGGATTCAGTCCTAGCTCTTGCTAATGTTACCTTTTCCTTCACCGATAGACTCCTTGAGCATAGGAGTAGTTTTTATTTCCAGTGACATTTCCGCCCTTGCAGTGCCTATTTTCATCGATTCTATCACGTTTTACCCGCAGCTGATGCATTTTACTACCGGGAAATCAATTAAATTCGTACTTGGATCACAGCAGCTATTGTAATTAAATTATGCGTACTCCAAAAAACTGGTTCATTCCATTGCTCGGCAATATCCTTGCGGATATTACGAACGTCAACGTCTGGTAATTCGGAGAAAATACTAAATTACTGAATCATGTTTTTAACCTATTAAAATCCATTAATTTTGATATATTTTTTTATTGCCAATTCCGTCCAGCTGTGATTAATCATTCAGCACACGTAATATTTATGTCGTGTAGATTCCAGACAACGTAATTTATTTCTCAAAATGAAATTGATTTCAATTATTGTTTGTTTACACTATTTGGAAATTTCAACCAAAATAAAATAACATTACGCTATTTGTAAATAAAATAATGGTTATTTTAAATTATATAATAAAGAATCATAATAAATGGAAGGCGACGCAAACACCATCTTTTGCCTAATTTCATGTGGAATACTCAATGATTTTAGTCTACAAGGTAGACGACCTTGTACATTCGAATCGTTGACGATGCTGCTTAAAATTAGGCAATAGATGGTGTTTGCGCTATATTTCTCATTATTACGATTTTTTTTTTAAGTTTCACACCACTTTTTTTTATAGTAGAGACACTGCTATAGTTGTTTAACCAATACAGTTTTATCATCAGGCAGATGCTTAAATAATTAAGCCTCAACCATTGAGTTTTTTTGAAAATAAAATCTTTTGGTTATTGTTTCACTTTTTTGTTTATTAATAATAATAAAAAAAATATAAAGCGAAAGAGTAACTAAGTTTTTTTTTTAGTAAAAAAAACTACATACAAGTGATCAAGTGAATGAATACTGTTTTCTATTTACTACAGTGTATAAATATGTTTCATCATGTGTCAGATGACTGTTCGATCAAAAGGCTCAACCATTGATTATTAAAAAAAAAACATTATTTTCTAAAATTTTCATTTAATTATTCTATAGATTCTCAGAATTAATTAATCACGCTCACAAACACCGCGGTTATTTGTTCTCTGTTAGCCAGAATTGAAATTGATGGTATTTAAAAGCGGAAAATTGAAACCCGGACAATTCAGCTCCTCTCCTTTCTCACATTTCCACTCGTACTAGTCGGCCAATCAATACACCGTCCACCAGCGAGCCGCACTTATTAATAGTAATGATATCATTTCGCAGAAAATGTCGCCGCTTTCGCAATTATCCGCACTCTGGCCTTTTCAAATGACCGTTCGCACAAAAAAAATTACACATCGAGGAACTCGCCCGGAATTGAGTAATGAGCAACATTTGTTGTTGTTGATTTCATTGTGGAGTATGGGGGAGGAATCGTACAGAAAAAATAATAATAATATTTTATTAGTGCCATTATATAAATGTGTTTACACATGTCCGCAAAAATATTAATTAAATTAGTGTAAAATACAAATTAACAAGATATACAATTTCACATTTAAAGAAATGTTCAGCCATCATAACTAGTTCGTCTTCCTTTAGTGGACGAAACAATTATTCTCAGTCGTCTACCTTGTAGACTCAAATCGTTGACGATGCCACTTCAAATTAGGCAAAAGGTGGCGCTTGCGTCGTCTTTAATTTATTATGAAGATATATAATTATAAGAATACTGCTATTCTGAATGATTTCCTCATTTAATCAGTGGTGAAATATTTTTAATTAATAATGATAGGAAATTAAATCTTTGAAACATAAAAAAACAAGTGTTTTAATTTCCTATCATTATTATAAGAATACTACGAGAAATATAGCATTTATAGATAATAAGCGCGTCATATTATTTAAAAACAGGCATATAAACACATTACAATTTATAATGTAGTAATATTTTATTCCTTTCTTTTAAAAAAAAGTGAAGAAAAGAATAAAATATTACTACATTATATCAAGAAACTTCACGTACTCACCAACAAATATCTTCGACATTACAATTTAAATAAAAATGATTTGAAAATAATTAATAAATTATTTCCACGTTTAGCTCTTTGACATTTTGACTTACGTTACGTAAGTACTTAAAAAAGAACTACTTTTCGGGCAAATACCCCACCAGACATTGAATTACATAATGTACACCTGCTGTTGCTTGAATATCAATAAAATATTGCATCATGCAACATTTTTTGATCTGAGGCAGGATATTTACCCGGGAAGTAGTTGTTTTAAAACGTAAGTCGAAAACTAAAGAGGGAGTGATTTATTAATTATTTTCAAATTCTTTGTATTTAATGTATTTAAATAACTGTGACCAAGTGAATAAATACCCTTTTCTATTAGGGAGGATTTTTTATCAGTGAACAGTGTATGAGTCAGGATTGTATTAATTGAACATAAACAATAAATCTATTATTTTATTCCATGAATCTATAAAGATTGCACTTTCAAAAATAATATCCAACAAAATCAAAAGAGAGGCGTAAACAACAAAGTCGTGCATAATCTTCATTCTTCAAGTCGTTTAAAATTTTTCTAGCCAGGAAAGATGAATTCCAATGTATCAATCCAAAGCGCCAACTACGATTCCAGCATGAAGAAACCCCCGTTGAACCCGACGGACGCCTCCTCCGACGACAGCGACATCGAAACCGACTTAGTGTCGACAATAAACCACAACGCAGTCAATACACGAGTTGCCTTAAACAAAATATACCAATCGAACGGGAAAAAGCCGAGCCCCGTGGATACGAACGGAAGCAACTTCTTCCAGCAGTACTTCCACGGGGTCAACACGACCCTACCGTCGCGAAACGTGGTCAACTACCGGCGGCTGAGCCAGTGCCGGGAGGAGGACGAGGAGGAGGAGAAGAAGGGCTCGGATTTAGCGGCGATCTGCGGGAGCGATAAGAGTTTGTCGGAATCGTCCTCGAGCGGGTCGAAATCGTCTGTGATAGATACGGTCAGCGGGCCGCAGCACAAGTTCGTGATTACGAAAACGAAAGCGTTGCCGTTGACGTTGGATGAACCAAAGAAAGAGGTTGCGGTGGAGGCGAAGAAGCCCTCGGAGGCGGCGAAGCTGTTCGCGAAGAGGAAGTACCATCAGGCGAACACGGTGAATTTCCCCCCGACGGACAACAGGAAGCCGTCGGTTTATAATATTTTCGGGCGTGCGGCTCTCACGTCGCCGCATTATGACACTAGGTTTTTTGACAGTTCTCTTATTGAAATGAAGAGTCAGACGAGTAGTGCCTCCACGCTGGATTGTGAATACGAGGATGTTTGGGTGCCGAGGAATACTGCTGATATTAAAAGAGTAAGTTTTTTATATTAGTTTAAATTCTCAAAAAAAAACTCAATCAAAAATATTCCATTCGATTTAATTAATAATAATAATAATAATTCTTTATTGAACGGACCAGCCATTTACAATTTGACTAAAAACATAAATTACACAAATAATTGTAATATTCTGTATAATTACAGTATATTGTAATTAATTAAGCTGTTATAGCGTATATTGGATAATTGATGATGGTCATATCAATCTTTCGAATTTCATTAAATCAGAGTGTTCTAAGTGCAATGCCTTGAAGATGGCTCTGAAGATTATGTGATAGTGATAGAACAAAATTATATCAATTTGTCTCCTGTTTTCATAAACAAGTGTAAATTCGCCTAACATTTTTTTGCACCATACAGGAAATTTGTCATTTAGAAAATCGTTCAAAATATGACTCAACAATACACTCATTTATAGACAAACAATAAATGGACACGCATTTATTATTGTTAATATTGCTTCTAAAAGCATTGTTTAAACCATTTCTAAACGATATTTTGAAAAAAGGGGGCCGCTTGTGAAATTTTGTTTTTTAAAAAATGTATTTAGTATTAAGATATTTGAAACAATAACAGTAAATTTTATTCTATTGTATTTAATTATCCTTAGTATTATTTATAATTATTAATAAACGATTAAAAATGTGTTTATTTTTCCTTTAAATAAATATTAAAAAAAAAACAAGTCTCAATGCAGAGACGCCGAGTATATTGCTGGATTCATTGCCCCATCTTTTAGTGGACGAACAGAAATTTCGTATGTTTACCTCGTAGAATCGAATTGTAGACGATAATACTTCAAAATAAGGCGATTTATACAATTGTACACGATATTGGTTTTATATAGTAAAAAATAATTTTCACTGTTTCTCCAAATGTTGCTTCAGTTTTGTCAGTTTTTTTTTTCAGAATAAATATTCAGGTCATAAACATAACCAGTCAACAAGTCACAACTTTGCCGTATTACTTTTAGCATGGCGATTATTTCGGTCTTTCGGACCTCGTCAGACCAGTATGTTGTTCCATATGCAATGCCTTAATGAAGTTAGTCGAGCGGCTTTTTTACTTTTCCTCATAGTTAAAATATTTCATCTTTTCGAGGTAGGACAAGTTTCCTTCATACCATACCATACCTTCCTGCAAAGATGCGTAGCTGGAATTTTCCTTTTAGTATGTGATTCTTCTCTTTTCCGTCACTGTGGTATGTCTTTAATGATGATTCAGGGAATCACTCTTGTCCCGAAGTTTCCCTATATTGAAATGTTTTTCCTGCACCTTTAGTGATAATTCTTGTGATTTACGTCATATCCTCTAATTGTTAGGATCCTTTCCCGTCTGCAAAATGGTTCCTGAAGCTTTGATTATCATCTGTTAGTCTCTTAATGTGCTGATACCGATGTGAAGTTACCCACGGATTTCCAGCCACAGATTTGTCCGGGTCCTCCACCATGGCGGTGTAAATAAATGATTTGCCCGGCGCCTCCGCCATGGTGGAGGAGCCGGACAAATCCGTGGCTGGAAATCCGTGGGTAACTTCACATCGGTTGTGCTGATTTGTTTCCAAAACATTGAAAGCCCTCTCCCGAAGTGAAACACCCGCGGGTCAACCCTTTGCTAATCGCACGGTGGTTGGATGTTATTTTTTCTTTGTTTTTTTTTGTTTCGCCTAACGAAATGCATGACAAGTTAATATCGTGCCAACTTGCGAAATTTGGTGTGGTCATCAATGGGGATAGGTGTGTTATTTCGCTGTAGTAACTCCCAGCTGTTACATTTTCATCTGTGTGGTTGTGGAGGCGCGAGCATCTTTTTGCTGGGATCTGGTAGATTCAAATCCTTCTGGATATTTTCGATTTTATTGAACCACGAAGCCGCTGCTATCAAGTTGAACGGATGGTGTTTAGTACTTAAATAACCTGATATGAATCATACAATTCGAAAGCGCCATCGTTTACGAAATTTCTAGTGGCAAACGATAATTCAATTCCCTGGTCATAAACAGGACAAGTCCGCCTTCCTTTAGTGAACAAAACATCGATTCTCGGTCGTCTATCTTACAGACCTAAATTATTGAAGATGCGATTTAAAATTAGACAAAAGATGGCGCATACGCCATCTTTCCAATTAAATATTTCTTTAATTAAGCAATTTAATTTCGTTTAAATTAAAATAATTCTATGATTGCAACAGTTGTAACAAAACACACTCATTATTGCGAACTCTTCGATTGTAACAGTTTAGAGAACACTCGGAATAATTCTTTAATATTGAGATGTAGAAGACACTTATTCTCGGTTTTATACCTGACGGACGAAATCTCTCACTTAAATAGGGATTTACATGCAAATTTGAGAGTTACGTGCGACCAATTTCAGGGCCTGTATTTTCTAGATAGATAGTACGAAATCTGTGATAGACTGACTTTGACTGACTGATCGCAGCGCCGCTAGCGCGCGTGGTTGTTTCTCGAACTTTCCGGAACTTTCGAAAACGACGCGTTTACCGTCACGCGCTCTGTAGAATATTCTAGAGTGATATTTCCATTTTCTTTTTTTACTTTCGTTACAAAATAATTAGGGAAGAATGCATACTTCCCATTTGAATTACAGTTATGAGAACATTTTTTGACATACATATGAAATATTTACCACAAAAATAACTTTGAAATTTATGCCTCGTATACATTCCTTTTTACTTCCCCACTAACTGTGTATCCAACAAGAACCCAAATATTGAAGATTCTTATTCAAAGTGAAAACAAATCTGGGTTAATCCAACACAGACAAAACACCCATTACAATGCAAAATTCATCGTAATCCGCGAGTACTTATGCGACTAGCTACTAAAGAAAAACAAGCGACATTATCATTATTCAACACTTTTGTGCGCTGCTGCTTGCACGGGTTATTGCGCCCGACCAGCAAGCAGCAGCGTTTCGTTAATTATTTATGGATGGTGGTATCCTTGGCACAGTTTTTTTTTTGTATGTTTCGGTGTTAGAAGTGATCGGTGTGAACGACCGTTGAAATTAGATCGGCACTAAGTCGAAATATTTTTTCGCACAAAGGAAATGTATTTCTTTTTCTATAAATAGTGTGCGCGGACAAGGAAAACGGTTTGTGCAAGAAGGGAGCGTGTTTTCGTATTTTCGTCTGGGGTTTATTGGAATTTTAAATTTAAAACGCTCGCAGGAATTCGAATCCAAAACATATTGGAAATGGAATCAACAATGACTCGCAGCAATTGCATTTTATTCTCGGTATTTATTGTACAACTCAAGAACAACGTTTTTTTTTAATAATTCTAATAATTAAAATTGTTGAATTTCTACTCTTGACATGAAATATAGTTATATATTTTTTTAAATTATTATAATACTGTTTTTTTTTACTCTATATCATCCTCTATATCTGTAGAGGAAATGTTCAGTTTAACTTTTACGTTAAATTCATATTCTATTTGACAGGAAGGCTGTTAGCTAATAGTCGATTGTTGGTAAATAAAATAATAATATTTATTGTTAATATAATAAATATCTAATAAAAATATCGACGAAAATCTTGAGTAATGTTATTTACTAATTGGCCACTGAGCAATCAGTAAGCACCAGCCTGGAGCCTGTATAGCTCCAGCTGGAAAAGTCAGTCATGTCGAGCCAAAATTTATTGTAGAGGCACTGCTACGATTGTTTCGCCATCACATTGTCATCATCAAGCAGATGGCATACTCTTGGAATTCATAGGGCGTCGAATTCCAAGAGTATTGCCCAATTCAGAGAACAGTTATAAGGCAAAAACATCAAAATCCATGCGAATAAGAGGGATTCACCCAGGCATAATACTGAAGTTCATCATTATTCTAGGATGGCTTCAGGCTGCCCCAGAGTGATGGAACTCCAGATGGGAGAGAACGAAATATACCCCTTGGGATCTGATTGCTGACGAAAACGTATCTCTTATTAAATTTAAATAATTCTTCACAAAGAATTATTGCAATAATGAATATTTAAATGCGAATGTCTGTATAAATTGAATATAGGTGGATTTGAAGCACTGAATGAGATTTGATATCACTGGTCTCTGTGGTGTAGTTGGTAGCGCATCCGACCGGCAATCGGTGGACATGGGTTCAAATCCCATCAGAGATGCTTCTTTTGCACTTTATATTTAATTAAATTTAAATTATACCTCGATGTTGTACATTGAAAATTTCTACACTTCATAGATACGAGTATTTAAATTAATTTAATTTAATAAAAATTCTCGTCCTTTCCTTTATTTAAACAGCCTCCACAATTAGCTGACAGACGAATATCTTTATAATTGTTTCTCTATCAAATAAAAATGTCACTTTCCTTTTTATCGCATACCATTTATCCACCTCTTTGGATTTTAATTCCGCGCCGACAGCTGTTTTCCATCAATTACAAAGCGTTTTTCCAGTGCAACACCACCTTGGAAACCTTGATGCCGTCCTCATTAATAAAATCAATGTGTGTGTCGCATGCACAACGCATCCATTCGAATAATTACGTGATAGAATCGAACCGTTTGCCAATTATCAAGGCCAGATCGTTGGCTTGATGATAACAACTCAATTATTTACCGAAAGGAAGGAGTATCGTTATCTTTTGTGAATCGAAACGATTTGCAGCAAAAACTTAATATTTTACATAAAAAAATAAAATAGATTTATTTTATAATATTAAACAATAAAAACGCCACATATGTCTCATTATTACTTATCATAAATATCTTTTTGTTTGACTCCTGTAGCAATATAATTTAATATTCAAAGTGTGAAAAGACATCACAGGGCTTGTTACTTATGAAAATTAGTTTTACTAATGATTTTGTTTCATTAAACATTATACGATTTTTTTTTGTACGGTGCAGCCAATACAAACAATTGGTATTGTGTAATAGTTTAGAATTTAATTAAGACATCCAGCGAGTTAAATTAGCTCTCAAGATGATTTAAATATTTCTTTCGATTTTTTTAATTTCATTCTAATTATTTGAGATAATATAATTTTTTTATGATTAATCAGATGGTGGATCGCTGCCGATCTCTTTAATGATTTAATTTTTGTTTAATCACCATCGACTTGCGTTTGGATAACTCGATCTTTCGGGCTTCAAAATTTATTAAACATATCCATTTTTATGTTGCGCACAGAAAGATAGATAAGCCAAGCGCGGAAACTCGTGCATTCCGTGCAAATAAACCGAAACGCGGAGGAAGGTAAATATTTGCGGGTGGATTTTTTGACTAGACAAACGCTAAACATTTAAATGGACTAGATATAACTCCACTTTAATGTACACACAGTTCGCGCTTGACGGCCGTTCATTTTTTTTATAATCGCTGTGAATTATGTTAATTCAGACATAAAATAATACAGGTGTTCGTTTTTTAGCTCATTTTTTTGGGATAGTGATTAATTAATTAATTACTTTTTAGTAGTGCAATAAAATTAGTTTGATGGGTGTGAATATTGCATAATTAAGGTTGTTTTTTTTTAATTTAAATTTTTTACACCTTTTGTGAGTCAGAAGCGTATAAAGATGATTAAATGAAGCATTATTAATACATAAACAGGGTTACAGCAAAAATGTATGCAAATTTAATTAGTTTTAAAGAATATATTTATTCACTTGTTCACAGTTATTTAAATTAAATTTTTACTATTATTTACATAAATTAAATTAAATAAAAAATAAATTCACATTTAATGGCGCTTGCGTCGTCTTTAATTTATTATAAAAAAGATATCGTATATTTTGCTCGTATAGTTTCATAGACAATTCAAGTATTGTGTTCATTAGATTTGTATGTTTTTTTTCTTATTTAAAACAATGCATCGTAAAACATGCGGACAATGCAAGGCTTTTCCACAAACATCTCGTAATGGAAAATACTACGAGTCGGCCGAACGTGCAAATTACATGGAAAAATTAAATCATCGCCGCTGTGTGTAATAAACATGCAATATAACAGTAAAACACGAATGAAACCAGTTTTCGGTGCGGCCCAATTCCGCTGCCGCGAATAAAATTTAGTGAAAGAGACCAGAAAAAAGAATGAAATAAAGAAAGAACGGCAATTAAAAATAGCTCATAAATAAAAAAAAAGAACTGGGGCCTTATTATTGTATTTATCGTATGTTTCGGTCGTACGCAATTGTAAAATTCACATGTAATTTAATTATTTATGTTTCCATTGTACAATTGTTGATGAAATAAAGACATTTATTATTATTATTAAATCCCTATCCGATTGACAGATTTCGTGCAACCGAAATCAATTTCAAAAATAAAAATAAGGTTAATTTAGAGTATATGCGGGTGTAAAATTGGGTTTTGTTTACATTGTGTTTAATGAGCATCAAACAAGAACTGTTTAATCATAATAAATGAAAGACAACGCAAGTGCCATCTTTGGCCTAATTTCAAGTCAACAATTTGGGTCTACAAGGTAGATGACCGAGACACTGAAGGACTAAAGGAAGGCGAGAACTTCTCCTGTTTATGAGAACAGGAAACGAAATTCATTTAATAAAATGTTTTGATTTTATTAAATCAAGAACTGTTATATATATATATATATATAATCGATATCCCCTTTTACCAATTGGTGTCGGGGTAATCAAGAACTGTTTATTTAAAATTTACTAAATTAATAAAAATGTTAAAAAAAGGAGACCTAGACTCGAGCGTTGCGGGACACCATCAAAAATACGGAGGTGAAGAAGGAAGGAATATTACCATCAATAAAACTTCACGTACTCACCAACAAATATCCGCTTTCTTCTATTTCGTCTATAAGTTCTGTAATCTCGGTTTAACCGCGTCGAAAATGCCCAATAAGCGGGTTTCCCTTAAATCGTTTTCATAAGGCTACATGTTAATACTACGGATCGATTCAAGTGACCTGAAATGGTTGAAAATAGCTTTATTTCGGGAAACTAAATAGCCCATGTTCTTTCTGCCGTCATTAAGGACCTTTGTGATTTTTTTCAGATTTTTTTTAAGAGAATTGATTTTTTATCGATATTTGAAAAGGGAAATAAGCGAATTTTTATTGAAAATTCAAAAATCTCTAAATAACTTCATATTATACGAAAATGTAGCTAAAGAATGCAGGAATAATCTGTGATAATTTGATACTCATCGAGCAATTAGTTTTCGGTGAGTTTGCTTGCAAAGTGAGTCTTCGCTAAGCGAGGCAAAAATGTTGATCAAATTTGTGATTTTTTTTTCTGTTGGCCGTGTGTGATCTACAACAATGGATTTTGGTGAAAATATAGCTGCATTCTATGAGAATGCAACGCTAAAAACCGATTACTTCTATCTCTGCCATAAACTGTTATTTCGGTTGAACCATAGAAGCGTCGAAAACGGCCCCATGTTAATTTTCACAGTCCGATTTAAATGATCAGAAATGGTTGAAAATGACTTTATTTCGGGAAACTAAATAGCACACGTTCTTTCTGCTATCATCAAGGATCTTTGTGATCTTTTTTTTTCGGATTTTTTGAAGAGAATTTATTTTTTTGTTAAAATTTGAAAATATCGAAAGATTCGAATTTTCGTCGAAAATTCAAAAATCTCCAAATGACTTCATTTTATACCAAAATGTAGCTAAATAATGCATGAATAATCTGGCAGAATTTTATCATCATTGAGGAATTCGTTTTCGGTAAGTCCACTTGCAAAGTGAGCCTTCGCTAAGCGAGCTAAAAATGTTGATCATATTTGTGATTTTTTTCTGTTGGCCGTGTGTGATCTATAACAATGGGATTTGGTGAAAATATAGCTGCATTCCATGAGAATGTAGCGCTCAAAACCGCTTTCTTCTATCTCTTCTGCAAACTCTGTAATTTTGGTTCAACCATAGAAGCGTCGAAAACGTCCAGTTTGCGGGTTTCCCTTTAACCGTTCCCATAAGGCCCGTGTTAATATCACAGTCCGATTCAAGTGACATGAAATGTCTGATAATGACTTATTTTGGAAAACTAAATAGCCCACGTTCTTTCTGCCATCATCAAGGACCTTTGTGATTTTTTTCAGAAATTTTGGAAGAATTTATTTTTTTATCGAAATTTGAAAATATGTATGGAAAGATGCGAATTTTCGTCGAAAATTGAAAAATCTGCAAATGACTTTATATTGTACCAAAATATAGCTAAAGAATGCAGGAATGATCTGTGAGTATTTCATCCTCATCGAGGAATTAATTTTCGGTAAGCCCGCTTACAAAGTGAGCCTTCGCAAATTGAGCCAATATTGTTGATCACATTTGTGATTTTTTTCTATTGGCCATGCATGATCTAGAACAATGAGTTTTGGTGAAAATATAGCTGCATTCAATGAGAATGCAACACTGAAAACCGCTTTCTTCTATCTCTTCCGTAAACTCCGTAATTTCGGTTGAATCATAGAAGCTTCGAAAACGGCCAATTGACGGGATTCTCTTTAACCGTTCCCATAAGGCCCCATGTTAATTTTATAGTCCGATCCAAGTAATGGTTGAAAATGACTTTATTTCGGGAAACTAAATAGCACAAGTTCTTTCTGTCATCATCAAGGACCTTTGTGATTTTTTTCGGATTTTTTAAAGAGAATTTATTTTTTACCGAAATTTGAAAAAAAAAAAAACGAATTTTCATCGAAAATTAAAAAATCTCCAAATGACTTCATATTATACCAAAAGGTAGCTAAAGAATGCGGGAATAATCTATGAGAATTTTATTGTCATCGAAGAATTAGTTTTCGGTTAGTCTGCATGCAAAGTGAGCCTTCGCAAATCGATCCAAAATAGTTGATCATATTTATGATTTTTTTCTGTTGGCCATGCATGATCTAGAACAATGTGCTTTCGTGAAAATATAGCTGCATTCTATGAGAATGCAACACTTAAAACCGCTTTCTTTTATCTCTTCTGTAAACTCTGTAATTTCGGTTGGACGGTAGAAGCGTCAAAAACGGCCAATTGGCGGGTTTCCCTTTAACCGTTCCCATAAGGCCCCATGTTAATATCACAATCCGATTCAAGTGACCCGAACTGATTGAAAATGGCTTTATTTCGGAAAACTAAATAGCCCACGTTCTTTCTGCCATCATCAAGGAGCTTTGTATTTTTTTTTAAGAATTTATTTTTTTACCGAAATTTGAAAATATCGTAAGGAGTATGTATGGAAAGAAGCGAATTTTCATCGAAAATTCAAAAATTTCCAAATGACTTCATATTGTATCAAAATGTAGCTAAATAATGCAGGAATAATCTTTGAGAATTTTATCATTATTGAGGAATTAGTTTTCGGTAAGTCCGCTTGTAAAGTGAGCCTTCGCTAAGTGAGCCAAAAATGTTGATCATATTTGTGATTTTTTTTCGGTTGACCATGTATGATCTAGAATAATGGGCTTTAGTGAAAATATAGCTGCATTCTATGAAAATACAACGCTGAAAACCGCTTTCTTCTATCTCTTCTATAAACGCTGTAAATTCGGTTGAACCATAGAAGCGTCGAAAACGGCCAATTAGCGGGACCACGTTCTTTCTGTCATCATGAAGGACCTTTGTGATTATTTTCAGTTTTTTTTAAAAGGAATTTATTTTTTATAGAAATTTAAAAATATTACAATCTATAGAAAAAAGTGAATTTTCGTCGAAAAAAAAAAAAAAAACAAAGATTTCGAAATGACTTAATAATATATCAAAATATACCTAAAGAATGCAGGAACAATCTGTGAGAATTCTATCATCATTGAGGAATTCATTTTCTGTCAGTCCGCTTGCAAAGTGAGCCTTCGTAAATCGAGCCAAAATTGTTGATTGTTTTTTTCTGTTGATCATGCATGATCTAGAACAATGTGCTTTCGTGAAAATATTGCTGCATTCTATGGGAATCCAATGCTGAATACATTAAAGTAGTTACTTACGTAACTTAAGTCCAAATGTCACAGAGCTAAATTCGGAAATAATTTATTAATTATTTTAAAATAATTTTTACTTAATTAAAATAAATAATTGTGACCAAGTGAATATATTTATTCACTTAGTCACAATTATCTCTTTTCTATTTAGTAAACTTTATGTTTTTACTTCATTCCATTTTTTGTAAATTATGTTTAAATTACTGTACTGTACTGTATCATCTAGCGCTATTATTAATTTTTTAATTTATCTTGTTATTAGTTCATTGTATAATAAATAAAATCACCGGGAAAACATAGATAACCTTGACCTTGAGCGGCGACATACATCCTGCGGACAACACACATTCGATAAATATGCACATGGCAAAATATGCAATTATCACATGGCACGCCGGGAATCCTTAAATAATTGATGGGCGCTCGTTTCGCGCGAATCAATTACAACATTGCGTCCGTGCACACTGGGGGCGTGCTTCGCTCCGGATCGTTATTATTATTATTATTATTATTATTGTTATTATTTTGTAATCCGTAAACAATACCCGTGTATTTACAAGCCCATCAAGCCGGGTATTGTTTTATTCATCGTTTTCGCATGGCTTTTATCGCGTTCAGTCATTTGCATTCAGTGTAAACAATCCGAAAAGTGATAAAAATGTTGCTACTGAAACAGAGATGATTTAATGTTGAATTTGATTAGCTGTGAGATTTAATTAAATTCGGATGTTTAATTCGATTAAATATATATATATAATCTAAAATCCCCATCTACCATAATGGTGGTGTAGGGGTAATTCGATTAAATAAAATCCCAAATGTACAGGGACAATTTTTTGGCCCGGGCTGTTCTTATTAACTTATTAGCTTAACTAACAACATGTTTTTTTGCTACAGATGCACTAATTAAAATAGGAGGTACACTCTGTAAACTAAAAAATGATCCACTTTTGAAACTTACAGTTTTATTTATTAGATGCGCAACTAAGTTCTTGCTGTTTTTTTTAATAGAACTGCAAGTTTATTGTGCAAAAATTGTTACAAATGAATGATTCAAAATATTTCCCGTCGGCCTAATCCGGTCCTGTCACTGTTCTACTAATCACACATATTGAACAAAAACACCTCTTGTACAATAAACCTCCAGGTTGTCCAGTGTTGTAATCGTCTAGTGATTAATGTAATTAGCCTGAAAGAGAGAGAGAGAAAAAACGAGTGTAATTTCAATTGTTTGTATTTCACGGTGCGGTGATTTGTATTAATAGTCCGGCGAGAGCGGAATTAGTAAATGTGCGTGAGGTTAATATTCCGCCAGCGTGCAGGATTTCACAATTCCGAGATACACTTTCGTACGCCCGGATATGCAAATCCGGCTCGAAGGACCCGGCTAACTACATTATGCATGATGGCGCTTCCCTCCGTCAATTAAAACAATCGCAATTTATTAGGCTGAGTGTACGAATTTATGTGGATGTTTAGTAATTATTGTACGAACATCACATGTTTGGATAATTAAAAATAATATTGAGGAAGCAATATTTAATATATGACGTAATACAAACTTTAACTGGCTTGTTAATTGTTGAGGCTTCTACTTTGTTATATGTTGTAATTTAATTTTAATAAATTAAACGTTTTTTTTTTAATTTGTTTGTATAACCTAGATTTTTTTAATAATAGTAAACAATCCAAGTTATACAAAGTAAAAAATATTTTTAAAATCACTTATTAATCAAGAAGAAGAAAACAGCTGGAAGAATTTTGGAACAAAAATGGAAACGGAAAGAAAGAATAACAAAAAGCTATTATACAATACTCTAAAAAACATGAGAAATAATAAAGAAGAACACAATGGGAGAATAAAAGACAAACATGATGAAATTACAACAGATTAGAAAGATGTTATGAAAAGATGGAAAAAGTATTTCGAGGAATTACTAAATGTGACAGGAAGCCATGAATACAAAGAAGAAACGGAAAAAACATACACAAATATGACGAAAAATTAACACCGATCACACTAGATGAAGTAAAAGCAGCTATAAAGACGATGAAGGGAGGGAAATTCCCGGGGCATGACAAAATATCGTCAGAAATGATGAAAAACATGGGAGAAGAGGGTATGAAGATATTTTTGGAAATTGTCAAAAGAGCATGGTATGAGAAGTTAGTACCCAAGGACTGGCAAACAGGAGTAATAGTCGAAGTTTACAAAAAGGGAGATAGGAAAAATTGAAAAAACTATAGAAGTATCACGCTACTAAGTACAACTCAAAAAGTATTCGAACGAATATTAGAGACAAAATTAAGACTACATATAGAACCCACATTAGAAGGGTAGCGATGAAATATTTTATCTCTGCGGTTTGTTATTGATCGGAATCGCGCTCCTCCAACGATCCGTTTGTGTTTGTTGTACGGATTAACGGCAATTGATGCGGGGCCCTGCGATTATTACACGCCGCCGCCCATTTAAATGGAAGCCGTCCCGCGGCGGACGAATTCAGTGGAACGGGTGACATGGATGGTGGGCGCGTGACGCTCATTCTGCTCAATTTATTAATCGGCATCCGAGAATGATGGGCGCCATCCGCTGAAAATTAATGAACTATAAATATACATGTGCTAATTAGTGTTGCTAACTGAAGTCCACTTTAATTGTGCGGGGACAAATGTAGGTTCTCAAATGATAACAGAAAATTCATTAGTTTGAATTTAATGTAAGAAATGTCGCTTTCTTACATTGAAATCAAACGAATACAAAGTTTTTACTTTTAATATATATTTTTTTTAATCAATATACTTTCCGGTGTCCCTAATATTACTATAAATAAAATTACATTCGCCTTTCTGAATGTTTCTCCACGATCCTCAACATTTAATAATACTTTGTAACAAATCGCAAACGCGCTCATTAATTATCATATCACACCCACTAATCACCGCGTGCGCATTATTATTCAGCAATAAAAATAGCGAATCGGGTATTGTTAAAACACATAAAACAGGCCCGAGTTTGCCGTAAAGTATTTTTTTTCTCTTTAATTATTGGATATTGGTTGGTAAACAAGTGGCGTGAAAGAATGTTAATTTGTTGTTTTAATATTTAAAAATAGAATTTACATCAATTGTAAATGTTTGTCCCGAGCTATTTTAAAACAATTAGCACCGGCTAAATATAAATGGGTTTAATTTGATGATGGTGCAAATATGCGTGTAAAATGCGTGTTTTGATTGGAATGTGAGGCTGATAAATATTTATCGATTGCAATAATTGTTTTTAATTAGAAAACGCTTTTAACTTTGTGTAATTGATTTTCTATTTAAATAGTGCCTGCAGTTTCGACATAGAAATATTTAATAGAATTAATAAAATCCAACTATCGATTAATAAAGTATAGAACATTTTTATTTATGAAAGTTACATTAAGTAATTTAAACAAATGCACATTAAAACAACTACTTCCCGGGCAAATAAATACATTTCACATATATTTTTATGGCTCACGTAAATAAAATAACACACTTTTCACCACTGTTTTGCCATTTATTAATACGCGCATAATTTAACATCCTTCTGTGCAAATTAACGTCAACATTAATATGAATCACAAGTTTAACAAGTATCAAATTAACGTCGCGTAAGGCACAAATTATGACATCCTAATCGCGTATCAACCTACTTATTACCGCAAACAATTATATTTTCGCTTTTACTTTAATAACATGCACATTGATTTGTTCGTAAATTCCCCTCGAGCGGATCTTTCCACATTTTATTGGCGAATTTTGCATTCCAGTGAAAGTATCACATTGCGCGCTGTCTCGAATGGATAATTAAACACCTGCACAGATAACATTGGGAGTATTCGTAACGTGTTCTGATTCAGAAAGCGAAACAACAATCTAATAGCAAAATGTGTATTTCATTCAGACACGCGAATTTTCTGCAACTATTTATTTTCTGTTTAATAATATTAACATTCAGTTACAATGAAATTAAACAAGGAAAATTTCTGGCAATGATCAATCCCTTTTTCCACCTGCAAAAAAATATTTACACTGTAAGTTTTACAAACATCCATTGAAACAACTACTTCCCGAGCATTTACCCCGCCGGACATTGGATTACACAATAGATATTTGTTGTTGCATAACAGTACTACTGCAATTGATCGAATTTTATTGATCATTGCCAGAAATTTTCCTTGTTTAATTTCATTGTAATTTAAATAACTGCAAACGTGTGAATCATCTTTGTTTCATTTTATTTAAATTAACATTCAGTTTAAAACATAAATATATAAGTTTATTGAGACAAAGAAAATACTTCGTAACTTATTTATACCACTTAACAATTTATTTCACTGTTAAGTGGTATAAATAAGTTTCTAAGTGAGGTCCGATGCCACCTGTGTAATTGTCCATTATACATTACATGTTAACAGACACAAAACTATCCTTACGAAAAAGTCTTTCTTCATTGGCATTTCCCGATGTTTCTAGAATTTTACAATGCTTACGAATGAACCTTTCTTTATTAATATCTCCCAATTTTTTCAGAATTTTTACTATAATTCGTCTCTGTATGTTTGTGTATTTTTTGTGGTTTCTGTAAATATTTTATTATGTATCAATTTTGCGAATAAATTTATTGTGTGTTTGTTTTAAGAGATCTCTTCGCGCGCAAATATTTGTCAATGGTGTGTCCGTATTTATTCTCATCAAATATTTGCACGGTTGAATACGTTTTTCCTCAATCGATTTTTATTATTATCAGCGGTGTTATAACATAGGCAACTTTAAATACGCGTTCGTACGAGTAGTTGTATACTTCATTATACTGTTTTCTATTAAAGCATTATTTTTTATGTTTTCTTTATATATTACATGTGGAAGGAATAAAGTTGTTAAAATAAATATAAATTAATTTGCCACTACCCTCCGTGGACTTTAATTTTAATAACATATTTATGCATTTCTATTTTTGTTAATAATTAATAAAGAATATTCAACAAAGAAATGAATTGTATCGTTAATCTTTAAATAAGAGTATGTACAATCAGAGAAAACCCTTGTGCAACGATGAAGTTTTATAATCTCGTCTTATATTTTTTTTAACCCTCAGGAAAGTATAAGTGATTTAAAATTCAATTTAAATTATAACAAAATAGATATATAATATAATACTTTACTTTTTATTTTTATGTTAGATGTACATTTCGAGACACAAAGTACTCATTATCAATAACAAACTGTTTGTAATAAAAATAAAATTAAGGAATAACAGTCTTTCTATTTTGTGATCAATCACTTCACGTAAACTCGAAAATATACAGTTATTAAATTATAACATTAATTTGCCTCTACCCCTCCGCGGAAGGTCCTGGAGGGTGGTTGCTTTGTTATATTTCACCCACGTAGAGAATGACTTGTTTCCAAAGTTTCATCTTCACACTTGGTTTACAACGTTAAAGTTTTCGCTCGCTTCTTCGGATTTCATTATTTATTCAAATTGAGATTTATTGTTTCATATATTTTTGTTTTTATTACAAAACTAATTTACGTCGTGAATTTTTCACTTCTAAAAAAAGTTATTAACTTTCATACGAAAGACGAGAAATTCATGGTAAAACTGAAATATATGATGGTCGTAATATCCGAGCCGTAAAAAGGTAATTCGGATGCGGGCCCGACCTGCAGGAAGAACCCGCCTCCTCGATTACTTCCGAAAGGTCAATAGATAAAGTGTGAATATTTTCTAAAATGAATTATTTTGCGTTGTAAATTATTCCACGTGAATACGGTCTTGAGCACCCTATAAATTTTACATGTTCGCGATTTTTGTAGCGTAATATAGTTAGTATAAGAAACTATTTATTCATACAAATATGACTTCCAACACTTAAACAACACATCTCGAAAAACTAGAAACGGCCATTGCTTTTCTTAACATAAGAAAGGCTAGGCTTACGACTCTGTTGTGGCATCGAGGTCTGCTGTTTAAGTGTCATTGATTAATTTTAGGGGAATGCCTAGTGAATATTCCCCTAAAATTAATCAATAACCTCCTCACCAACAGAACCTTAAATCCACAACTCCAAATCTCGCTCATTTTCCCACAAGTATTAACACTAGGATCCCCTCTATCCTCCATCGTATATAACATTTATGTTTCCGATATTTATAATCCAAAACCCCAATATTTCAATCACTCCACCTATCCACTGCTTTAATCTGACGATACAGCGCTAAAGTGAGTCAAAATTTTGCTCTACTTTACGATTTTTTTCTGTTAGTCATGGATATCCACTGAAGATGGCAATATGTGGAAATATTACTGCATTCTTTAGGAATCCATTCCTGAAAACCCCGTCCATTTATCTTTTTTTCTGAAGCTCGTAGTTTTGGTCTAAGTGCAGACGCCTCTAAAACGGCTAATCAATGGGCTTTTCTTGAATCGTTCCCATAAGACCTTATTTTAATTTGACGGGACTATTCAAAATGGATATTCGAAATGGATGAAAATTATTATTTCTATGACCACAGGTATCGACATGTGCTCTTTCAGCCTGTTTTCGCACATTTTTAGATTTTTTTGAGATAAGCAATTTTCAACCTAAATTTGAAAGAGTCAATGGAAAAAAAAAATAATAAATCAGTCGAAAATTCAAATATCTTCAACTGGCTTCATATTATACAAAAAAAGTAGTTAAAAAATGGGAGATTAATCCATTATTCTTTTATCTTTTTTAAATCGTTTAATTTTGAATTGAAGCCCGCAATAGCCAATCTAAATTATTGTTAGGTAAAATCGAGTGTATTTAGTAATCGAGTATTTCTGAATAACTAATTTTAGGTAGCTGAAATTAATAAATTACAATAAATATGAGTTTATTATTAAATAAGTGAAACTTTCCAATAGTAATATCATAAATAAAATTAATTAATTGATTGATTGATTCGTTTTAAAATATATTTATATTTACGAATTGAATACATTTCATTCCACAAAAATGAATATATAATTTAAATTTATTAAATATAAGTGAAAAAGTGAATCTCTGATGTGATTTGAACACATGTCCGTCGATTTCTAGCCGAGTGCGGTATCAAATTTCCATTCAATGCTTCAATCAATTGTGTTTATTTTCCACTTATATTTAATTAATTTAAATTATATCTCAATGTTTCACATTGAAATTTCTTCAATTATGAAAATTGTCATATACTTCATTTTACAGTCACAAAAAAAGATTCAAAACTTCGACTTTGTCCATTTCTAGTTGCAAAAAACTAATTGTGTTAATTCCACGGGGTTATTTGAGTACTTTTATTTTTTTAAAATAACCCAATTTGTTTTGTATTTCACTGTGTTTATTATTGATACTGTTGTAATTAAGCAGATCAGTTTTGTTATGTAAAGAGAAGCGGTATCAATCCCACAATGGCAATTAAAATTTATCAAGTCTAAACAAAGATAAAGAAATGTCATTGCGGTCTAAATTTTAATAACATATTTATGCATTTCTATTTTTGTTAATAACCAATAAAAAAATAGGCTGAAGCGAGGGATTAATTAAGCTTAACATGCGTCCGAGACACCCTAGAGGGAGGAAGCATTAGGGGTCTATGTGTGACAGAGCAGCATCCCCAAAATCGTAGCAGTAATTAATCTTAAAATAAGATTAATTAAATTGATATTAATTTTAAATTATATTTATATCTATGAATTGAAGAAATTTCAATGTACAACATTGAGATATAATTTAAATTATTTAAATATGAGTGAAAAAAAAAACATCTCAGATGTGAATAGACTTTGATTAAAACACTTGGTTTGTTTCACTAATTGAAAGAAACCAAGTGTTTTAATCAGAGTCTATTCACATCTGAGAATTAATTTCTCACGGGTTAAGTGAGAAATTAATTCAAAATCTCAGATGTGATTTGAACCCATGGCCCCCGATTTCTAGCCGAGATAATATCCCATCAGAAATGTTTCTTTTTCACTTATATTTAATTAATGTATATCTCAATGTTATACATTGAAATATTTTCAATTCATTCAAATAAGAGTATGTACAATCAGAGAAAATCAAAGTGCAATGATAAATTATTGTTTTTTTTTCTTTTTCGGAAGTATTTTGTATTTTATAGTCAGATTTTATTTTTAAGAAGGGCAAAAATCTCTCTAGTTTATGGCTTTATTTGTTTCCGTTTGTACATGTTTGAGTAGCTTAGCCAGAATGCCAGGAGGGAACAACAACAACTCGGTGTAATCCAATATCAAACATTTCACGTTTTCAAATATCGCGTTTCAAGATAAGTCACATTCCCGCTACTTGCCGTTATCTTGCCGCGTTTTTTTTTTATTCAAAATAAAGTGGTGGAAGCCGATAGGGAGTGGTGTGATGTCTCCTAAATATGTTGGAAACAGCCGGTTTCGCTTCAGTTATATAAGAACGCGGCCAAAAAGAAAATATATATACAACAGAAGTGTTGTTTACTTTATGCAAATCGCGCACGTTTATATTAAATCCCCGGCGACGCGCGGAGAACGTCGCGTTAGCGCTTAGCGACATGTGCGCGCTGCAATCGCCTCCTGTTGTCCGTTCGCCGATGTTTGTTGTGTTCGGTCGAGTTGTGTGCAGTTTTTGATTGAATTTACAATTACCAGAAATTATATCAGCGAGCTGATTTTGTTTTTTTTTTTAATTGCTTTTGATATAAATTCCCCGCGGAGTGCTGTTGGATTATTTCAATTGCAAATGCGGCGCGCCGTTAGAAAGTTCAAAATGTCAGTGGCAAAGGTGTTTGTGGGAAATATGTAAATTCCAAGGTGGATTTCCAAAGTGAGGCCTTTTTTTTTTTCGGAAATAAAAGATGTCTTGGAAGCGACAGTATGAGGAGTTTAATTTGGGGAAGGAATTGGGGATGAAGCTGCTCAGGAGTTATTCCGTGGTAAAACAAATGTTTTTTTCTTCTTTTATAATTGAGTCACGATGTACACGAGTATTTTGTGTAATCTCGTAACCCTTAACAATGTCTTATATGTATGTATTTATTTTATACATCAATAGACAATAAATTCTATTATTATTATTCCATACGGAAAATGTTTAGTTTAACGTGTACGTTATTGATTAATTTCGTATTCTATGAATACATATATAAATGTGATGGAGTTACGTGAAGTTTTTCAATATAGAAAATATAGACGGTTATATTCACTTTACTTCACAGTTTTATTAGACACTAAATGTGTCCTTTTCGGATACTAAGTATCCATTATCAATAGTACAACAGCAATAGCAGTTGATAATGTTAAAGTATGATACGTATTGATAAATTAGTAAATTAGTATAGTATTAGCAATGTACATTTAGTGTCTAATAAAACTGTGAAGTAAAGTGAATACAACCGTCTATTTTTTTTCTCTTATGAAATCATATTTATTACAAAAGCATATATTAAATAAATTGTTTAAATTGTAACATGGTTTATATTGGACAAACCCAGAGAAAGTTGGCAATTAGGTTCAAAGAACACATGTACCATCTAATAAATCAAAACCTTCATTAATCAGCAGTAGCGTACCATACAATTAATACAGGACATACATTTTCATTAGAAAATTGTAGAATTTTAAAACCTTCCAACAATAATAAATAAAATATGTTGTAGGCGATTAAAATAAAAAAAATCTTCTTAACTTTGTCCTGTCCCCACTAAATACCATTCTAATAGATTTCTTTCTTAATCTTATCCTCTTTTACCCATATTGGGTGTCGAGGTTTCTAATAGATTTAATACCCAGAAATAACCCGTCACAAACACCCTCATTAGGAAATCCCGATAATCCATGAACCGCTAGAAACACCTTAATCCATGAACCATTTTGTTATTGATAACGAGCACATTGTGTCTCGAAATTTACATTTAACATAAAAATAAATTGCGAAATGAGGAAAAACAGTATTTTTATTTGTGATTCAACACTTCACGTAAACTCAAAAACTATAAAATTACGTTCACGTTTGACTTAACATTTCCCGAACGGAATAGCCCCGATAATGAAAAACTCGTAAAAAATCTGTGCCTATCTTAAAATGAAAGCGATCTAAAAATACTCGGTTATTTATTTTTATTGCCGCTCAATTGAAAATGTCATGAATTCCAGTATATTGCCTAATTACCGTTTTCATTTACGTAACCGTATTGATAATTACTGGTTTTTCGTTTTTATAAGAAGTTGAAACCCGTTCATGGAATAGATAAGGTTTTTTTTTTGAAGAAAATATAACAATGCGTATTATTGAGACTTTCCACTGATAACTCTTGAAGCCGTATTGAAAAGCATTTATATGCATGTATTTCTTTTTTGAAAGGTCATCTTTTCATTATCTATTTTAGTCGACTTAATGTGATGTTGCAGCATTTTTTTGCACCGTACGATTATATAATGTGTTTGTCTGAAGTTTTTTTTTGTTGTTATTACAATCTCCGCAAAAATTCGCTGCGCTGGAACTTCCGTTCCAGTTGTAATAATTGCTTATTCAAAAACAATTACTTTTATATCGTATACAGGGTGTTTTAAATTCGAGTCTCACTATGTGGATCTTGTTTATTATAAAGCAAGGTTTCATTATGGCACTCTTATAGAATTTCATGCTGATTAATATTACGTTGATAAAAATGGACGAAGTTTCTTTGTTTTTAATAAAAATGAAAAAAAAATGAATGTGATTTTCTTTATATCTTCGTTATTTGAAGCAATATTTTAGTGCAGTGGAGATATTCTTATAATAATAATTCTTTACTACAATAACTATAACAAAACATAATATACATCCAGAAATACAATTTAGGTAAAAATTTATATGCAACGATTTAATATCTGGCGGGGTATTTGCCCGGGAAGTAGTTGTTTTAATGTACATTTATAACTTATAAATAATAATGATTTGAAAATAATAAATTATTTCCACATTTAGCTCTGTGACTAACGTAAGTACTTTAAACACTTACGTTAGTCAAAAAGTCACAGAGCTCAATGTGGAAGTATTTTATCCTCCTTAGTTTTTTTTTTTTTTTTCGAGATTCTGGAACAAAAAATAGCCACTCGGTGCCAAATCTCAATAATAAGGCGGATGTTGAATTTCTTCGAAGCCACAATCAGCTACAGCAGCTTTTGAAAGTCTGGACTTGTGCACTGGTGCATTGTCGTGGAGCAATAAGACATCTTGCATCAATTTTCCGCGTCTTTGAGGCGATGCAAGACTCACCTATTATTCTACCACCCTTATTCATATAATTAATGAGCAAAATTCCCTGAAAGTCCCAAAAAATGGTTGCCGTTACTTTTCCTTTAAACTTCTTGCGATGGCTGGAGCCCTTAACATACCACTGCATCGACTCTTGTTTCGATTCAGGGTCATAATGATGAACCCAGGTTTCATCTCCAGCAACAAGTCAATTGATAATTAAATCTGGTTCATCTCCACAGCGCGCCAAGAATTGTTCACAGGTCTCACCCGAACACGCATTCGCGGCTCCCATCTTGCACTAAGCATCTTTGTCATCCTAAGGTAATCGTGTAAAATTCTGAAAACTGTGGTTTCTGAAATTTCGAAGCTAATTGTCGCTTCTTTATTCTTGCATCCTCCACTACCAAACACTTGTTTTTTCAACAATATCTGCAGTAATCACGTCAATAGAGAGATCATCATCCAGTGATTCTCGACCATATTTAAACAATTTTGACCACTCGCAAATAGTTGACATGGAAGGGCAATCATTTCGATATAAAGCTAACATCTCTTCACAAATAATTTTTGTGGGGTTTTCCTTGTTTCGTTAGGAATTTTATAACAGCCCTGTATTCGATTTTATTCATTTCGATGCGCGACTTACAAACTGACAGATAATAAAATTAATAATTGTTTTGTAAATTGTCATACAAGTTACCAAGGCATATGTAATTAAAAAAAACAACATAATCTAAAAATGCGTCATAATTTAATCCGGGAATATAAAACCGACCTCTCATATATTCAAGTTATTTCGCAATTGAACACAATAATCTTGATTTTTTATTGTATACATTTTTTTATATCTACAGCAAGAATATAATCGACGATTGAGACTTGATAAAACTCCATAATACACTATTTGTAAATAAAACAATAGTTTTTTTAATATATTAAATAAAAATGATTTGAAAATAATTAATAAATTATTTCCACATTTAGCTCTGTGACTATTGAATAGAGCTAAATGTGGACTATTGAATAGTCACAGAGCTAAATGTGGAAATAATTTATTAATTATTTTCAAATCATTTTTATTTAATATATTTAAATAACTGTGACCAAGTGAATGAATACTCTTTTCTATTTATAAAGTTTTTTTTAAGTTTCACAAAAATTATTGTAGACACTGCTACAATGTTTGCAGGAATATAATACAAATATTATTAATTTACATATCAGTAATTGTACAAATAAATATCAGGATAGATTATTTAGTGGAAAAAAAGAACGAGATTATAAAAAAAACATTCAAATTGTTTGATAATAAAATAAACATTCTAATTTCCCTTCCGATTATTGAAAATAACAAAAAAAAAACTTGCACAATTGTGCAATAAATAATCGAATTGTTACACAATGTATGCACACACACACACACTAATGTATTCCTACACGTCCGCATGGAAATCAGCTAAACCCAGCAGTAGCACGTGTTTACCTCCACTACCATTTATGGGCCGTGCATAAATTTCACGACGGCAAAACAAAAACACCGATATTATCCTAGCGGCACTCTCCGTCGTCCGCATCTCGCAACAGCGCCGGTGAATTCCTGCGGTAAAAGTTAATTTATTCAAAGCGCTTTTGTTGTGCAAGAATTCCACCGACCCAGGAAAGTGACAATAAATATTGTTTAATTTCGGAACATTTCGAATAAAGCGCGTAGGATATTCTAAATTTGTCCACCTTTTTTTTTTTTGTTTGTTGTTTCTTTCTCTTTTTGATAATTGGAAACAATGAGTGTTTTGCCAGGACTATTTTATTTTTAGTGTGCGTTTCTAAAACTAGTTTGTTGATTTAATCATGTGTAATGTGATTATTTTTAGATTTGATGTTATGTTAAGTGGTTCATAGGAAATGGAATTTAATAATATGCAACATAAATAAATTAAATAATAAAATTTTTAAAATAATTAATAAATTATTCCCGCTTTATTATAAATTTATTTAAATATTTCTGAAAACAAGAACATTACTACAATAATTTAATTATAATTGATTATATTAAATAAAAATGATTTGAAAATAATTAATAAATTATTTCCACATTTAGCTCTGTGACTTTTGACTTACGTTACGTAAGTACGTTAAACAAATGCACATTAGAACAACTACTTCCCGGTCAAATACCCCGCCGGACTTTGAACTACATAATGTACACCTGCTGTTGCACATCAATTCTATTTATATAATTGATTAAGTATATCACACAAATTTAATTAATTAATCGACCATAGCCTGCATTTCTCGTTATTCGGGATCGTGTAAAATCCGCTGTGGCGAGGTTCAACGGACGTTAAGTTGAGTAGGTCGCCTCCGAGTCGACGATATGGGTCTTCTTCGATACTACACCTCACAATATCCACATTTACTTCTGTGGTTAGGTTAGGTGCGTGGAATGTCACCTACCGAACCATGTTGCTCAAAACGATCCAGGGTGCATCTCTAACGTTAAAATGACGACTATATGGTCGCTGCGTTTTTTCAATGTTGCTTCTCAAAGTAAATCTGAACGATTTTGGAGTGTTGTAACGTGCTGCTTTTTTCACAAATTTACCTAGTGCAATTACCCAAAGAAAAAGGAAAGTTCATTGTTAAAAGAATTATAGGAATTTCAAACCCCTTCGTGGCTTTTGGGACACCCTGTATATACAATTTTTAAAGGGAAACAGTCGCTTGGGTTCAAGAGTAAAATTACCGCCCCCTAACGAACATGCACTGATATTTCTTTCCGCAAATCTTCTAAATAACGATTTATTTTGCGCAGAATAAATATTCATAAATGGTGAATGCGCCGGGCGTCCACCAATCGATTGTCGGTTATTTCTTCGTTGCTGATAACAAATAATTCGCAATTTGAATTTAAATTGTATATTGGCGGAAAGGCCTTCACTCGTTAACTATTTCATGCATTAACTCTACAAATTCATTGTAAATAATTATCCAAACTATGTAGAAATGTTACACGAATAAAAATGTTTAGTTGGTTGTATATTGTTATTATCAAATTGATTGGGTGAGTTACGTGAAGATCAAATGTAATTGATAAAAAAACACTAATAACCTTTCTTCACACTTTTTTTTTAATTCCATATGCACATTTCGGACACAAAGTGATAAAATAAAAGTGTGAAGAAAGGTTATTAGTGCTTATTTATCAATTGTTATAATCAATTCGTGTTGTGTATATAAATTTGTTATTTTTTTAATATCATTCATTTTTATTTGTCCGTAATTGAAACGAAAATACGTAATTAATTAAAATTAATAAATATTTTAAAATAATCAAAATACCTATATAAATAATAAATTAAAGACGACGCAAGCGCCACCTTTTGCCTAATTATAATACTTATATAAATAAATTTGGTGTTTATTTAGACGCTTCTTTATCACTATGAAATTTTAAAACATTGAGGTTTATTACATTTTTATTCGTGACAAAAACTAATAAACAAACCATTATTATTATTCCGCACGTAAATCGTTAAATTTAACGCACACGTTATTTTTTATCAGCACGGTCTAAACGAGTTTTATAATTGAGCATACTTACTGAGGTTAAAAATAAATTTAACATTTCACATGCGGAATGGTGTTGTTGGAATTTGAATTATAAGTGAAAATAATTTTTCAACTGTCGAGGCTTCTACCTAGTTATACGTGTTTAAATATGATTATGAAAAACACTACTAAACTTTGTTTTGTATAACAAAATACAAAAAAAGTTTAGAATAACACAGTTTAATATAATAAAATACTAAACAAAGTTTAGAAGATATATATATATAACATCTTTATTTCTGCAGACAATTTTATATACAATAAATTAACAATATAGTTATTATGCTATATTATAAGCTGTCCTTAGAAAACGGCTATCGACCATCGGTCTTTCTGCCTTTAGAAGATATTTTTATTTAAATCTCGATTAATCCATGAAACAGCGGTATGTTCTTATATCCAGGAGATTACGACAACGGCAAAAATATACACACTTTCTGTCTCTATTAATTTATGGTTCATTTTTTTATTGATTTTGTTTTATTTTTTTTATTTTTAGGAATTAGGTTCGCAGCCTTTACCGACCCTCCACGATGACGGCGATCTGCAGCCGATGCCGCGTCCGCGTTCCGGCACGTGGGGCGCGAAAGACTCGAAGAAGGAGTCCAAGTCGAAGAAGGACAAGGCCGCCAAAGAGAAGGAGAAGTCGGACGCCAAGGAGGCGAAGAAGGAGAAGAAACAGCGGGAGCGGGAACGGGACAGGGCTTCGAGGAGCGGCTCGGCCTCGCGGTCGAATTCCGCCGAGCGGCGGAAATCAGGCGACGACATCCAGAGTCCCAAGAAGACGGGAATGCTGGACGCCTTCCGGAACAGATCGCACTCGGACGCCAGCAAGAAGAAGGGGATCGCCATTATGGCCACGATGAAACATGCTATGATAGTAAGTACGATATAGGGATTAAATGAAAACACATAACTTTATTTTTACAACTTTTATATAAAAATAAATAAAAGTGGTAAAACTAAGTTTAAAAGACTGTAAAATCTAGATATACTGGTCTATTTTGTAAAAGTTAAGTTTAAGGTGTATATTATATTTTATAATCACAGTCAAAGCAGCTTTTGTAATAGGTGTATGTATATATCTACATAGAATGTGAAGTTATTAATAACGTAAACGTTAAACTTAACCTTTTTCCATACGGAATATTCCCGAAAAACTATTAAGAGGCATCTAAAATCAAATTAAAATTGTTGATCGGATCGAATTTTATTGCCAAAAATTTTTCTTTGTTTAATTTCATTGTAATTGTTAAGTGGTATAAAAAGTTACTAAGTGTTTTCTTTTATCGTAATATTGAAAATGTACCACAAAGTAAGCGCCTCAAAGATTCAAGAATAAAACAAAAATTGTTTCTAAAACATTCAAACAAATCTCTTTGTGTAATTTTGTTACGAAAGTTTCAATACAAACACCTGTAAAAGTAAATTTGAAAAATATCATATTTTAATAATGCTGAAATGAAACAATAATTGTTTAGTGTTTATTTTTACGTATTTTAATTTTTTGTTTGTGCCGACTTTCAGCATTCTGGGTTGATACACTCGCGGCCGAAAGCTCCGAGGGACGGTTCGGCCCATCCAGTGAGAGACGGTAGTTCCCATACTCAGTACTACCACACGGTGACGGCGGCGTCCTCCAGCAAAAATCCAATGACCAAGGTGATGGACATCTTCAGGAACAGGTCGCACCAGAGCGTCCCGCCAGAAGACAGGAGAAAGGTAAGTCGACTAGGTTTAAAAAAAAAAAAATGCCCAGAGTGATTAATAATTGAATTAAATAAAAAGAAAATTGAAGGTTTTTTAATGACTAGAGGCAATTAGCGACTCGGATAAGTCCAGAATTGACTCATTTGTTAATGTAGATTGTTTGGAGGTAAATAAATTATAATTATAAAATTTATGGTACTATGATGGACACATCAAAATTATTTTTTTCGTCGATTAGTGTAATAAAAATAATGTCAAAAAATGCCCGTCATTTTTAATGTTTATAATTGCGTCTCTTATATATTTGTTTTCAATTCAACGTACTGAACTTTGGATTTTGAGGATTTAATTAGGTAGGCGCGTGGTTTACCAAGGCCAAACTTTAGAATATATATCAAATGCCTTATGAACTTCCAATTTACTCAAAATACGCAATCATAATAATATAAATATTTACAAAAATCAATGCATACATTTTAATACCACAATTTTGTTACACCCATATATATATACTTGACTAAATTGAATTCCAAATTTTTAGGGTTTATTTTAACCAATTAAATTGCTAACACCTGAGGAGCACACAATGTTTTATACTTTATAAGTTAATGTTTAATGTTAATGTTTTTAAGTTTATATAAAAAAAGGTGTATACACTTCAATATCGTATCCATTTATAATATATTGTGTTGTAATTGAATTTTTACCACGGTAAAAAGAAATCGATTTGTTTTTTTTTAATTTCACTTGGAGACTATTAAAGTTACACTACTTGGCTACCTGATACAGGTCTTGTTAAACATTACAGAATCAGCTTAACTGGCATATATTTAAATCCTCTGCATATAACCAAGCCGTACAGAATTTTAAATTTTAAATAATATCGTTAACGAATATTAAGAATGATATAGGATCTATGTGGGAGCCCCGAGGGACACCTGATTTCATAGAAATTTCTTGAGATATACAGCTGCGATTTTTTACTAATTGTCTATGATCTACAAAAAAACTTCTAAGCCAGTGTTTTATATTCGAATTAAATCCATGTACATTTAGTTTACGTTAAAGCAAGTCATACGATATTCGATCAAATGCCTTGAAAAAAAATTGGTATATATCGCATCGACTTGATTCCGATACTCCAAGGCATTCGCAATATATCAATTCGTACAGATTTTAAATTTGAAATAATATCGTTAACGAATATTAATAGTAATATAGGATCTATATGGGAGCCCTGAGGGACCCCTGATTTCACAGAAATTTCTTGAGATATACAGGTTTTTTTTTTTTAATTGTCTACGATCTACAAGAAAACTTCTAAGCCAGTATAAATAAATAATAAAGCCAAGTACATTTAGTTTACGTAACAGCAAATCAACAATTAACAAATTCATAATAAATTAAAGACGACGCAAGCGCCACCTTTTGCCTAATTTCAAGTGGCATCGTCAACGATTTGGGTCTACAAAGTAGACGACCGAGAATCATTGTTTCGTCCACTAAAGGAAGGCGAACAAGTTATTGTTATTTGTTAACTTTAGCTACTTGAAATTGTTCATTTAGTACTATTCGATTAGTACTAAAATCACTCCATGTCTGTCAAAACCACACGCGTACTCGCTCGCAACATCCAATTAGATGTAACTGGCGCGTGGCTCGAGATCTATTCAAACGTCACCAGTCGGGTTTCGCACGTTCGAAACGGAATTTGTTTATAACGTTTGCACAAACGCAACTAACTCTTCGGCCGTGACACGACATTGGTCACCGGTCAAAACATGGCCACCGGTTCGATGATAAGGACGATCCCGTGTAGTAAGTCGGATTGCAATCAGTAATCAGTCCGTCTGCTCCGTTCGCGGCCGTCGTATCACTCCAACTATATCGAACGTCCGTTTAATTTACAACATTTTGCTCAAACAAACGCACAAATGAATATCGTGGACTCGAAAAAAAAAGTCTCGTGCGTGAGTGTGTAGTTTAAACGCATGAAAGTGCCTAATTGCAATTGCTCCAGTATGTGACGAGAGTGTAATTGAGCCATTTCGGTGTATTTAAACCTGGAAATTCATGAATTGTTTCAATTTATATGTTTTAAATAATAGTTTTTTTTTTGTTAAAAAAAACTCATATTTTTCGTAAATATAAATGAATCTTATGTATACCCACTGAACAAAACGGACATAAAAACGTTTCATGAATGTTACATTAACGTTTAATATTGTTTTCAATATTCATGCAATGTCATTTGTTCCGTGGATATATTTCACGTTATAGTATTAAAAAAATGTAATTTTACGTTAGTCATTGGAGAGTTAAATTAAATCAATGGTATTGAATCAGAATATTTTGTAACAAATGCAGTCAGTCTAATTTCAAACCCCACGAAGAGGCCATCCCCGTCTTCGTTTTAACATCTTTAAATTATGTAAGGCATAGCTGTACTGACGAGGGATAGATCCCGAAACACGTGTCTGCAGATGGCCTTAAATTAAGTAACGTTAATTTTGTTGTTTTTACATAAAATTTTTCTCGGATCAAAATTTTGTTGCATTATGCAATATTTTATTGATATGCAGCAGCAGGTGTACATTATGTAATTCAATGTCCGGCGTGGGTATTTGCCCGGGAAGTAGTTGTTTTAATGTGCATTTGTTTAACGTACTTACGTAAGTAAGTCAATAGTCACAAAGCTAAATGTGGAAATAATTTATTAATTATTTTCAAATCATTTTTTATTTAATATATTTAAATAATTGTGGCCAAGTGGAATAAATACTGTTTTCTATTTATAAATACCCAAAATTAAAATATTCTTACTTGTTTTAACCACTTAAATGGTTTGATTTTGCGGAGCACATAATTCACACAATTTAATCTTGATTCTACTTGATTCATATGAATAGATTATTTTTAATAATGAACCTATAAAATACAGATCAGATTGATTAGTTTCGGGTTATTAGCTCATTTTCAAGATAATTTAAAATTTAGTTTATTTAAATTTCTATGGATTTTTACATATTATATCAATAGATATATTGATTTTTTTTTTAATTTTAATATTTTTTTTTGATATATCCTAACTTATCTCCGTATGATTATTTCGCAATCGGGGTTTCTGTAATATTTTCTTAATCTCATTACACAACCGACGTGTGTGCGTATAAGTCAGAATTTTTAATCAGCGCACAAACAGAATAATTAGCCGGGGACAATAAATGGAAACAGCATTGATTGCCGTGTATGACGAATGAAAAATCCAAAATTAGAAATCTTAATTTGTTTATTCACCTTTTTGTGGTTTTAATAAGTTATTAAGGCGGTGTTTCAGTTTAAATGCATGACGGGGAATAAATTACGTCCGTCCCGTGGACTGCGAATAAATAGCGAAGCAGAATTATATTAATGTGACGGCCCGTTTAAAATATCAATTACGCATTAATTGCCTTTGAACCTGTATTTAATACTTCGTAAGATTTATAAAAAAAAAATCGTGCATAAAATGGAGATTCTAAAAAAAAAGTATCTTATGATAAATTAGATATAAATATTAATTGTTTTGTTTTATAGGCCTTCACTTTGTGGTACATCTTAAATACACTTGTAAATAAAACACTTTTTAAACTTTGTTTAACCACTATATTTTTCACATAATTATGTGACTATAGTTTCCACTATCTAGTAGTCATTCTCAAACTAAAAGTAGTTCGTTCGCGGCCGTCGTATCACACCAACAACACCGAACGTCCGTTTAATTTACAACATTTTGCTCAAACAAACGCACTAACGAGTATCGTGGACTCGAAAAAAAAAAGTCTCGTGCGTGAGTGTGTAGTTTAAACGCATGAAAGTGCCTAATTACAATTGCTCCAGTATGCGACGAGAGTGTAATTGAGCCATTTCGGTGTATTTAAACCTGAAAATGCATGAATTGTTTCAATTTATATGTTTTAAACTAAAAGTAGTTTGAGAATGACTACTGGATAGTCGAAACTATAGTCACATAATTAAGTGATAAAATACAGTGGTTAAACAAAGTTTAAAAAGTGTTTTATTTATAAGTCTACTTAAATATTAGCTTTGGGCAAAATCGAATGAATTTAGTAAGCGTTTTTTTTTGTATTTTGAGAGTTTATTGATTTGCGTCCAGAATGTCTTTTCTTGAAGGTCATTTATGTCTTTGCATGTGGATCATTTATAAATTGTTAAACCTCAGAAAATGGCAATCGACTTTCTGCTTGTCTCTGTCCAGTTCTTGTCGTTTTAATTAATCGTCATGTTTGCTAATGTTAGTATTTAAGTTCTCAATATTTAGTGAAATGAATTGATTATGTAAATATATTACTATAAATTCATAAATAAAGATGTTTATATGTATTTATAAATATTATTGAATAATAATGAAGTCTTGATAATTATTTAATAATAATAATAATTAATTTATGTAATAATAAACATGTTTTTGTGTTAACATTTTATATACACTTGTAAAGAAAGCATCTTTAACTTTAAGCGGAAAATACATGGGTTAAACTTAAAACAAAAATCGAAAAGCTGTTTGTATTCAAGTCGCCACTGTTTATATTGACCTTGCAACTCTGATCTTTTGTATCCACATATACATACTAGATTCGAGTGTAATATACAAGTGTTTATGCTTTTAGTGTGTACATAAAAATGTGTACGTTATGATGATATTAATTCTATTGTAGCCTCTACACTTACTTGGTTAAATTAAAATGTATGCGGTGTTCACATTTTATTCTCGTCGCAGTTAGGGTTTCCTGAGGTGGAATATGTAGAGTTACATACAAAAAAAAATGAAATATTTACTATGATGATATTTATAAAGAAAGTAATAATGGTTTTAATAATTATTATTTATTTCTCAGCAAGCACAGCCTAATTATACAGAAATATATGTAAGCTAAATTAAATATAGATTTACAGTGTGAGTACAGTTTTAATTATGATGAATTTAAGAATTAGTAATGGGCAAAGTTGATCTTTTATTATTTCTAAATTCAGTATATTATAATTTTATGAATGTTACTTATTATAAAAATATCAAGAATAACTTCCCAATTATTAATAGACATAAATTTGAAATCACTTTCACGTTTTAAATACTTAAAATGAGACATTTAGTAATACTATTCGATTTTGCCCAACACTATTAAGAATTACAAATCTATGTTTGAAAAGGATATACGGAGCTATTCTGTACAGAAAATGTTAAGTTTAACATACATGTTATTAATTCACTTAAAATTCTATGTATATGTATCTATTAAAAAAGTTGCTTAGACTGTGATGATAAAATTTAACATAACATTTATTTATCCTTAGAGAATAGCCCCGATAGTTTCAGTTTTACATTTTGCTGAAAAAAAAAACAACATAAAATGAACCTTCTTGAGTCATTAGTAATTCATAAAGAAAAACTAAATCCGGGATTTCCGCTAATAATTCTTTTTGACGCGTTTTTACTAGATTTTTTAAGTTAATGTTAAATTTAAGTACTTGATTTGATAATTGCTTGCTGATGAATCATAAAAAATATAATACAAAAAAGTACTGATGAGCAAAATCGAGTAAAAATGATACAGAAGCTAAAAAAGGAATAATTTATTAATTATTTTCAATTTATTTTTATTTAATTTATTTAAATAACTGTTACCAAGAGAATATATCATTTTTTCTATTATGATTATCTTCTTCTGAAATTGGCTCTCTAGATAAACTAAATAAAAAGAATTTGAAATTGAGTAATAAGTTATTCCCTCTTGAGCTACTGTGACACTTTGAATTATATTAAAGTGTTTATGTAATATATATAAGTCAAAATGTCACAGTAGCCGTTGTGTTTTTATTTAATTGTGAATACACAGTTTCATCAAGTGACAGTCCGAACAATTGAATTTTCAATAGTTGTTATTGTAAAATCCTCTTGTTTTTCTTCTAAGAATATTCAATTAGGAATAAGTAATTTCCTCGGAACGATGTTTTCACACGTGGTGGAGCGATTGCGTCTTGAAATCCTTGCGAGCGTTTATTTGCTTTTCCGCCATGTGGTCGCACTCGGCTCATATTTTCCCGTTTAAAATAAACGAGTGAACGAAAAAATTAATTGGTTAACGGAACGCGCGCGTTGCGAGATGGATTTTATATAAAATACTTTTATATTTTTAAATAGTTATACCGGCGAACCGGATAATTGGAAATTTGTTTTAAAAACAATAAAATTAGCGAGATTTTTATTAAATTAGATGAAAATAAAATTTAATGGTTCTGAAAAAAAAAACACTCATTTAATTAATTATCCAATTCATAAATTTAGATTATATATGAAATAAATATCAATAAATTATTAAAAATAAAGCAATAAAACACAGATTAGATTGAATAACTCGACTAGTTTCGGGTTATTAGCCCATGTTCAAGAGAATTTAAAATTTGTTTTATTTTATTCTTGAAAATATTATGTCAAAGCTTGATCGAATTAAATCGATTCAATCAGTCTCTGGTACTTCATTTCACTTTTAATCAGTAAAAAGAATAACAACATTATTATTAAATTGTACCTGGTAGGTTAACTGTACAAGATGACCAGGAAATGTTTGAAAATTCCTACGTAGAAAATTCACCCAAGGAAACGCATGGAAGTAGTATCGATTAGTTATTATCTTGCTGAAACAATCTCTCATACATTGTATAATTTTTTTTTTTCGTTTAATTCGTTCTAAAATAAAAGTTATAGTAGTAGTAGTAAATATCTTCATTATCATATGTTTGTACAATAGTTTAAAATAATACATTAATTTATCGTCCAGTAGCCTTTCTGCCAAGGTTGATGTTTTTATGGGTGTTGTGGGCGCATTATAAGGTGATACTGATTTATAGATAAGAAAAGACAAAAAAATATGTATTTGAGGTGCTGTAGTTCTAGTGAATGATTAGTTGAAACAGAGTTTGTGGACGATTTATGAATTAGGGATTAACGTATGCAGAATTAGGATGAAAGGAGCTATAATATTTTTGATAATTTTTTAATATTAACACAAAATGAAAATTCAGTTTAATTCTTTATTTCACTTTATTATTTCTTGAATCTTGGAGGCGTTCACTTCGTAGTACATTTTCGAGACTGTACATTGTACATTTCGAGACACAAATTGCTCATCATAAATAATTAAAGTCTAGTTATGAAAACCAATAAAGTGAATTAAGGAATAAATCTGAATTTTGGTTCTGTGTTATTATTATTATTAATATTATTATTATCTCGTTGATTAATCAGCCGGTATCTTTCTTACTGACAGGATATACCAAGTCGCGCAAGTGATTTATCGTAAGAATTTCCGTGTAATACTGCAGGTTGTTATTATTATTAGTATCATTTCTTTCTTGGAGCAAAATAAAACTCTTTAATGTTCACAGTTATAAAACTATGATCCTTAATGCGTTGCCATTTATTTAAATCGTCGGCTGTAATTACACGCAATTTAATTTTCAATTATATCTTTATGGCAATTCATGTTTTTTTTTGTTGTTGTTTCATATAATTCGAGAAACAAATAAATCAAATTTATATAGATTTTTTGCATTACTCATGCGGCGTCTAAATGTTTTATAATAGTCCCGTTGTTTTTGCATTTCTAAAAATAGAAATATTACTATTTGTTTTTCAACACCCTTGACTTGAAATGCGTTGCGATTTTTGTAATTGTATTAATTATTTCATTTAAATGAGGCGTTTATTTTAATGTAATGTAGATATAATAAGAGTACCGTTCCAAACTGGAATAGATATTAAAAGTGGGAATAAAGGCACAGAAATTGTTTCACTGTTCAAATGCCACATAAAATGAGAAGATTAAGCGATTAATTAGAAAGATAAAATTTAATACTGGTGCTATTCTTACAATTTGTGTTTCATGTTGGTGTTTATAGACACTCATTCGTTCGACCACCTTTACCAACCTATATGGTATTCATCTGGTTTGGCCATTTCGGTCTATTGGACCTCATCAAACCGAAATGGTCATTACTAGTTATCCAAATCAGAGGAATGACGGTTGAACAATCTCATTTAGTGAAAAATAATTCTGCTTATTCACAATTTTCTTGGTATAATTTATTTAAATTTTATGGTGTTACACTTGAGGGTTGTCTACAGAGGGTGATGAATCCTCACAGGATACATTAAACTTAAGGCATATAATCTAATCTAAGCAACCTTCACTTTAATGACGTTAGAAAGAGCGTGGCATATTTATTTTGACAGAAAAATGTCATTTCCAGTTCTTTAAGATCATTTAAATTGATGAGTACAATATACATATGGAGTCTTACGGGTCATCCCGTCGATGAATTTTGGCGCTTTAATCATTTAAAGCGCCAAAATTCATCGATTTACGCATCAATCGATGAATTTTGACGCGATGTTGATTAAACTGCGATCATTTTATGCATAGATGCAATAGAATACTCAAAGCATGCGATTTCGAATGAATTTATCAACAATCACCGGAAATTCGCGGGGCTTGATTATTGTCTGTAAAAATTCCCAAAGTTGGACATTTTTTCGTTCATTTTTCAAAGGCACAATTTACTTTACTTCTATCTTTCTTGTTTTATGTTGCTTAAATTTATACAGCTCAATGCTACCATTCATTCGGAACATTTTAGTATAATTTGAAGTTATACAACGAGTTTCGAATTTTATCAAAATTCTTTGAAAATACTAAAATTTCGATGAAAATTTTTTTCTTCCAAAAAAAAAAAAAAAAATCTAAAAAAAATCACAAATACTCTTAATGATGTTAGAAAGATTGTAGCATATTTATTTTCTCTAAAAATATTAATATTCTGTTATTTGAGACCATTTCAATTGATGAGTATAATTTGCATGCAGTCTTATGGGAACGGTGAGAACTATACGCTACGATCGACCAATTTTGACGCGGTGTTGATTAAACTAAGATAACTTTATTCACAAATGCGATAGAAAATTGGGACTTGAAGCATGCGATTCAGGAAGGATTTATCAACACTTCACCATAAATTCATTAAAATGGCGGTTTTGTGCTAGCCTACAAAAATTCCGAAAGTTTCACATTTTTTTCGATCATTTTTCAAAAGCCTAATTCACATGTCTGCTGTATGAAAGCTATTTGTTTTATGTTGCTTAAATTTATACAACTGATGCTCCCATTAATTGGGAACATTTTGGTATAATTTGAAGTTATTCTGTGAGTTTCGGATTTTTCATCAAAATCAACTTTTTACCATGCAAATTTCGATAAAAATATTTTCTTCTAAAAAAATCTCAAAAAAATCACTAATACTCTTAATGATGTTAGAAAAAGCGTGGCATATTTATTTTATCAGAATATTTTTATTTACAGTTCCTTAAGGTGATTTAAATTGATTAGTACAATTTGCATGGAGTCTTATGGGAACAATTAAAGTGAGACACGCCGATAGACGATTTTCGACGCCATATTAAATAAATTAAGATAATTTTATTCACATATGCGATAGAATATTATGACTTAAAACATGCTCTTTAGGAAGGGTTTATCAACATTTCATCTTAAATTCATTAAAATGGGGATTTTGTGGTTGTCTACAAAAATTCCCAAAGTAGGATATTTTTTTCGTTCAGTTTCCAAAGGACTAATTCATATGTCTCTTGTACGAGAACTGTTTAATCTATAATGCTTAAATTTATACAGTTGATGTTTTCATTCATAGAGAATATTATGGTATATCTTCCATAATTCCACGCAGTTTAAAATATTCACATCTAACTAGATGTAATAACCACGAGACACATCACTACTTAACTTAATAGTAGGTATTCCAGTCGCAGACACCTCATTAAACAAGTGAATTCCACGAGAATTTCCTCCAATTATGCACTTGCTCCCATGAACAATTCAATTAGTGTTTAAAAAAAACAAGAGGAGAAAAAAAACTGTGCAAAGTTTGCCGGTTGCGTTCGGGATTTGAGTTTAATTGGCAGGAGTGGTGGGAGGGGAGGTAGTCGGGTTTTATCAACACGACGCCTTTCGTATCACGCGGAGAGTCCTGCCAGTTTCGCGCTCGGCTGGTTTGCGCGTACGACTCGCGAGTTTTTCTTTGGTTTTTTTTATGTGTGTAATCATGTGACTAGAATGTGTTTCGGAATGTGGATTTAAAGAAAAATTGACGATAAGTGAACACAAAAAAAAGAAAAATTTAACAAAATTTATATTTACGAGTTGTTTGCTTATTGAATTCATAAAGCGAAATTGTTTGAAACTGAGGAGTAATAATAATAATAATACTTTATTACCCAATAGATACATTTATCCAATTACAGGGTAACATATATATATAAAAAAAGAAAATATACAATAATATTACAAAAAAAATCACGGGAACTGAATTAATCCTAGCATATTAAATCCACCGTTGGTGGATGGAAAGTTTACAATTTTTCACTCGATTAAAAAATGAAAAACAAAAATGTTACATATTTTCTACATAATGACTGCAAAGCACATACAAAAATAAGTAGGATGATATATCTAGTTTCTGTTGTAATTGAATAAAAACTGTTAATTAATTTCATTAAATTCAATCAGGAATAAGTAAATAATAAAAGCACAAAGTCCTTTTTCCATTTTATAACATATTTATAAAATTTATTAATTGTTGACGCTTCTACTAATTTATTACAATGTATAACAATGTAATAAATTTTAATAAAGGAATATTTTTGTTTTATAAAAATAAAACATTTTTACTTTTGTTTGTTGTATAACTGAATATTTTTATTAGTAACAATAGTTTCGAAATCAAACTCCTAGTTTGGTAATAACGTCGAAACTATTTTCATTAATAAAAATACTCACTTATACAAAGTAAAAGTGATATTAATCATTATAAATGAAAGACGACGTAAGCGCCATCTTTCGCCTAATTTCATGTGGCATCATCAACGATTTGGGTCTACAAGATAGACGACCGAGAATCATTGTTTCGTCCACCAAAAGAAGGCGAACTTGTCCTGTTTAAAAGAATGTTGGCTGAACATTTTGTTAAAAGTAAAAGTGTTTTATTGTTTTGAATTACGATTTGTAACAAAGTAGAAACCTCAACCATAAATTTTATCATTTTTTGTATAACTTGGATTGTTTATTGTTGACTAAAAAAGAAGCTTCAACCATCAATTTTATATTAAATAAAACACTTTTTTCACTTTGTTTGTATAACTAACAAGTTATAAGTTATGTTTGTATAACTAACAAGTTATACAAACAAAGTGAAAAAAGTGTTTTATTTAATAAACTCAAAATGTATAACCAAGTGAAAGCCTTAACAATCAACAAATCAATTTTATACTTTGTTTGTATAACTTCGATTGTTTATTGCTGACTATAGTTTCTACAGCTGAGGTTGTCAAAACTATAGTCAACAATAAACAATCCATAAACGCGAGGTAATAAGCACCGAATTCATACACAAATTGGTGAATGGCATTATGGATGCACCACATTTACTCGAAATGATTAATTTCAACATTCCACGCCTGTCATCACGTCAACAAATCATATTTTGTGTACCTAAAGCTAAGGCAAATATTATGTTAAAATCACCAATCTATCATATGAGTGTAAACGCTAACAGAGGCTGCAATGATATTTTTGTAATTAATTGTCTGTTGATTTTTTTTTTTCAATTTGTATTATGAATTTATCCTATGTTGTTTTTTTTTCGTTTCGATAATAAAGTTATTATTATTATTATTATTATTATTAAATTTACTATTTGTAAATAAAACAACAGTTTTTTAAGTTTCACAAAATTTATTGCAGAGCTACTGTTGCAATTGCAACACAGTGGCATCATCAGGCAGATGATTATGTCGTTAGCCTGATGATGCCACTGTGTTGTCGAAACAATTGCAGCAGTCTATCTACAATAAATTTTGTGAAACTTAAAAAAAAACTCTTGTTTTATTTAGAAATAGTGAAATAATCCATAGTTTCGACAGCTGTGGTTGTCGAATCTATAGTCAATAAACAATCCAAGTTATACAAAGTAAAAAATGTTTCATTTATCCAAATATTTAGAAAGATTTGAAGTATCTTTAAAATTTCACCAAATCTGTTTTATTTTTTTATTATAATTAAATTAATTATTATTTTTTTCTTCTTCTTTTAATTAAATAATTTAACTGTATAATTATTTAATTATTATCTTCAACTAGTTTATTATTGAATTAAAAGAAGAAGAAAAAACAATTAATTTAATTATTTTCTTTCTAGTTGCTCTGCGATTGAAACAATAGATATTTGTATTTTTGTAAATAGTATACAAAGTGTTGCTCTGCAATTAAATACTTACAAAGTAAGTATACAAAAATACAACTAACTATTGTTTCAATTGCAGAGCAACTAGAGAGAAAATAATTAATTTTTTTTTCTCTTTTAATTCAATTAAAACTGCAATGTGAAACATTACCACCGTCTTTATAGTTTATCAGTAATGAATTAATTTAATAATTAAGAAAACTTCACGCTTAAATTATTTTTTATTGCAAAATTTACAATAAATAATCGAAGATATTAATTAATTATTAATAGTTTAGGAATACTTACCTGATTATATACAAATATGTAAATTATTGTATAATGTAATCAATTATAATGGAGAAATCCGTAAAATAAAGTTAAAGTTAAAGATATTTTTTAGTGAATATCTTCAATTATTTATTGTAAATTTTGCAATAATAAATAATTTAAGCAAATATTTTCAAGTAACTAACAAAATAATTCATATATATATTTATTTATATTTGTTTATTATATTTTCTAGTGTTATTTTTAAATTTCCAATTTCATTTTATCAACTTAATAACAGTGTTGTTTTTTTTTTTCCAACTTATTGTTGAGTTATGTAAAAGATAAAAAATAATTAGTCCGCTGTAAATAATTCAGTGGCTATTCATAGACTCACGTTTCCTGAATATGGATGTGTTGCGAAATTCGTATAACGTTTTGCGTATACATAAAGAATTATTCGAAATTTCGGGCTAATGAGTAAACAAAAAGGTATTTTAAATTCGTCTAGAGGTGTTGAAAGAAGAGTTGTTTATTATAAAATAATATTATAAAATGAACAGAAGAAAATAATAATAATAATGACGGCAATAATAATAGTAATAATAATAATGGGTACTTTACAAATAGTTGTTTTAATGTACATTTGTTTTAAAGTACTTACTTAACGCAAGTCAAAAAGTCACAGTAGCTAAAGGGAAAGTGATTGATTAATAATTAATTATTTTCAAATTATTTTTATTTAATTTATAAAAATCATACACTGTAGAATAAAAGTTACATACTATAAAAAATAAAAGTCATCATCACATTTCCACCAGACATGTGGAAATGTAAATATTTACGGTTAAAAATGTTATACGTGTTTGATCGTCGTAAATTACAGAAAGGCCGAAACAAAGGGGGCGTTTTTATTTTATTTTATGGCGTCTCGGGAATGGCACTTTCTCGAAAGTCAAACAAGAAAATGTTTTCCCTCGAGAAACAAGACTGTAATCTGTGCAATGTTTGTTCATTTTTTTTCGCAGTGGGTTTAATTACTTGTTTTGCGCAATTTTACTCGATTTATTGACTCTGAAGTTTACAAAGATTGCAAAGAGGGAATGTGAAATGATTTTTTCTTTTATTAAATGAAACGCTTTTTAACTTTGTTTGTATAACTTGTTATTTTATTTTAGTTACTATAGTTTCAAACACTTTTAGTTTGATAATGATGCTCTATGCTTAGAAACTATAGTGACTAAAATAAAATAAAAAGTTATACAAGCAAAGTTAAAAAAAGTGTTTTATTTAATAAAAGAAAAATGTATAATCCCACTACAAGGCAGCAATTGAAAAGGTAAAATAAAACAATAATAAAGTTCAAACTTTTCTTAAATTTTCCATATTTTAATTTAAAAATAATTGTGAACAACAATTAACAATTAACATATTTTTCTGTTTTTAGAGATTTTTATAATATTTAAACTTTTGTTTTAAGCTTTAATGTATAACTATAATCACTGAGTACAAGTCCTTCCTCTATGCAATAATATAACACTCTTTGATAACGACGAAAATACAAAATCCAGGCGGAAAAACCAATAGCCAATTGGCAAACTCTTACAGCATGTATTGTACTATTTTATATGTGTGTTGTATTACGTTTGTTAATAAAGATTATGTATATATATAACACTCTCTATATTAAAAAATGCAGCAAAAATTGAAGGAGTTATTAGTTGGCCGATTATACGAATATGTTTTCATATGATAATTTTTGGAAAACCCCTTTCGAAGAAATAAGATGAACAAAAGTATTTTATTATCAAAAACTACATGTAAAGTTGCTGAATCTGCAATAAATGTTCTAAATGACTTTCTCCAACTTAGATACGATTACTTGTATCTATGCTGGAGAAAGTCATTTAGAACATTTATTATAGAATGAGCAACTTTACATGTACTTTTAATTATCTCGTCATTGCCGAACTCTTTCAAACACACAAAGTTCATAAATTATATAAAAAAAATGAAAATAATTAATAAATTATTTTCTCTTTAGCTACTGTGACATTTTGACTTGTGCTACATAAGTACCCCATTTAAATAACTGTGACCAACTGAATAAATCCTTTTTCTATTATCACACAAAGTTAGTTTCTATTTGAGCAATTGTCCGATTTTGCAAGTTGTCCAAATTCTTCACTGGAGTAGCGTAACATAATGATTTCAGATAACCCCATAAAAAATAATCCAGTAGGTTTTGGTCTGAGGATCGAGCAGGCCATGCGTGTGGCTCACCTCGACCAATCCGTGTTTCTCTGTTAAAAGATAACGAGCCTCTAAACTGAAATGTGGTGATGCACCATCTTGCACATAACAATTGTTGTACATCTAGATTACTTATGCAAAATTTCAAAATTTTTCGTTTAAAAAATAAAAAAAGTTGGTAGAGTCTCATAAAATAAAAGCCTCGCTGCATGTTGCAATAAACGCAATTAAATAAATGAAATTACTTTTTATGTGAATTTTTATAATTTCATAGCTTTACACATTTTTAACCAACAATGTTGGCTTTTAAATACGCGTTGTTGATTTTTTTTTTGCATTTCACATTAATTTGTTACCAGTCATTGTAAAAACGCATATTTCACTAAACATCAACAAAGAAATGTATTATTCATAACATTAAAACTATGCCCGCTGACATTGAAATGTATATCTTTTTACGACAATGATAAGCTCTAGCCAGTTCATTTAAACATCAACACTGAACACGGTAAAATGGTCCGGAGTGTGGAATTGCGGAAGTGTGTTTTCATTTCGGATTTTGTGAGAAGAGTGTGAGGAAATGGCTCAATATTTCAAGTGGATGAAAAGCGGGTCGGGCGTGAGGAGGGAGGAAAGCGCCTTTTCGAAACCGAGGAGTCGGTCTCTGGATGCGAGGAGTTTGGAAGCGTCCGGCGTTAGGCTGCTCATCCAGCATGTACGTTAAGAATCGGTAAATTTATTTTATTTTTGTAAATATATAAATGGAAATTGGAAAGATAGCACAAAGCGCCATCTTTTGCCTAATTTACAGGTGGTATCCGTTAAACTACCTTCATCAAGACATTACACTTGGATCGCACTGGTCTGACTTTTGTTTAATTTTTTTTTTTTGTTCTTAAAATGACTTCCCGAATACGATGTAAAAAATTTTTATACACCTATTATAAATCACCCTGTATATACTCCCTTACAATTTTTACGAGTTAGTTTGTATATCTCATGGACATATTAATATCTGGACGGAGTCTAACGTCGATGGGAAGGTGCCGTAAGTGATTGGTCGCGTTCAGGGAATTGTAGCGCTTAAGCGCTGTAGCGCTACATCTCTAATTATTTTCAAATAATTTTTATTTAATTTAATTAAATAACTGTGACCAAATGAATGAATATACTTTTCTATTTAAAATCACATATTTATTTGTAGCTTATAAATGATTTTCTGCAGGCTTTGTTGTAACATCCCACAACTATACATTGCAGCATTTTCGATAAAAATGCAAATAAACTTATAAATTGAGCTTATACACAATGCATACAGCAATATAGTGCTTTACCGTCGCTGGATAAAATGGCGGATTCCCCCTCCCCGTTTGGCTTCACCCTCTCACATTAGACTCCGTCCAGAAATTAATAGGTTTGTACTCACAGATCAGAGAAATACCATGCCCTTTAACTTTCTATTATAGTTTTTGTATTAAAAATTACGTTCCTATTTTTTTTAAATGGTCGAGTCTAAATATATATATATAATCTAAAATCCCCATCTACCATAATGGTGGTGTAGGGGTCGAGTCTAAAATGATTTTAAATAAGATAATTGATTGATAATAATTGCTCATCAAAATAATGTTTGAGTTTTGTTTCTAATGTTAATCGTGTTCTACTTCATGATCAACGCTCCAATAACACCCAATTTCATACCATTACAACCCAACAAAAACACCCATAAATCACTCGGCGCGCGTAAGCGTAATTCACGGCATGCCCTACATCGAAACAATTTTCCATTTGTTCTCTCATCCTCGAATTATGCATCTAAACATTAAAGTACAGTTGGTTTTTCGTCATTTCGAAACGCAAATTGCGTTCCTCGACTTCGCCTTGCGCGAGCTCTTCAATTGCCTGTTTGAATATTCAGTTGCTGCGGATGGGGAATTAGCGTGGGCGTTTGGCAGCGCCTCTACGCGGAAATCGGGTGTATTGAATAAACACGGCTCGCCGGCCTTCGCCGCGAATTTACAAATTGCCGGTAAACGCCGGTCGTCTCGACCGGCTCGTTTATTAATTCATCTGGAGCAATTTTTTAATTAGAAGTTTTGATTTATTTGAGGTTTATTTAGGGGAGAATTAAAACAACAAAAATACATTATATAAATAATTACATATTTAGAGGAAAAGTGTGAAAATATTATTCAGTGAAACAGCATAATTTTGTCATGATCATTATTTTGCAATGGAAAACAGTAATTATCGAGTTTAAAATTATGAATAATTATAATGGACTTTATCATTAGGAAATTCCGTAAGATTTTAAGAAAAGTATCCGACGGAGAAGTTGGCCCTGGTTTTTTAAATCAGGGATTCCCAGAAACGGAATTCGTAGCCCGGCGCATTCACCATTTTTGCTTATCTCGAGGGAGCAATATTTTTACTACTACTAATCCGAAAGATATTATCATTTTGTTTGTTGTGCCAATCCACTTTATTTTTTTTACCTAAACCATTTCAGACTTCCCTTTACTAACAGACTCTACATGATAATAATTAATACAGTGACAATTTATTAATAAATTATAAAGGCATAAAGATTTTCGCTTTTTTTTTCAAAAGTCATAATTCAATTAAAAAGCTTTCTTGCATACTCACGAAGTCCGAAGTCTGGCAGAAAGACCTCAGGTCGATAGCCGATTGACAGATGATCCATTCTACAGGGTTCTGCATCACAGCTCCCGTCTTCGATAGCTCAGTTACTAATTAAGTTAGAACTTTAAAAATTTGGAAACTTTTCTTGGGTCTTAGGACGTACTTCAGGAAATTATAGTTACGGCATGATGATATTTTTTTTAAATTGCTTGATATACATTTTATTCATTATTTTGGTGCCTTTTATGATTACCTACATACCGCTAAAGTTTTATTGAAATCGGTTCAGTAATACCAACTAAAAAAATTAAAACGTAGAAAAAAATTGCGCCGTTAGTTTACAAAAAAAAAATTTAATAAAACATTAAATGGAAACTTATGAATAAAATTATACAGGGTACTTGTTAAATAAGGTCCAACAAGGTTGTATGTTTTTTCGCAAATTCAAATGTTTCTATGATTACAATAGTATTTATTCTCTTGGTCACAGTTATTTAAATTAAATTAAATTATAAAGAATTTGAAAATATTTAATGAATTATTTTGTTGTGTTTTTTTTACCTAAGGAAAAATAATTGATTATCAATCAATAAAACACAGATTAGATTGAATAACTTTAAATTCTCGACTAGTTTCGGGTTATTAGCCCATTTTCAAGAGAATTTAAAAATAATTAAATAATACAATTGATGGTTGAATCATTCTAACTAATGTAAGAAGAGATAGGTTTAAAAATTAAACACTTTTGCATATCACACACTTTTTTATATTAATAAATCTACATATCTCTGTTTACGTCGATTAGCAATTTAATTAATTAACTTCAAATCCGTCTTATTTAATTTGTTTCGATGATTAGTAATAAATTTCTTAGTGTAATGATTTCAAAATGAAACTAATAAGTTTCTTTTGTTTATTTCAGAGAGCAGCACAACAACAACTAGCTCAGCAGGGTAAGTCTTAATTTAATGCTTTATAATTAATAAAAAAAGGAAACGCAAAATGTTTTATAACTTAATAAAACGCTGGCGTGTTGGGCAAAACCAAATAATTTTTGCTGATAAAGTATTATAAAATGAGACGTTTTAAGAGTACTTAAAAATTATTAATTCAATCAATAATTATATATTATAATAATAATTATGAATAAATAAGCTCATATAACTTCATAATTAATTTATCAATAACGTTCGACTTTGCCCATCTTTAATACTGTGTCTCTATCTGTTATCGTGTTTAATTAACACACTCGGTTTGCGCTGCGTCGGTAGGTTCGTGTTCGAAATAAACACCTAGTGGTGTATTGCTCGGGCGATAGATAGCGCCTGCGGTCATGAAAAGTAGTATATTTAAATCCTTTACCAGAATATGAAATCGGCGTAAATTTTATTATTGTTTGTTTTTTTAATAAATATTTCATTTTATTAAAGTGATTTACACTCATGCTATTTATCTAAACATTTTGAATACTGTTTATTCTGTATAAAGGTGATTTACCGTAAATAAATGAATTGAATTGAATTTCAGTTATCATTCAAATACATTTTATCATTTCATAATATGATTTAGTTACGGTTGTGAATCTCATGATAATTTTAATAATACGTTAATAAAATCCATACGGGATATATTGAGGTTGTACGTTATATGTATGTATACAGGGTGACGCAAGATTGCCGTTAAGTCTCGCTAATTAAAAAAAAAGTTGATTACATAATTTGTAGCTGCTATTAATCTTCACATTTTAAAATTAGTTTTAAATATACAGGATGTCCAATAATCACTTGATTTATCAATCATTTTATATCAAATATCATGATATAACATTTATTAGGTCGATTTTTAAAATTTCAAAATTTATACAGAGATGAAAAGTGGAAATCGATAGATGTTTAGATTTACAGACTTATATTAGGAATTGTTGAGTAAGTTTCACTTGGTTTGTTTTATACGCAAAAAAAACGTACTCAACAATTCCTAATATTACTAAAATGTTTTACCAAGTGATTAATGAGACTCAAATTGAAAATTTATTAGAGCCTTATATTTCGAAAATGCAAAAAACGAAATAAATATTCTGTTAACACACATAAAGGAAATACTATTTTTATTTTCTCTTAGAATATTTAATTTATTTACAGGGTGAAGCATTACGCAAAAGGATTTCTTCTCTTTTTACTTAAATGGAATATCCTATATATTGTATGCTATTTCAATAGATAATTGGTCCCTCTTTATTTTACCATTTTTGAGATATTTAATCTCAAATTGCAAATATACAAACTTGGTATAGATTATTTAACCAAAGTAGGCTTCGCCGGAAAAACTGAAATATTTAGTTGTCAATTTAGATTTTTTTAGAATATGTAATTTTTCATTAAATCTGCCTTAATATACTCAAATTATTTTTTACAGTATTTTAAAAATAGCGCTCTTTTTATAGTCAAGCAGTTAAAGTATTTTTGAATAGATGGCGTAATTAATTTTAAGGAATATTGAGCAATAGAATTTCATAATATGCATATGAAAAACTCCCCTCCATTTCCTAAAACATGTCCCAATTATTTTAATATAACTAATTAATAGACACTTTCTAATCTTCACTTATATTCGCGCGTTATTATCATAGATACAAACTGGATTGATTTGTGTCAATGTTAATAAAATGGTTTGAAACACGATTTTTTAGGTTTGATTGGAATAAGGTATTGTAATGTATTGAAACACGATTTTTTAGGTTTAATTGGAAAATGGTATTGTAATGTATGGATTACAATACCATATTCCAATTAAACCTAAAAAATCGTGTTTCAAATCATTTCATTATGATAGACACAAACCAATCCAGATTGTATCTATTGTAATCCATACATTACAATACCATATTCCAATTAAACCATTATTATAATCACTTCATCCTCCAAATGTGTTGCATTAAAAATAGACGCGTTATCGCGACCTTAACTTGCATCTCTTGTTCGCAATTATTCACCAAAGGGATTCCCTTTTGTTTACATCCCACCTACACAATGAGCAATGATTACAATTCTGGTCGGGACGTAAACAAATCAGCTACAGTGATGGAAAACCGAGTCGATTTCTCCTGAGGTTGTTTCCGAGTACGCAACAAAATGCTAATTTCATTCATACAGAACCGGCGTGTATTTACAGTGGACGGTTCAATGTAGAGTGGACGCGTCATTTGAATTTTGATGGAAAGCATATAAACTCGGTCCTTTGTTATTGAAAATAATTTACAACTCAAAATATATGGGAGAATTAATGAAAAGAGATAAAAACTGAGTTATTATAAAATTTTATATATATATATATATATACAGGTTATTCTAAATTAACTGGGCACCATTATTAACTTCATTATTAGTTGAGCTATAGAATCGGTTAAATTAGCAAAATAGTAGAGTACATTCCGGGGATTACAACGACGTAATTAGAAAATCAAAAGAGTATCGCGTTTTCAAGATATTAACAAAACAAACATTTTTTAATGGAAAAACCTATATACATACAAACATCTTTATTCAGACATCACAATTACAATGATATTTACAATACATGGGCTATCGACTGGAAGTCTTAATAGATTTAAAAAACAAAATGGAAAACATGAAACAAGTACTTGTAATTAAAATGTTGACCATTGGGCGCAACAATTTAGCAAAACAAAAATGTGATTATATGTAAATCTATTTGAGTTGAATAAATTTGAAGCACTGAATGTGGATTTTATATCACACGGCTAGAAATCGAGGGACATGGGTTCAAATCCCATCAGAGATCTTTCTTTTCCACTTTATATTTAATTAATTTAAATTATACCTCAATGTTGTACATTGAAAATTTCTACAATTCATTGATTAGACTGAAGAGTTTACTTTTATGACATATTTTCGTTACGCAGAATACATTTGGAGTTTATTAGTTTTAGTTTTATAGGATTATTTTATATTAAATAATTGCATTTTCTCGTGTAAAATTTTACCTTTTTTTCTGTTTTCCGGCAATGAAAAACACACTTAACGAACATGCATTGGCAGAGTGATAAAGTATACAAGGAGTCTCTGAAATGATTTGCACGTACCGTGAAATTTGATCAGCGCGGAAAACTCGATTTTCCCGTGCGTTCCGTTTCATCCGGAATGGAAATTTAATTCCGTCGCCTACGGTTCTATTGAACTCTTTCGGGTAAAAGTGATGGTGATTGAGAATGTGAACATATATATTTAAAAAAATATATATATAAATTTATCGTTCCCATAAAACTCCACGTAAATGGGACTAATCAATTCAATTGACTAAAAAAAACAGAAATGATTTTATTATTTATTAAATATTTATTTAATAATTATATTTAATAAATATAATAAAATATAATAAATATAATATAATAAATATATTATATTTAGGCTGAAAGACCTCCGGTCGATAGCCGATTCATCATCTACAGAATATAATTCTAATTTTTGTATATTATTGTACATACATGTACACATTTGAATAAAGATGGTTAGTTAGTTATTATATTTAATAAATTATATTTATTAAATATAATTATTAAATAAATATCATACGCTATTTATAACATCTTCCTTTGTTTTGTTTTTGTTTTTTTTTTTTCAATCAGAATTGAAAAAAAAAAAACACTGCGTAAATGCATTCACATTAAGAATCCTTGTGATTTTTTTTTATAATTATTTGGAATAAAATAATATTATAGAAATTCGATTATGTATTTGACTTTGATTGAAAGCATATAAAATTGACCCTTTTATATATATATAAAAAAAAACGCGAAACTCGCTGAATTATTGAATGTCACATTTATTTAAATAACAAAGGGCAAATTTTATATGCTTTCCATCAAAATTCAAACGACGTATCAGATTTATAATTGAATTTCTATGAAATTATTTTATTCCAATTAATTATCAAAAATATCACAAGCACTCAATGAATTTACGCAGTGTTTCTTTCAATTCTAATTGAAAAAAAAAATGAAGATATAAATAGAAAAGAGTATTTACTCAGTTGGTCACAGTTATTTAAATATATTATATAAATTATTTTCAAATCATTTTTATTTAATACAAATGAAGATGTTATAAATAGCGTAGGATATTTATTTTGCTTGAATAAAATCATTTCGGGTTCTTTAGGGCCATTTGAATTGATTAGTCCCATTTACATTGAGTTTTATGGGAACGATTTAAGCGAGACGCACCGATTGATGCTTTTAGACGCGACGTTGATTAAATTAAAATAACTTTGGTTACAGAAGCCATAGATTATTGGGACTTAATGCAGACGATTCGGGAAGGATTTATCTATTTATCTACACTTTATCATTGAAATAGGAATTATATGCTTGTCTATAAAAATTCGCAAATTTGAACAATTTTTTACTCATTTTTCAAAGGCCGAATTTACACGCTTAGTATACAAAAACTATTTGTTATATATTGCTAAAATTTATATAATTTATGGTCCTATTTATTGAGAATATTTTCGTATAATTTGAAGTAATTTCGCGATTTTCGAAATTTTCACTAAAATCGCCTATTTTCCATTCTTTGAAAATATTAAAATTTCAATGATTTTTATTTTCTTCAAAAAAAAAAATCACAAATACTCTTAATGATGTTATAAACAACGTGGGCTATTTATTTTGTCTGAAAAAATAATTTCCTGTTCTTTAGGTCCATTTGAATTGTCGAGTCCAATTTATATGAAATTTATTGGTTCCCATTTTAACGTGTCTTGCCGAACGAAATTTTTGGAAGCGACGTTGATTAAAATAAGTTAACTTTGTTCACACATAGAATATTGAGATTTAAAGCAATGAGATTGGGGAAGGATTTAACTCCATTTCACTCCAAAAATAAATTAAATTAGGATTTTGTGTCTGTTTATAAAAATTGCAAAAATTCCATATTTTTGCGCTCAATTTTCAATTTTCCCATTTACACGACTACTGTAGGAAAGAAATGTCTTCCATATTGCTTAAATTTACGTAGTTGATTCTCCCATTCATTAAGAATATTTTGGTTAATTTGATGTTATTCCATTTTTTCACCAAAATTCACTTTTTCCATGTATATATTTATAATTGATGTCCCCTGTTACCAATTGCTGTCGGGGTTTTTCTTCATTGTCTATTTCTTAATGACTCTCCTCCAGTTGTTTCTGTCCTTAGTCATTTTTTCTGCTTCTTTTTCCATGTAAATACTCAAATTTTAATGAAAATGCAATTATTGTTTTTAATATAATCGATTTTACACGTCACTATAGTAGAGTGTACAGCTGGGCGACTTTCCTCGCTTTTCCGAGCGAAATCGTCCACGCTCAATGACTCCGCTGCATGTTGTACGCGATGAACAAACTAGCGTACATTTTTTATATTAATGAAAACACTTCCAAACTTTGTTTTGCGTAACACTTTATTTTTACTTATGACTGCACTTTCGTAAAATTCAGCTTTCCATTATTAAACATGAAGTTTGTTTCATGTTCAAAAGTTTAGTTTCGAAGGGTTTTCATTATTATTATTATTAATCTTAAGTTTACTTGTTTAAATCTTTTCCCTGTATTGGTTCTTCCGTTGGGAAATAAAGAAATTATTATTATTATTATTAATAATATATTTAAACACGTACAACGAAGTGGAAGCCTCCACAATAGAAAATATTCATGTTTTGATAAACTATTTTATCAATTAAAAAAAAATCGTGGAAATGTTTCAAATTTAATTGAATTAAAAAAAAACAGACCCACCTTAGTGTCAATAGTGTAAATGTATATATATATATATATAGTTCTAAGATTTCCAATTTTACTGTAAACTTTCATTCACCTGAAGAAGCAATAAATATGCGAAACAATTGTTGTGAAAATAAACACACTTTTTGAAAATCAAAAGTTATTCAGAATTTTATTTATACAAAAAAGAAAACAGAAAATAATTATTAAAAAAGAAACTGCAATGTGAAACAGAGCAACTAGAAAAAATAAATAATCAATTATTTTATTTTATCAATACCGGAGAATTGATAAAATAGTTTATAAAAGAAATGTTTATCACAAAAATTAACGCCTTCACACCATTGCATTTATTTTTTTTTACGACTAAACATTGGTAAAGTACCTTTTTTTCTTATTTAACGTCAATTACCGTTTCGGTCGATAATGGTCGTAAATAAGTCATTTACAAACAATATCTCCGCGTACTAATGTGCTGATAATGGTCAGTAATCTATACAATATATGCGTATAAATATCCGTATTGGTGTAAAAATATGTAACTAATGTTTGTAGAAAAAAAAATAACTTTCACCAATATCTGCTTCAAAAATGTTGTCTCTTAAATTTACGCTAATTGCGACTGATAGTCGCAGCTTAATCATTGATTGATGAATCCCGGTTTCGCGAATGCTATTGGTTCATCTTAGGATTGTTTGCAATATAATATATAATTGAGTCGACTTTTTTTATACATTTTGATGTGATTTAAGAATTAATTCTCAATTCTGAATCAATCCATGACTACTAATAGTCATGGATTATTAGTGTTCGTTAGTAATCAAGAAACCAAGGATGTAATATTTAGGTGTAAATATTATCGCAAAAAAAATTAAATTAAACTATAAATTTAATAAAAATAAGACAAATTAATTATTAATTATTATTTTAGTAAAACAAAACCAAGTGATTTCATTATAACAAACGGTTATTAAATATGTTTTACCAAGTGATAAATGAGAAAAAAGTATACAATATATTAATTATTAACATTTAAATTCATAAGGAAATTAATAGTAAACTGAATAAAAAGAAAAAAATACCAATATGAAAAAATATTCAACTTATTCCAAACAAAGAAAATACTTTCATAATACTACATTAGATATAGCCGAATTAAAGCAAATAAAAAATATAAAAATAAATATAACGATGATTATTTAAATAAGTAGTGGTATGATTAACAATGTCAATGTAAATCTATCATCACAACTCTAATTATTATACGTCAAACTTTACAACATTGTATGTATCCACTTATACTTAAATAAATACAGAAGATCAAATTAAATTTTGTTTGATCTGAATCACATCCAATTACAAATTCTGTAGGGCCAACCTGTCTGCCTCCTCATCATAAAATAATAACAAACAAAAAAAAAACACAGACAGACCAAACAAATCCACTACCTGTCGGCAGACTGCTCGTGGTTGTGCGTGCGTCGACTTCGAGGAGGCCGTGTCCGTGTCCGTGTGCGGCAGGCAGCAGCAGCAGCGAGCGCTCTTTTCAGTTCAGTGGTGTTCCGGGCGTCGCGTTCCAAACAGCTCTCCGAGCAGCGGGCATTCGAAACACGTGTTCTCCTCACATCAATCGTTGTGTGCTCAGTGTGTTTGTAAACAGTGTTTTCCATTGTTGAATTTATTTACAGGAGAATCTCATCGAAGCGATGGTGAGTGAGTAATCGCGATTCGGTTTCACTTTTCTCGCAGTGAAGTTTCCACAACGTACGTTAACACCAAATTAGAGAGAGTGTGAATGAATTGCGAGCGATCAGATCCGGAGAATTATGTAATTTTGTTTACATATATAAAAAAAATATTTTTTTAAATTTGATATTTTATTTACATTTCAATTATTACAAAATAAAAAAAATATTAATACTTAACTACCCAATAAGATAAATGAAAAATTCATTTATTACTTATTTTTTTTTATTTTAAAAAGAAGAAATTATATTCTGATAACCAGGAAGTCATAATCTTTTTTCGCAGAAAGGTATTATTATTACTATTATTATAGGTATTATTTAATAAATTGCCTGACAGTATTTGCCAAGAAAAGGATATTTCAAAATTCAAACATAGAGTTTTCAAACTAATTTCTCATATGGAACCATATAATGTTAGTGAGTTATTAGAGTATACGTTATAATTTTTTTGTTTTTTTTTACATTATTTTATACATAATATATGAATAATATATCTGTATTTATTAAAATGAGTTTTATTAATCAGTGTTATATAAGATAAATGAAATGTAAAAATTTTTTTTCAAAATCTCAATTAAGATCATCATCATCATGAATAATGTTTTCTAGTCGTCCTTTTTATTACTGCTAAATTAAGTATATTATAATTTTATTATAAAAATATCAAGAATAACTATCATTTATTAATAAACATAATTTCGAAGTCACTTTTTTGTTTTAAATACTTAAAATGACACATTTAGTAATACTCGATTACTAATATTATTCGATTTTGCCCATCACTACTATTTTCTATTTATAAAATCAAGTGTCTAAAAATAAAAGGTGAAGTAAGAAACGAATCTTTCATTTATATTATATAACACTTCACAAAATTCATCAATAAAACTTAGTTTACTTCACAATCAGAGAAATTCCTGGAAATATTATTTTTCATGGATTTCTGTATTTGTGAAGCAGATTTTCCATGGGTAAATCCTAGTTGACGGGATACGCTCAAAACTTGCTTTAAAGAAGAATTATGATATATTCACCATTATAAACACTAAATTTGATGAAGATAAATCGCACAAATAAAGTTTTATTAAAAAAATAGAAAAGAGTATTCACTCACTTGGTCACAGTTATTTAAATATATTAAATAAAAATGATTTGAAAATAATTAATAAATTATTTTCACATTTATTTTTAAATTTAAATGTGAAAATAATTTATCATTTTTATTTAATATAAAGTTTTATTTTTAAGATTAGACTTACTCTTTACATAAAAGTTACAATTAAAAAATGGTGATGTGTCCATCATAGTACTTACCCCAGTAAATTCGGTCAAATATACATTTAATGGTAAATAAAAAATATTAATTGAAAAAAAAATGGATTGTTGCGTTTGTTATTTCTTATCTTACAATGGCTTCATAAAACTTCCATACACAGTGTATGGAAATTTATACACTTATTATAGAATAGAATTATAGAATTTCTTTGCAATTTTTATTCGTTGGCGCAATATATTCAATGTTATTGAAATATGAAATTATTATTTGTCATTAAAGTAATTAAAGGCTCCACAGCCAACATAAAAATGATTGTTTATTTCTAAGGGAATTTATCAGGTAGACGAAATTCTTCCGCTTATAAAATGAAAACTGAGGGTCTTACAATAAAAGTTTTATAACAGAAATTATGTACTTTTTCAATTTCTACAACTTTTATATGAAACATTTTTCTATCCGAACAAAAAATGCAAATTCGCTAAGGGTAAAGTTGCACTTAGTGAGTTTTGATTCCAACCAACAGTTTTTCAGATCATTCCACTGTTATAAAAAGTTTAGATATAAAGTCAAAACTCGATGGAATGGACTCAGGGGACCTTAAAACGTGCATATTTGTTGGAATTGGCGATTCGATTTTTTTACGGTCACAGGACAGGGGTCCGGGGAAAGTAAAATTACTATTTTTGATTTTAGAAGGGTTATATTGGGCGCATACAATAAAATGTATAGAGTAGGAGGTTAGGATGAATTAATTAGAATTAATTTCGGCATGCAACAGAACTGTTGCGACTTTTACGGAAATATTAAATGAAAAATGTATATTAAAAACCTTAATTAAGTTTTTAATTAGAAATTATTAACATTTACAAAAAATATTATTGGTGGTTCAACATTTTTCTGAGTTTAAAATAATTAAAATAAATTATTAAACTATAAACTTGATATAATCAATAAAATTATAAATTAACCTACGTGTCCTTCCTGATTTTTTTTTTTTAGAATTTCACCGAAATTTGAAGAAATGAAAAATGAAAGATATTAAAAAAATGCATGGTAAAAGTGAAATTTTGGCAAAAATAAAAAAAATCGCCAAATGACTTAAAAAAATATAGATAAATAATGGGGGAATAATCTGTGAGAATTTCAGCCTCATCGAGGAATTATAGTTTGCTCTGTGCGATCGCAAAGATGGCTTTCATTAATTAAGCGAAAACGTTCTTCAATATCGACATTTTTTTTCCCGGCGGTTACGGAATATATAAAGCAGCGCTCTTACGTGAAAATACAGCTGCACTCTTCAAGAATCGAGATGTGAAGATAGAAGATCATTATCGTGTATGGTGTAATCTAGGTCTAACCGCAGACGCGTTCAGAACGACCAATTGACGGCGAGGCCCATGGTAAACCGTTCCCCCCTAAGACCCCATGTAAAATTCACGGAGTAAAGTAAAGTGGGTAAAAAATGATTGAATTTGATAATTTTTCGCGAATGTGAATAGTCTACGTTGTCCACCATCGATAAGAGCCTTCATGATTTTTTTTCAGAGTTTTTGATGAGAAAAAAAGTCCGAAATTTGAAAAAAGTGGAATTAACGACCCCTGTGAAGTTGCCCCCCCCCCCAACTTTCCAATTTCATAAAAATTATTGGATTTCTGGTGGCCCCCCACGTAGTTCTAGAGTTTCCTTCTAGAAATAAAAAATAGTTCTGCCCTTCTAACCCCTTAAAAATCAAATTGAATTAGAGGGGTGGCGGGGGGTTGCTTTAACTTCACACTCATATTATTTTAGAATTCTATAACTACTTTATTATTGAATTTAGAACAAAAATGCATTTGAATAATTGGTAGAAATCTTTTGGGGCAAACAGAACTCTGGTCAAATTAAAAAAATATATATATATGAAAAAAATACTACACACAGACTTCGTTAATAATCCGGGATTTTTAAAATTTTTGCAAATCTAATTAGAGTTCTGTTTGCCCCCTACGAATTCTATAAATTATTTTTATTATCAATAATAAAAAAGTTCTGAGCTCTCAAACTTTTTTTATAATTAATTAATCAAAGTGCGAGGGGGATGTTTTTATTTTATTTTTGTAAATGTAATTAGAAAATTAATTAAAAAATTAAATGCCTCAGTTATTAACAATAATAAATTATTATTTCTAAATAAATTTATTTTTCGGAATTTATAACATAGACGAACTTTTCATCGCGTATCTATTGTTTAAATTGCATAAGCACTTAAACTCTATCCTCGTATTTTTATTGAGATAAAAACAAGCTAATATTAACCCAATGACATAAACTCCACACATAAAACAATACAAATAAACCAACAAAACAAAAAAAAACACGAATATAATTCACGCATAAACAAACTTGCAATAATTCCACAACCGTGAATTGTGCACGTTTCGAAATTAAATTAAATCCTTGACAATGCATCGCGACCACGATCGATCCGTGTGTTTTCACACAGAACTTTTGTGAAGTTTTCACAATTGTAAACACCGCCCACGGGATGCTGTTATATCGATATATTTTGACTGTGTGCGGAGCGCGGACAAATTATTTTTTAATTAAGGCAATTTCGATTCGTCGAATTGTTGATGTTTGCAGTGGATAATGAATATTGTCTGCCGAATAATTTAATGCATATGATAATTAGCCTTAATTTTACATAACGCGAAAGTCTATTACTTGTAAATATAAAAGCAGCAGGGTTGTGGGCTAGGATTTTTTTATTATTATACGTTATCATTGCCCGAGGTGAATTCAGTTAGATATGAGAAAAAATCAAATAAATTGTTTTGTCATAATAAATTAAAGACGACGCAAGCGCCACCTTTTGCCTAATTTCATGTGGCATTTTCAACGATTTGGGTCTACAAGGTAGACGACCGAGAATCATTGTTTCGTCCACTAAAGGAAGGCGAACTTGTCCTGTTTAAGCAAACAAGGAAAAACAAGGAAAACGAAATTCACATTTAAATCGAATTGTGAATGTGTTTTAAAAACAAGCTATATTGATTCTATTATATTTTTATTTATTTTAAATTAAATAACTGTGTCCAATAAAATAAATGCTTTTTTTATTATTCTTATATATTGAAAATCTTTATTTCTGAGTATTACGTTATATCATTTTATAATAAATATTTAATGAAATTCACATTTAAAGGCGGCGCTTGCGTCGTCTTTAATTTATTATAATAAATAATATAAATACAATCATTTACAAATTGTTACACCTTATAAAATGGCCATCGACCGTCTGTTTTTCTGTTTGTCTCTGCACGGTTCTTGTCGCTTTAATTAATCGTCATGATTGCTCACGCCGTTGTCTAAGTTCTCAGAATTTAGTGAAATGAATTGATGAATTGTTGAAAAGGGGATGAAGTAATATTCGGATTACTTGGGTATTATTATTTTTATTATTTTATTTTGTCAATTAAAACAAAACCTTAGTCATATGCAAAGTTTGCTAATCGTGACTAACTATACATTAACTATATTTGTCACCATTTAAAAGCATAGGAAACTTATTTAGTAGCGATTATTTAATATTAATTAGTCGACTATGCATATTGCCTTTTATTTTTATCACATTTCCAGTTACATAATAAAGCTGCAACAAAACTAGCGTTATGCATAAATATATAAAATCCAAGTTCACGGCGAGAGCGCCGATGTAAACATCGAGCTCTCAAAAACACGACTCCCGAGAATTTCAACGTTTCATAAATATAATAATCCAAGGCCGAGGGACACGCGATTGTATTATTGTGACGGCAGTGATAAGATTAAGATTAAATTGCGGCAATGCGCGCTTTTATTTCGCGTCGCTTTTCCATTCAATCCCCGTTCCGTTCCATTCCATTCCGCCAGTTGTTGTAAACAGTTTGATTGCGCGATTGATGGATATTTACGATGCAGCCTTTCTCGTTTCGGGGATGGGGATGGAAATTGGGTTTACTGTCGGAGTGAGCACTGTTTTAAGGTGGATATTTGCTGTTTCATACGCTCGTTTACTGGAATTAACGTTGATGCTTTCGATATTCACGTCGGTAGAGATAAATTTGAGTTTTCTGTGATTGTAAGCTTTGATGAAGTCAATTTTATATGCATTCTAAGCATCGAGTTAAACGCATTTTTTTCTTTGATGAAGCACATATGTACTGAATTATTTACATTAGAAATTTTTGAGTAAGTTTCACTTGGTTTGTTTCACACACAAAAAAAAAAAAATATTTTCGACTAGTTTCGGCACATTATCAAGAATAATGATAATGGCAAAGTGCCGGAAGTAGTAGAAATAGTGAAACCAAGTGAAACTTACTCAACAATTCAATTAATTGTTCGTTTGGATTTTCACCTTATTCTAAATATATTTTTTTTAGTATGTAAATATTATTTAATGCAACTACGTAAATTTCGAGATAGTGCGAAGTGTGCAATGTAAATAAATAATACGCGAGTTTCGCTCTTGCTTTACTTCTATAAAGCGAAGCAGTTCTTACTGCTAATAATAAATAATATACGAATTTAGTTTTTTTTACTTTTTGTCACACAATGTTATTATTTTTGTAGTGAACTCCCTGAAGAAGGAACAAAATAGCTCCGAAAGCTTGGATATTAATAAATTAATTGGATAAAAAATACAGCCTATCATTAGTGGTCGATTTCCCCATTACGAAGTTTTTTGTGTGCTAACAAGTACGACCGTTACTTCCCTTCGTGGTTCTAATTGTTTATTTTGTTCATCATATTTTTTCAAAATTATCTAAATCTATTGTCAAGGCGTGTCAATCAGAAGAAAAAATCTATAATCTGAAAAATAATTTATTAATTATTTTCAAATCATTTTTAATTAATTTAAAAAATCTATATTCTCGAATTGTAACACTCAAAGTAGGTATTTTTTCTCTTATCGGCTGCTCTGGCGTACATTGAACATTTTCCGGAAATCCAATAAAAAAGAATCTGTAGAGATAACATAACCTCTTTACGACGACATTTAAGATTACGTCCCATATCTGGAAAGACATTCCCTCAAGCAGCCACCCCCATCTCTCAACCCTTTGTATTGTATTTCCAGCGACATACGCACGCCCGCTCAGTTTGGCAAAATCGGTCTTTTGTGCGCTCCTCGCAATTTTCTTCAAAGGGGAACGCTACTTTTGTCTGAAACACACTTGGTAATTTCAAAGACCACAAATTGAACCGCAGCCGCTGCGATGTGCATTTGTTGAACTCTCCCCCGTATTTTACAGTATCGATTCGCATCACCGTCATTGTGCCCCTTTTGAGTGGGCCGACGAGCGTGTGTGCGGGAATCTAATTAGAGGGGGTTTATCTAGTATTTGGGGTGCAGATATGATTCATGAGGAAGACTTAATTAATTAAACTCTGTTATTAAATACAGATTTAATTTTTTTAATTAAATTCTCACTTAACCCGTGGTGAAACATTTTTTGTGCAATAATTATGAATTATTTAAAATTAATACACTTGGTTGTATTTACAAATTACAAATATTTACAAAAGTTACTCGGTGAAATGTTGACAATATGACCGATACCCATTTGTGAGTGGATAATTGAACTTTTTCTATGTGCGTGTATTTGTATACAGCTCTAACTAATTTTAAACATCAACTGTTATTTATTTAAAATTAATTAAAATAAAAATATAGTTTAATGGGTATGCAGTTACCAAAGCTTTGTAACTGCAGTGAACAGTATCAATTTTCACAATCGTTGATGAAAATGGGGCAACGGCGATAGCAGCAGCGTGTCAATTGCAAATACGTCTCTAATTGCCAAATGATTATTTAGTATACATACAGCGCTGACGTTTTATTGAATTTGTTTTAAATGTATATTTTTATTAAAAATCATAGGTTAAACAGGACTAATCTTCTTTATGTCGGTTGTTGCTTTTTGAGACTTTAATTATTAAAAATAGTTGTCCTTTCTCCTACTTATAAGTTTTTTTTAAAATAATTAAATAGACTAATTTTTAATTTTTTTAATAAAATTATTTAATATATTTTAAATTTTAAATAATTTTATTAACTTTAAATTTATTTTACGGAATTCTCCATTATAATCGTTTACATCATACAGTAATTTACATATTTATATATATATATTCAGGTAGGTATTTCTAAACTATTAATAATTAATAGGTAAGAGAAGTGCATTCCCAAACGGTTCAAAGAATTGATTCAGTGTTGCTTATGCCTTCACAAACTAACATCTACGAGTATATAAAAATAATATTAATAAAATTTTTGCGTGTAAAAACAAACCAAGTGAAACTTACTCATTAATTCCTAATATTACTAAAATGTTATACCCAGTAATTAATGAGACTCAAATTGAAAACATATATTAAATAATGTTATATTTTTCTACTAATCATCCCATTTTTTCTGATGATGGAAAATAATTCGTGATTCACATCCTTTTTATTGCGACTGAGTAACAATCCGCATCTCTCCCTTTGAGTTATTTGCTCATGGTTGTAACAATTTATAGTAAACAACATAGGGATTCTAGTTTAATATCGAGCAGCGTATCGTATTAAGTCGTTAATATGTATCATTAATAGTGCATTCCAGTTGATATCAAGTTCTACATTAAATTTGCATGATATGCTGGCAAGTACTGTGAAGGTATCGAGTAACGTTCTTTATTCATTAAAACATCATGTACTAGTTCTCCCCTGAAATTTTGAATATAATTAATTTAAATAGAAAAGAGTATTTACTCACTTGGTCACAGTTATTAAAATAAATTAAATAATTTTTTTTGAAAATAATTGATAAATTATTTCCACATTTAGCTTTGTCGCCTTTGACTCACGTAAGTACTTTAGACAAATTCACATTAAAACAACTACTTCCCGCGCAAATACACCGCCGGATATTAAATTACATAATGTGTATTTTATTAATATGCAGCAGCCACCATTATGTAATTCAATATCCGGCAGGGTATTTGCCCGGGAAGTAGTTAGTTTTGTTTTAATGTGCATTTCTTTAACGTACTTACGTAACGTAAGTAAAAATGTCACAGAGCTAAATGTGGAAATAATTTATTATTTTCAAATTATTTTTTATTTAATTTATTAAATATCTGTGACCAAGTGAATGAATACTCTTTTCTATTTATGTCATTATCATTGCTTAGTTTTGACTTTCATTGCCAGACTATAACATTTGCCTCGTTATGTCCTTTTTATTGCCTAAGTTTTACTTTAAAGTATTTTTTTCTGTATCGTACGTATTAATTCAGTAACGATTTCATCTGCTACATAATTTTCTCACCGTTTATAATCTTTATTAATAGACGTTTATACAAAAAAATATATACAAAGTAAATAATAAAAATTATAGAAGCAAATTTATAATTTGTTATGGGCGAATGTGGTTTTCCATGAGATAAACAAGTAACAAATCATATTAATTGTATTGTTCTTTGAAGCAACAAAACTGAGCAGTAGTGAAAAATAAGAGGATTAAAACAAACGGAACAATGAAATGTAAAAATATAGAAAAATAGAAAACCCAGAAAATATAAATAGAACATCTTTATTCCCAAAGAATACATACATATTTATTATACAATTTAATATTCAATACATGAAACAATTTAAAACAAATATATATTCTTAAGAGAAACGGCTATCAACTCCAGGTCTTTCGGCCTGTTTTTGTCTAGTTCCTGTTGTTGATCGCTAACTGTCTTTGTCTCGTCTTGCTAAATTAAATATTAATTGCCTGATTTTCTATTTAAAATTTTTTATATTGCCTAAATTTGATTGTAAAATTACTCCCATTGCCAAATATATATATATACAAATATCTTTATTCAGATAATAACATTTTTATAAATATAAATTATATATATTGATATGATTGTTTATCTATCATGTTTATCTAAATGATGTAAAATATATATTCGTTTCAATCTGTTTAGTATATGTAAAAATGTCACAGTAGGTAAAGAGGATATAAATTATTCATTATTTTCGAGTTCTTTTTATGTAAATTAAATAGAAATGATTTCAAAATAATTAATAAATTATTTCCACATTTTGCTCTGTGACATTTTTAAATATGTAAATACTTCAAACAAATGCATATTAAAACAACTACTTCTTGGGCAAATACTCCGCCGGACATTGAAGTACATAATGTACACCTGCTGTTGCATATCAATAAAATATTGCATCATACAAAAAAAATCTCGGGAAAATTAATTTATTAAATAACTGTGACCATGTGAATGAATACTATTTTCTTTTTATTTAATTTATTTAACTAACTATGACCAAGTGAGTAAATCCTTTTTCAAACAATTTATATCTGTTAATTAGCTATCGATCTGTGGTCTTTCCGCCGTACATTATTAAATTTCTGCATTTTCTTATTTCTCAACCCATTTGCACGCCAATCAATAATTCTCAACAATTCACAACACATCAAAGTCGCATGCCGCTTGAGGTAATTCCATCAAATCCCCATACAAACATCACCCACTGGCACGTAACCACGATAAACAAAAATACGATTTCAAATAAAAACACGTTACTAAAAAAACCGCACACACACATATACACTCGAAAAGTAAGTAACGTAATCAAGGACGAGATAAATCCTCCATTTCGTATTTCGTTTTTTTTTTTTGGTATCCTGGTGGGTGGAAATTCTCCAGTTTGGAAACGACACTTCCATTCGCGGCGTGAGATTGAAACGGCCGGTGATTTATTGGACGGTCTGGAAAGTTATCCAGAAATACCTGATGATAAACACACCGTATCAACTTTGTTTACGTAATAAAGCACACAAAAGGCTCCCGTATTTTATGTCTGTTTGTTCAGAGTTTGTTGTTAAAAATTTAAATTCGTGGTTTTTGTTTGGTTTGGCTTGAATGATTATCCGCACACAACTGAGACACTTTAAATGAGATTATGAATAAAAATTATATAATTTCATATTGGTTTCTCATTCAACACTTGGTAAAGATAAATTTTCTTACAACTTAATTCGTTTTATTTAAGTATTTAAATAAAAATAATTTAAAAATAATTAATAAATTATTTCCACATTTAACGTAAGTACTGACTCACGTAACGTAACTCAAAAGTCACAGAGCTAAATGTGGGAATAATTTATTATTTTCAAATCATTTATTTATTTAAATAACTGTGACCAAGTGAGTTAAAGTACTCATGTAACATAAGTCACTATGTCACAGTAGCTAAAGAGAAAATAATTTGTTAAATAATTATTTTCAAATTCTTTTTTTTTAATTGAGTAAATACTCTTTTCTATTTAAAAATATTGACTTTGCAAAGTCAAGAATTTTCTAAAACAGTATATTATATACAGAGAAATAAATGATAAAAATTACAAAATCAAGTATGTAATTTATATCTGTTAATTAGATACGAAGAAAACATTTTTATTTGCTTGTTAAAAATTCAATATTGTTTTGATCATTCATTTTATATTATTTTGATCATACATCTGCTTTCTTATCGGGGCGATTTTTTTTAATAACACACCTACACGTGTTATTAATAAAACGCCGAGGTCGCGTTTTGTCGTTGTGATTAGCTTATCAACTGTCAATGTTAATTAAATAGTTTAAAAAGGATTCGAAATTATTTAAATGCCTTTGGTTTATCGTCGAAATATTTTCCAGTTGGAAAAATACAAAAAAATATAAAAAAACGTTGATGTTTAATTAAAAATATTTTACTGCACACACACACACAAATTAATTATAAATGTATAAACTACTGATTAAAACAGTTGGTAATTGTTTCACTGATTTTTATTTTATTTTCCAATTACTTTCGACCATAAGTTATTATCAAGTAATACAGAATAATACAAAGGTGCCAACATTTATATATATACAGGGTGTTTCAAATTCGAGTCTCACCATGGGTATCTCGCTAATTATAAGAGATAGAGGATAGGTTTACATTTGGCACTTTTGCAGAATTTCATGCTGATTAATATCCCGTTGAGAAAACTGGGCTAAGTTTCTTTGTTTTCAAGAAAAATAATAAAGATAATCAGCAGCAGGTGCACATTATGTAATTTAATGTCCGGCGGGGTATTTATCCGAGAAGTAGTGGTTTTAATGTGCATTTGTTTAACGTACTTGCGTAACGTAAGTCAAAATGTCACAGAACTAAATGTGGAAATAATTTATCAATTATTTTCAATTTTTTATTTAATTTGTGTTTTTTTGTTATATATTTTTCTCGCATATTTTTATTATAATATATTCAGATTTCTTCGACTAATATAATTAAATTTCTAGATTGCTCTCATTGAGTAACGGAATACATTTTTTCACCATGCTGCTATTTATTTATTTCTTTTAATAATTGAAAATAATCCTCGCAATTCTGTCGTATTTAGATGTAATCCGCATAATATATATTTTTTCCCATTCTTCTATTTTAATTCAACGATTTATTAATATTTCTTTAAATCGTCGATTAATTTACAACGTTTGGAAAAAATATATATTACGCGGATTAATTAAAAACACGACAGAATTTCTTTCTTAATAGCTTTATTGTTGTGAAATATGAGGGACTTAATGAAATCGTTGGAGATTGTAAGATAAATCCCACGCCTGGCAACACACGTGTAAATCAAATTAAGACGTAGTCTAGAAAACGTGTTTGTTTGCTGTACACGTATTTCAAAATTACAAAACATTTTTTTTAATATAGTAAATACTTTTCGTTTCATACACACTGCTCAAATTTTGAATTAGAACATTCAAATCTATACGACTTTCGACTTTATTGTGTAAATATCAACTCATTTAGCCCTGCTACCTTAACTGAGTTAATATCAATATGGAAATACAATTGAAGCATTTTGTAATTAAAACACAAACACATCGAATACCCTAATTAACTGGTTATATTCGAGGTGAATTAATATTTAGTTAAAATGCACACAAACGGGAAATCCATTTTCTGCGCGAATTGGAAATGCGCTGAAATCAGTCATGCAGATGCAACAAATAGGATAACGCGTGGGCATTCGTTTGGAATAAAATATTCGCGCACAAAATTGTGTTTACTCTGGTTTTTTTTTATTAATAACATAAAAAACTAGTTGAATATGCAATGGTGTGGATAACCTTTGCATTTGTTTATTTGTGCGTTTTAAGTGACTAAGCAGGACAGGTTGTAATATGTATAGTATGTGCATTTTTTTTTTATTAATGTCATAAATAGTAATTATTTGTAAATAAAATAACATTAATGAATAATCATCTGCCTGATGATGACACTGTGTTGGCGAAACAATGGTAACAAATAAAATTTGTGAAACTTAAATAACTTTTATTTTAAAATAAATATAAAATAATTTGAAATTAAATAAATAATTCCAGGCTGAAAGACCACTGGTCGATAGCCAGTTTCAGAGTTGAAAGTATATTGTGAACGTTAGTGTATTGTTAGATATTGTATTGTAATTGTATATTCAAAGATATTTGTTGGTGAGTACGTGAAGTTTCTTGATATAATGTAGTAATATTTTATTCCTTTCTTCACTTTTTTATTTTTATCACTATATGTACATTTCTGCGCGGGAAAATCAATATAAAAATAAAATATTACTACATTAAATCCAGTTCAAACTGAAATAATCGAGCTGAAATAGCTCGATCGATTTTTTCGTTCCAAAAAATGCGGCTCAATCTGATTACCAATTCATTGATCTTACAATAATCGAAAATTTGATAGTTGAAGCCATTACATTGTGATACATTTTTAACTAATGTGGAAAAATAGATAGGTTTAAATAATAATTGATTTTCAACCTCGTTAATTTATACCGCATATATATTTAATAATATATATATTTACGGTATCTCCTTTTTACAAAACATATGCAACAAAAATCAATATTACAACTAAATGTATAAATGTATGTAAATGATAATCAAACTGAAATATAATTATAAATTGACAGTGAATAATACTAATATTTTAATTTATTAATGTGTAAAACTATTTATAAATTGAATTAAATCGAGTGAGATTATTTGTAATAAATTATATTCTTGTGCATATTCAGATATAGTTCCGTGCTTTTTTCATTTCCTTTTGTTTTTTTAAGTATAAAATCTGCGCGGGAAAATCAATACAACCGAGAGGCGAGTAAATCCAAACTGGCACGTAGGTTGTTCTGCGCGCGGAGTTTGTTGGCACACTCGCCTTTGCTGAAGTATGCACACAATTATTAATTAGATCATCGGCAGTGGGTAAATAAATCCAGGTTCTAATTAGCGGGCGAGTTTGGATTACCTTTGAAACCTGTGTGCATTTATTTGAAATTGATGTTTATATTTTATGGATACAAATTTTCTCAAATAAACATACGTATCCTTGTATCCAAATTCGCATCGCCATATAATTGCATTCCCCAGAAGCCAAATTAGCCGCTTCAGATGGTCATTATCGAGACGATTATGTAATTGAAGGGTATGGATTAACTCTTGTGTCGCGGGCAAAATTAATATCCACCGGGTCTTGTTTACACAAAACACGACTGCCCTTTAATTACAGCCCTGGTGTACAATAATTAACATTGCTATTTTGGAATCTGGCTGAATTATTGATGCAGTATGTTGTGGGAGTAAACAAAATATTTCTGTTTTAATTGAACGGTTGAATAGTGTTAATTAATATGCTTTCAATTAACGCATTTTGAAATTAAATTTCATTGGCCTCCCATTAATAAACTATTTCTTTGATTTAAAATTATATGTTATCTTATGTTTTCGGCACTTATTATTTTTTTGTATATTTATTTGTTGTGTAGATATTTTTTGTATGAATATTTTATTCATTTCTTTACTTTTGTATTTTTAAACACTAAATGTACATTGTAAGCATAATGTACTAGAAATTTCAAAGTACAAAGACGTCGAAAAAATAACATTACGTATGTGGAGCACTCACATCAGCGTTTACCGTAAATGAAGGATTAATAATAATAAATAGGCAGGAAGACCGATGGTCGATAGCCGTTTTCTAAGGTCAACGTATAATATCGTATAAGAATTATATTGTTAATCATATTTATTGTGCTAAAACATTATAATATATGTACACTTGTCATGACAAATAACTTACATTTAATATATTGGGAAATAGCATATTAAAATGTTTCAAATATTAAATATATAAATATAAAAAAAACAGTAATTTTAAAAACAACACTAATTTAAAATAAAGAACAATACAAAACAAACAAAATATATATATAATAATAAGAAATTAACATATAGTCACTCTTTTACTGTGTATAAAACTGATACACAAAAACTCTGATGTGACTCTTTTTTTTATGTATTAGTTTAATACACAATAAAAGAGTGGAAAATAATTTCATTAATTAAGTTACGTGAAGATCAAATTAATTCGACGAATAAAGCACTAATAATCTTTCTTCACACTTTTATTTGAATTATCAAATGTACACTTCGGACTCAAAGTGACCATAATCAGTGTTAATCATTGATAATGGGCTCTTTGTGTCCGAAATGTATGTACATTTGGTAATTAAAATAAAAGTTTGAAGAAGTTTATTCATCAAAATAAAAGTGTGATTATCTATTTTTGTGTGTGTATATTAATTGAAAGAAGCTGATGAAAAGTGATACTAAATGGTGTTGATAATGAGTCAAGGACGTTTATTGACAGTCCTCATTGTGGGCACCGTTGCGCAGTTTCCAGTGCTCCATTAAAATTTTATTATTGCAGAGGCAATTAAATTCAATTATTGCACCCCATTTTACAGACCTTCGAAGCAGCGTTTGAAATGACCTATATTATAAAGCAGCATGTACAGAGGATGGGGGAGAAAACGTATAGCTTTGAAAAATGAAATTTAGAATTTGCACATGAAAAAAAGACTATTTATAACTGTGTAATATTCCATATTTATAAAAATATTGAAACTATATTATAAATAGCCTTTTTTTTCTTATGCAAATCGCAATATCAAATATATTTAATTGAAAGCGTTTACTGTAAGTTTTTCAAATACTTATATTTTAAAATTGAGGGCATTTACTTCGAATGCGGTTTCAATCTTCATTATTACTGCAGTTGGATTGCTTGAACATAGGTGTAAAAAATCAAATATCACATTTTTATTTACATAAACTACTTAGTAATCATATTGACTGGCCGGATAACCTGAAACTTATCAACTTGCATGTTCCAATTCGTCGAATTAATTTGATCTTCACGTAACTCAATCAATCAATTTGCATGTTCCAACTTTTAATAGTAGAAATAAGGTAACTTTTCGTGTTGCGCACAACAAAACACAATACGACTTTAATCAGGTATTATTTGTAACATATTTAATCAAACTGCAAATATATTTTGCAAACTTTGATATATTTTGTGATCCTCTCTCCTGCTAATTTAAGTTCAGTACTTTTTACATATTGTATATTTTTATGCTTTTATTTTTGTTTGTATTTATCTATGTTCGTCATCTAATTGGGAACAAGTTTCTTGTTGAGCAATAAATATAATTATTATTTATTTCATTTTCTCAGTCGTTAGCTGGTTCCTGGAATAATCGGGACTCTACCTGAGTCCTTAGATTTTATTCTTTTAGTCTCAAATTGAAAGTATTTTTCTAATTATATGAGCAGTGCCTGGTAGTGCAATTTTTTGGGTCTCTACTGCGGAAACATCTCCGGGTATTTTGCTAATTATATTTCCAAAGCCATTTCTTGTCGTTCTTGTCGCTCCTACAATCACTGATATAACGCTGGCGTGAGTGCTCCACATACGTGATGTTTTTATTTCGACGCTTTGTACTTTGAAATTTCGAGCACATAATATACATTTAGTGTTTAAACATACAAAAGTGAAGAAATGAATAAAATATTATTATAATCATACATCTATTCATTCATTAATTTCAATTTACTTTATTAACGGAATCTCCATTTCCAAATTACAATTATAATTACATATTAAAAATTTTATAAGAAAAGTGTGACGCTCTAAAAAGATTACAAAACATATGTATAAAAAAAGGCAAATTACCAATCACAAATTATCATCTATTTATAACATACTTTAATCATAACTCATCTTTAAAGCTAAACAATGGCAGAAACACCTCGGTTCGATAGCCTATGAAAGGACAACCTCAAATTATATACCGTATTATACTATACAATACTGTACTTAATATAATGTAAAAGTCCCTTGAATAAAGATATTTGTATATATATTATTATACTATAAAGCTGAATTATTCGCAAGCCGTTCAGAAACCGCTGAAGTTTCTTTTTTATATTACATCAAACATGTATTTCACTGATAATTAAAATTGTTGAAGCAATAAAACTTTACTCATCCATCTAAAAATTACATTCCATCAAGCCACACACTCACTAATACGATTCTCTCATTCACATCTTGGCGTCAATTTACCAGCCTGAATTATCCCCGTGGTTATTTTCGGTGACAGCACAGGCGCTTGTCTGAAAATGAGAGCCCTCATTAAGAGACCGCATTGGTCCACACAACAGACAAAAAAAAAACACACACACACACAGCCATGGATAATTGGTCCATCCGGGCCTCGAAAATTTCGACATCGAGCGCTCGGGATAATTTGTTTCGAAAGGCTGGCTGGCGTTTGTTTACCTCTCGCTATTCATGTGAGGAGAGATTAAGCCTGACTACGTGCGTTCTAGCACACCTGCCAAACCGCATTTTATGTTAGGCTATCTTGTTTCTTTTAGCTTAGTTAATTCTAATTCGTTTTTTTATTAATTCTTTGAAACTTGGTATAAGTTATGTATTTTATTGCATTCGAGTTACATAATAATCGGGGCTATTCCGTACAGAAAATGTTAAGTTTAAAGTGTATGTTATTAATTATGTTCACATTCTACTATAGGAACGTAATTAGCAATGTTTTAACAATATAACATAATTTGTTTATAGTGCCCTTTCGGTTTTTCGAAAATATAAACAATTTAAAATCATGTCTTCCAGCCACGGATTTCGTATATTTTCAAAAATTCATAACTGACTGTTTGGACCTCTGAAAGTCCAAAGCAACTACAGAATCGTAATTAGCAATGTTTAGTTAACAATACAAAATAATTTGTTTACCCAAACCCAAAGGACACTATAAACAAATTATTTTATATTGTTAAATAAACATTGCTAATTACGATTCTGTAGTTTTTTTTTTGCGTATTTCAAAAGCTGCGCGCAATTTAGCACTGGCAGCGATTAGTAAAATGCGTGAAATATGAATTGGCAGCCGATTTCAAAACGTAACTCGTCTACAATTATGCTGGGTGACAGAGAAATACATTTCATTACAGATATGACGAAAAGATTACTAAAAAATGGACGAGAATTTATATTCCTTCATTATAGTAAATAAATTTAATAAGTATTCCAACAATTCATCGCAAACTATCATATAGGTTATATAGGGCTATTATGAGGTATGTTATCCTCTCTTGAACTGCGACCTATAAGATCTATTGTTCTGAAACCATCATATAACTCGTTGATTTGCCCGCCATATTCCACTCAGTCCCCGAGCCAGTGTCGTTTTCTTGCACTCGTTCGAGGCGAATTCACATTTTCATGTAAAACGATTTAGACAAGGCGCACTGAAAAAGTGCAGTAGCAGAAAACGCTATTACTTTTCCTCATTCGGAGCAAATATCACACTTCTCCCGATTTTAACATCGCAGAAACGAATTTCCATTCCCGCATGTGCAACACGTGTTATTAATATTACAATCATGTTGATTATTCTAGCAATGCATTAAACATTTTTATTATACAATCAACCCGGTGAGAAATTCTCTTATCGCAATCACTAGTCATTTGATGGAGCAAAGTTCGCGCCGTAACGGTGGATAAAAATCGATGCGGTGAAAGGATAATAAACCACAAGCGCAGGTAATGAAGTGTTCTCGCCGAAGTGTGCGAGTTCCTATATTTCTCTTCCCTTGTTTTTAAAGTTGCTCGCCTTGACCTTGCCTCGCCGTCCTGGCCTTGAAGCGGGAGATTTTTCGGCAACGGAGCGGGCTTCTGACATGAATCAAAATCAGCGGCTCTAAGAGAGAATTGAATTTACGTATCATTACTCTTCTTATGAGGAAGTGTGACGTGTGGCAATTTCTTTACTTAAAGCTAATATACTAATTATTTTGATTTAACTAAAATTAATGTATTTTATTATTTTTGAATGTCTTTACTTATTTAAAAAAAATAAAAAGAAAACTTCTTGATTTTCAAAGTTTTTGTGTTTATTCACTACAATTGTTTCGCAAATTTATTGCTTCTTCAGGTGAAGATATTTGAAGAAGAAGCAATAAATTTGCGAAACAATTGTAGTGAATAAACACAAAAACTCAAGAAGTTTTCTTTTTAATTTTTTAAAAATAAGTAAAGTAATATGGATTTTCAACACATAAATGCCTCAACAATCAACGATTTGAATGTCTTGTTAGTAAATTGCAATTTTGAATTGATTTATGAGGAAATTCTAATATTCTCTAATGTTACCAGTAAACATTTACGTATCGTTCAAAACAGAACAATAATTATTGCGATGTGTTTTTTTTTTTCAATTCAAATAGCTCGGTTGTAATAAATTTTTAAAAATGCCGGCAAGTTATTGTGCCGTGGCGCCGGCATCCGCGACACGTGTTCGCGTTGGACTTGAGGACCTTGGCATTTCCTCGGCTATACACTCGCGGTAAAGGCAACAACACACTCCTGGCCGAAATCGAATCCGCTGACCTAATGGCGTGAAATTTATTACAAACCGCTACCATTCATTTTCACTTTTACGTCGGATTATGTAAACACTATAAATCGTCTATATACCGAAATAAAATAATTTCTTGAATTAATTTCCTACACAAATTTTCAAGAAAAAAAAAAGATTTTAATTCTCTTGAAAATGGGCTAATAACCCGAAACTAGTTGAGAATTTAAAGTTATTCAATCTAATCTGTGTTTTATTGGTTGATTTTTAATAATTTATTCATATTTATTTCATACAATATGAACTACCAATGTCTAAATATTAAAACCATTAATTATTCTATTAAAAAATTAAAGAGTTATGGTCATTAATTAAAATTATTTAGATGGATGGAAGTAAAATTCCAAATTAGGCAAGAAATGATTCTAGATGGGAGACTAGATTCCGAGATTTCGATTTCCCCACTCCGACATTCCGCCCTATATATTTAGTAGGCATTGCTTGTACAATTTTCTTTATTTTTGTATTTTTAATACCATGCCTGGTTTGTCCACACGGTATTTTACAAAGAGATTCCATTTATTTATTAGTACGAAAATGTTAACAAAGCAATAAATGTTTCAACGTTCCTCAAGATACAAGTTTTAAATATTATTCAAATATAAAAAAGTGGAATTAATAGTTCAGAAAAACTCACTTAGTAGAAATTCCATTAAAAAAAGCAGCAACATATATTACAAGGTTTTTTTTTTATGGAATTTTTCTGAACTATTAATTCCACCTGAACTATTAATTCCACCTAATTATTCAAAAATATTACCCGAATTTCGATTAAACCATTCACTGGCGAGAGGAAGCGTCTATCTCATCATAACATTCAAAAAGATGCGAAAGAGTGGTTTATCCCTTGAATATTGAATGGCTGAGCGCGGCACGTTTAGCATTGTAATTAAACTGCGCAGAGAGAATGGTATCAAATAGTGATGCGCGGATAATAAATAGGTGAGCCGCTTGAATTTCCATCGGGACCAGGTTCCGATTCATTAATTAATTTGATTGACATTCTCCGATTTAATGGTCCGAACAATTAATTGTATTCGCTCGTGGTGGTCGCTTGCGGATTTTAGTTCGGTTCGCTGCGGTGTCGAGTTGTTCAACTGCGCAGAACTGATAGAAATTGTTTAGAAATACGATTATGTATTAATTCCATTTCCGACCTCAATTTAGACATAAAAAATAACATTTATAAAGATGGTGATAATGTAATAATGCACTTTTGTATACTTACTTTCTAAGTACTTCATTGCAGAGCAAATAGAAGGAAAGTGATTAAGTAATTTAATTATTTTCTTTTTATTCTTTTAATTTAAAAAAATTGCAACTAATAAATCATAATAAGTAATAATTGAGGCTTCAAAATCGATTTATATTGTTTATCAATTAAATAAAACACTTTAAATTAATTTTCAATTTTAATAAATTTATTAAAATTGAAGTGCTTGTATAAGTTGTATTATTTATTGTTGACTATTGTTTCGACAACCAGAGCTTGACAGTATCAAAACCAAATCCAATCTTGTTTTGCTGTATACAAAATCGTACCTAAAATGCTTTGGTCCATATCAATGCTATTGAGTTGCTTCTAGCCTTTAGCCTTTCCACACACTTTCGTATCAGTGTTTGTACAACACCAAATTAAGTTATTGTGATTACAGTTTAAACAAATTGACACTTATCATTATCAAACCTATTTAGTTAAATAAAATAAAAATATATTTCTTGAATGGTTTTCTCACTCATCATTTCGAGAAATATTTTGAACTATTATAGATCAAGGTTTAAATTAATGATGCATTATTATTCCTGGCCATTTTATTCAGTATGAACATTCTGTGATTACAATAAACTCGATGATGCATTGCAATTTCCTTGAAACTAAATCTGTACCACTCGCGTAAAACGAGCGTTTTTTTTTTATTGAATTTAAATATAAATTCAACAAAAAAAAAACGTATTATCTCAATGACGTATCACGGTTAACCGCACGTACGTACGCTGCTCTTTGTCGTTTTAAGAAATGAAATTATAAATAAACAGGAGATTTCTCTCCGACCTTTCGTTCGGCGCATTCTCCGACTTCCTTCCCGATGGTCAGCCATTGTTTCAAAATTCTCCATGTGGAGAGTCAAGGTTTACAACAACGTAAAATAATTGTTTATTCAAGTTGTCACGATTTGTAATTGTAGAAACAATCATTTGTGTTTGTTAAAAATAGCTCGACGATCTTTATTTTTAGTTCAAAAATAAATCAATTGTGTTACGCAGAATTTATGTTGTTTTTTTTTTAAATAATAAATATTATTAAAAATTCGTCATCAATAATACTAGAAAATATTTAATAATAATAACACATCATATTTGTATATTTAATTTATATGTTTATTTATTTATTTCTCAATTTTACATAAAAACTATAGATAAAGAGCACGTTGTGCTCGAAATGTACATTTAGTCGTAAAAAAATAAAAAAAGTTAAGAAAGGGAAAAAATATTATATTATATTATAATAATAATAGTTACAAGGGTAGTCAAAATTACCGGAACACCTAAATAATTCTCAAACAATAACATATTTATGGTTGGATTATTTAATCCAATCATCAATCCTAAATATAAAAAAACATGTACGTTAGTAAATTTCGTAGATAGTGGAGACACTTAATTTTTGAAAATCCATGATCACTTAAAATAAAACACTTAATGATTTTCAACTATTTTTTGTGTATTTCACGACAATTTTTTCGCGAAAGGTTCACCTGAAGAAGCAACAACGTTGCGAAACAATTGTCGTGAAATACACAAAAAATAGTTGAAAATCATTAAGTGTTTTTTTTTACAAAATTATATCATATCACAATTAAGAATCGTATTGTTCTCTTTTAATTAGAACAACTAATAAATATATTTAATTAAAAAAAACGGAAAAGCTCTAATCATTTTGATAAGTCCAAGACAATAGGTGTGTCCCAACCAACCATAAATACGTATTGTTGTGTAAATAAACATGAGACAGTGGGCGTGGCTTAATGAATATGCAAGTTGCGAATAAAAGTAATAACTTATTTACATTCAATTGCTTATGAACAGGCGCTGATTAAAGCACACGACCCCGGTGAACTCTTAAATAATTCACTCGTTTGAAAAATTAAAATATTAATTACGATTAAAAACGACGCACATGTATGTTAATTTCCAACCAAAAGTAAGGAATAACAGCCTTTTTTTATTTGTGATTAATCACTTCACGCAAACTCGAAACTATACAGTTAAATTATTTAAATTGATTTAGATGATTAAGGTTGCGGTTTAGTAGAAAGAGACAACTATACACTAAAGTGAAAATATTGCATCATTCAACATTTCTTTTTTTTTCAATGTAAAAAACAAAAAAGAACGCCATTTAATATAAGGCCATCTGCTGACAAGTGTTTCGGGATCTATGCCTCGTCAGTACAGCTCTGCCTACATAATTAAAGACATTTTGTAATATAAGTCAAAATGTCACAGTTGTTAAAGAGGAAATAATTTATTAATTATTTTAAAATTCGTTTTATTTAATTTAAGCATAATGTTATACTTGATAATGGCAAATAAATATACATTGTGTTATACAATGTTATTTATTTTAATATATAGCTAAAGAGGATATAATTTATTTTCAAATTCTTTTTATTTAAGTAACTGTGACCAAGTGAACAAATCCTTTTTTCTATTATTATCATTTATTTAAATTGTTTATAATAATTACGCAAAGTTTCATATCGATTGTTTGTATTCGAAGCTCGAATTCAACGAACACTCAATAATAACCACAAAGCGAGCACAACACAAATCTATTAATAGATTATTGCATTATCCTGCGAGATACAATCATTCCCCACGCTAAAACGGACATGTTGGGTCTCAACGATCCACCAGACGGTGGAATAATTTAAATTATCGCGCTTCATTTGCGACAATTACACTCGAACGAAACCGAGGATCAAATTAGATGCAATTAAAACTAATCAGTCGGATTGGATTGGATATCGAGTCACCGGGATGATCGCGTGTCGTGTTATTTCGGATTTTGTCTCAAAAGGGATGATCCGTGCACAGTGAGTTATGCTTTGTGAAGGTGTAATGCGATTTTGAATCGGCTAAAGGCAGAAGTGGGGTTAATGCTGTTTAACTTTTGACTCGTCTCGACTAAGTGGCAATAACCTTTCGTAAATGATACGAATTGTTTTGGAATTAATAATTTCTGAATTCTTCTTGGAGTAGTATATATATATATATATATATATATATATAAGGCAACTTTTTGACATAATTGTCTATTATAAAACTAAATAATCGATGGTTGAGGCTTTTACTTGATGAAACTTCATAATTCATGGTTGATAAATTATCTGCTTGATGATGCATAATTGTTATTCCATTCTCTACAATTTAATTGATAATATATAATATTTAATAATATATTTTATATTAGTTATCAATGAAATAACATAGAAAATAATAACAATTATTTAATTATATAAATTACATATCAACGAACGAATTGAATAACACAACACCCCATCCCCTTCAATTTTCTAAATATTTTTCGATTTATTTCATAGCGAATAGTAGGAAATTTTATTTATGAACTAAATTGTTTAGTTATTCGTTCCGTTATTTATGGGAATATTTAAACAATAATTTTGCTGCAAACCTTGAAATTTACGCATATATGATAAGGCATTGTTTTTTTTTTAAGTATTGCTACTTAAATTTTGTTGGATTGAAGTTAGTTTTGCTATTTGACTGTAGATTTAATCTGGTTGATACAAATAATGTAAGTAATTAAGAATATTTTATAAACAAAAAAATACATTGAGAACCTTGTGTATAATCTGCTAATAGCGACTAATATGAGATCAATTAAATTTGTCACGAAAGCATAGGAAAATCACGTAGTAGCGAGACTGTTCATATGGATCAGGGTTTCTTACAGTTTTACTAAAAAATACACCCTGATATGGATTTTTGGACAATCTCGCTACCAAATAATTTTCCCATGCTTTCGTGACAAATTTAGTTTTTTGATCTCGCGATTAGTAGATTATACATTAGACTAATATTTTGTCTATGCTATGGTTACAAATCTGGTCTAATGTCGGTCATGATTTATACCCCGGAATAAGTGATAAATAATAATAATAATAATCCATTTATTGATCAACGAATATATTAGATAACAAAATTAAAGATAATATAACAACATTAAAAAAACATATATACAAAAATTATAATTGTTATTTAGCTTGATTAAATGAAATAATCAAACTGATCTTCCATACAACCGTTGCACATTTACAAAAAAATAATCAATTGCGACATAAAGAAAAAATAAATCATTGTAGAGAAAGTTATTTTACTTAATAAAATGATCAGTCTAGAGTGATGGTTATTTCGGTCTTTCGGACCTCGACGGACCAATGTGCAATACCATGATGAAGGCGGTTGAATGGATGTTGTGTTGTGATTAAATAAGCTGATATGAATCTTAATATTTGGAAACATAACGCAAGCGCTATCTATTGTCTAATTTCATGTGGCTTCGTCAACAATTTGGGTCTACAAGGGAGACGACCGAGAGTCGTTGTTTCGTCAACTAAAGGAAGTTATCCATGCGCTAGATAAAAGATGGTTGAATATTTTATTAAATGAATTTCCTTCCATGGTCTCATAAACAGGACAAGTTTACCTTCATTTAGTGGACAAAACAACGACCCTCGGTCGTGTTCCTTATAGATTCAAATGGTTGATGATACCATTTTAAATTAGCCAATAGATGGTGCTTGCGCTATTTTTCCAATTATTAAAATTATTTTATTAGTCTTATTAATGAATTGTTTGTTTTCGTTTAATAAAAAAATATTAATCATATTTAAATATTTAAAATGTCTTAACGTTTTTTGCCTAAAAAAATTGAACGTCTTTCGCCTAAAAAAATGGTGTTAACGTCTTTCTCCTAAAAAAAAAAACGGTAACGGTGTTAACGTTTTTCGCCTCAAAATAAATGGTGTTAACGTTGTGGAATCTTCTGAATAGCCCGAACAAAATTAAAGTTCACCAACAATGTTTCCATTCCCTCAGGTCAATGATGGATAAACGAAAGTAGTTTAATCTGTGCGCGCGTTTCAATTTTTTTTGTAACGAAACACCCGCAAACATGCACAGCCTGAACAATCTGCTGCACATGCAGCACGCCATCCCCCTGGCCAACGGCTACATAACGCACAATCGACCCTACCAGCAAAGCCACCCGATCAGCACGAATTCACGTTCCAGCATCGAAAGTTGCCCGGAATCGTCGTCATGTTCCTCGCGCACCCACTCCGAGAGCATCGACACCCCGTGCAGCTCCTCCCCGAAGACCAACGGCACCTCCAGCCCGTACTCCTCCAGCCCGAAAGTCACTTACATGCAGAAAAACCACAACCATCACCACCATTCCATCCAGGAGCTGATCAGGCATTTCGGGAAGCGCATGTCGAGCTGGAGGTCGTCAGAGAACGGATATGGCAGGAGGAATAGTTGTAGTGTTAGCGAGGATAAGCCGAAGGGTGAGGAGGAGTTCAGGGGGAGGAGTAAGAGTTTGGATGGGCAGGCCACTAGGAGGAAAGTGTTGAATGATTGTGAGGCTACTTATAGGATATATGATAGTATATTACGTGAAGGTATGTATTTCGTTAATGTGTGACAAATAATGTAGGATTAAAGGAAAATACAATTTTTCATCATACTTCACCAAATGATATATGAAAAAGTTATTCAAGAAATATAGCTGAATATTTAAAGCATCAACAATTAAAAAGTCTATAAAAAACAGTATTTATATTATGTATATCGAGTATATAATACCGGATTACAAAACTTTGAATGAAAACATGTAACAAAATACAAATATTTTGAAAAACGTGCCAGTGTTTTCATTCGAAGTTTAGTTTAAATCCTCACATTACCCAAACAAACAAATTCCTACTTTATTACTAAAATTACATGATTTAGACCAATACTCTATGAAATTAATTTAAAAATAATTTGTTAACAAACTCTGCTTTCTAAAATTACACAATTTATATTTATTTACTTAACGGAGGCCATTTCATAAAGTAACAGACTCAAACCTACACCACGACTCCTGTTTACATCTCACTGCCAATTTTCGTAAATTAAATTTCGTGTCTTACGTTTATTATTTATATCTTTTCTAATTCATTCATTCGCCATTTATAACTTTTTGAACTAACAGTGGGGTTATATCGTGTAAATAATCAGAATAAATTCCTCACTTAGATCGTGGTAAAACATTTTTAATTAATTATTAATATATTATATTATTTGTTAAAACACTTGGTTTTTTATGTTTCACAGATATGTGTTTTAATTTTATATCATTATTAGGTAATGTAAATTTTGTATGTTACGACTTTCATTTCGGAATTGTTATAAAGTGACATTTTTCAAATTTACTTTTACAGAGATAAAATTAATTCAGTTAATTGTATAATTTATTTGTAAAACAAACAAGTGAATTAATTAGACAATTAAAATGATGAAAGAAAACCACATGTGTTAATTAAGGGGACGCCTGGAAAAGGACTACAATTTTCTAGATTTTAGAGAGAGAAAAAAAACACGTCAAAAATGGCATCTCTAGTTTCCAACCGGACACATGCGCACTGTGTTTAATTCTGCGGTTTTATCAGTTATATCGGCCATACAATGGAATATAAATTTTCAGTTTTTAGAGAGTAAAAAATACATATCCAATTTGGCGGCTCTAGTCTTCATCCGGATCCATGCTTAATTCTGCGCGAGGTGATCCTCAGATTTTTTCGTTTATTTTCAATAATGGAGCCATGTTAAGGCCCTCTAAATTCAATTTATTTATGTTAACTGTTAATAACATAATAATAATATACTAGAAAAGGGTTTAAAATACTCCCCTCAATTATTAACTAAGTCTTGTTACATCAATAAAGTATCAATCTATTTATCTATCTATTATACAAGTGAAATTATTAAAAAAAACCTATATATTAGTAAAAATGTTTTACCAAGTTATCAATGAAAAACGAGTTAATTTTATTAGAATTAACAAATTCTAAAATTATCAACATGGTTGCTTCATAATCCACTGCATAAATAAAATCCTGAAAAACACCCCAGTTTCCAAAGCTCACATTTCCCCCAGTAAAGCCGAGTTTGTCCTTCCAGAAACACATTATCAATTTAATCCCAGAATTGCGATGCTCATCAGCACGCTTCGAGTAGACTGGTAAAGTTTTAAGCAATTTTCTCCATCGTTTTCGATTCCATACCACTCTGTGACACCCAACGAGTGTTTACTGCCCAAAAATTTTCTCCTGTAAGTTTCGCACCGAAAAGAATCTATTTCTGTTCCGCGAGACTCCGTCGATGCAAAGAAAAGCGCCGCGCAGCGTAAATAGACGGGCCCAGGAAGCATTTACGAAAATTGGCAGTGGAATGTAAACAGGAGTCGTGATATAAATGTTGTAATTTTAGAAAGTAAAGTGTTTGTCAGCAGATTTTTGTTTTGTTTTAGTAGTAAAAAAAAAACTTATTCCATTTGTAACTGTATATTTAATAAGTATACAATTACAAATGGAACAATTTTATTTTTGCTACAATGAAAAATAGAATATTTTAATTAATATATTTTATCGAACTCGTCTTTATTCTTTAATCTTTATTTCCCATCAAATACAAGGTGTATATTGGGGTTAGTCCACTTAAAACTAAAACTTTTCTTGCTCGTCTCATAATCTCAGATTCGTTCGATAAAGATTTGGTACTTAAATAATTATTATTGAATGAAAAAGTTAGGCATTGTTTTACTGTTTCTTAACATACTGACTGTCTCGTTCAATTAATATGAAATGAATTACCACGATCAATTGGATATGACTTTTTAGTCATCGGTAAATAACTTTTATTATTAGGTACGGGAAGTCAAGTGGCACCAACATATACTTTACAGTATTAGGTACGCAACTAAGTGCTGGTCAATTGTGACATAACAAAAACGTCATGAACCAAGCTTAGACATATGGTAAACAAATCGCTTCGATACATTAGTATTGTGTCATATACTTTTGGTTCTGTGAAAATGTGATTCTGTGCCAAATAATCGTCATTTGCGGGAAGTGTTGTTTTTTCCTTTTTCGAAGAAAACGGCGTCTAAAGCGCATCGAGAACTCCACAAAATTTACGGAGATGCTGCTCTAAGTGAAACAACATGTCGTGTTTGGTCGTTTCAAAGACGGAGATTTCAATGTTGGAAACTTTTCGCGTGAAGGAAGGCTAAAAATCTTCGAAGACGCTGAATTGGAAGCATTGCTCGATGAGGATCCGTGCCAAATGAAAAAAGAGCTTGCTTCAGCATTAGGAGTTACCCGTCAAATCATTCCCAAGAGATTGCATGCGAAAAAGTGATTCTAGAACATGACAACGCTCAGCCTTACGTCGCCAAACCCGTTAAAACCTACGTAGAAAAGCTCAAATGGGAAGTCCTACCCCACCCGCTATTTTTCCCAGATGTTGCTCCGTCCGATTATTGCTTGTTCGGTTCGAAGGCACATGGTCTGGTTAATCAGTAGTTCCGCTGATCTGCATTTATGAGAAACAGTCATCGGCGTCTATATTACAGCTAATGTTGTATTTGTGCGCCACGTTGTGAAACTTCTGGCGCACGTATGTGCGCGAAATCATGACAGCACGACGTGCGGCAGGAAATATGCGATATTTAATATATACAGCAGTTACAGCATGCGAGATCAACATCATGCCGAACTCGGGATCGGCACGACCGTTCTGTCGTGGTTTCGCGCACATACGTGCGCCAGAAGTTTCGCGACGTGGCGCACAAATATAGCACTAATTACAGCTATCAAGTAGACAAATATTTGTATATCAGTAAAATTTGATGTTATTTCTTTAAGTAGTAGCATAATGTAAGAATGTACTTATTTAATTTAGAATTTGTTATTTAAACAAAAATAGTTGTCCTGGAGAAAGGACAACTATCTTAATTGAAATAATTAAAGAAGAACATAAAGAAGATTAACAGTTACCTTACTTTAATTTTACAAAGTAATATTTAAATTATCCTGTAATTGGCCTTTTGGCTGTTGGGTTAAATAAATAAATAAATAAATTTGTTCATGACGATAATATATTTTTCAATGTATTTGTTATATACTCCTTTGTTTAATTCTATCGTTATACTTGGATAACTATTATTGCAAAAAAGCAGTTTTTTTTTTCTAAATTAATGGTAAATATTTCCTATGTGGCTGAAAGATGGATGGTCGATAGCCATTTAGTATGAATTTTATATAAAATGGATTATATTATACTTAATGTAAATTCTACAATAAGGATGATTTATTTCTTATGAAAATAATTAATTTTTAACAGAATTATGGGATATTTTGTTACTATAAAATAAATCCCCGCACTAATGAAAGCATCTCTCTTAACGAAATTAATTATAAAAGAGGAATTTACAGGAATCTGTCCTGTAAATGATTTTACTTCGTACAGCGCCATCTGGAGCGCGGAAACGCTGTTGAGTGAAAGGGAAATAGTTTTGTAGGGGAAAGAGTTAGCGTTAAAAAAAATACACAAAGGTTGCTGTATATTGAGATCTGTGTATATTACGTATAGTTCCAATGAATAATTAGGAAATTGGATTCATTAAAAGACGAAAAACTGGACTCTCTCGAGTGTCTGTTTACAAGATCATTCTGGTCGCGCGTTTCAACTTCTCAATTCCACGAACTCTGAACTGTGGACTAAAATGTCAGTTCCAATTGTCCTAATCGAACGAATTGGGTCGGATATTCACTGCGGGGAAAATATATATCCATATCTGTTACTTCTTCTGTGCCCTAAGGGTTCCACTGCCGTCCCATAATATTCAGTTTGTTTATTAATGATATCCAGCACAGTATTAAAAATGGTGATGTGTCCATCATGGTGAATACGGTCAAATAAGTTTCTGATTGAAAATTTAATAGGAAAGGAAAAATGATTGAAAAAAATGGATTGTTGTCTTTTAAAGTTAAAGCCGAGTACTTGGAAGGATTTTATAATTTATTGTGTTATTTCTTACCTTACAATGACTTGATAAAATTTCTCCACATCCTTTTTAAAGTCTCCACTGCCGACATAAAAATAATTTCTAAGGGAATTTATCAGGTAAATGAAATTCTTCCGTTCATAAAATGAAAACCGAAGGTCCTACAATAAAAGTTTTATAACAGAAATTATTTTCCAAGATCTACAACTATTATTTGAAGCGATATGTACATATAATGTGAATTAAATTAATAACGTAAACGTTAAACTTAATATTTCTCGTACATAATAGCTCCGATAATCATTTTTGTGACGCAATTATCAAAGTATTTTTCTTCTAATTTTCATATAACCAACTTATCGCCATTAAAATATCTCAATTATATATTTTACTCTGCCTAAAAATGATGTAAACATTAATTAGTGCTTTAAAAAATAAAATATATTATAAAAAAAGCTTATACGATAAAATTAACTTAACAACAATAACCGGAATCGTTACTTCTTTTTTTTCCGCACGAAAACCAAATCAAAGGTTCGTCGCATAAATTAACATGTTAAAACAGCCACGTGTGCACTCAATTCCGCATTATGGAAACCCGTAATGCGATTATGGTTTCATTATATAGACACTGGGAGGAGGTCCTGGGCGCTCCATTTTCCTTCCCTTTGTTTACTTGCCCGGTCTTGTCCCCAGCTGGTAATCCCGTTATATTAATGGGCAATGGGACGCTGTTTAATCCGCAACGAAAGGCGCTGTTTAAATGCCGTCCATTATTAATCGACTTTTAACCGAGTTCACTGTGTGTTGTGTATTTTGCATGCGCGGTGTTGACTCATCCTCTAAGAAGGACTATTTCGGCTCAGATTATCGTGAATGTTGATTAATTTAATTAATTAATGTTAGGAATTGAATTACTAAACTGCGAGTGAGCGGTTTAAATTAAATATTTTGGGTTTGTTCCTGGAAATTACGCGAGTCTCGCGATTTTACTTTAAAATTACTAATACCAGAAATTTAAACAGAAATATTTATTTAATAACTGATTAACAAATAAAAAAACAAATAAATAAATGATAAGAGTGAAGCTAAATACAAAGAAAATGTATGAGTTAAAATATTTCAAAAATATACAGGGTAATTCAGTATAGTGTTCCACTTTTTTATTTTGACACTAAACTATAACAAACCATATATATTTGTTAATGGCAAGAAATTATCTATTTAATGGTGTTATCAAATTGATGGTCAATTTTTTTTCAAATAATTATAATAATCGTTATTGTCCAAACGGAAAAACCCAATACAGGACAAAATCAAAACCAATATAATAATATAACACTAATAATACAAATTATTTATAATTCAAAATAAACGCACTTAATGATTTTAAAACAAATAAACAAACAAAAATAATATTCGTGGCAAGAGAAGTAAAGCGCAGCAATAAACCAAAAATAAGACTAAAAATAATAATTGAGATTTCTTCACATTACAAAAAATATCGTCAAAATATTTATTAGAATTGATACTAATATGAGAGATCGGTGCTTTAAGTAAGATGTTAGTTCTGGTTGTAGGAGTATAAAATGTAATATCTTGATGTGATGACAAGCGCCGAACATTAAATTTAACCATTGAGAGTAAAAAAGGTAGAACGGGATGAAACACCAAACTGAATCACCCTGTATTTGTTATAAAATGAAATCAGAGATAATAGAGAAAAAAAAAACGTATTCATTAGGTCATGGTTAATCAAATAAAATCAGTCTCTTATCAAGAAAAAAAAAAAGAAAATCACATTCAATTCCAATTAGTAATTGCACTAATCTAAACTCAAACACACGGAATGATTCACGAAATACAGTTATCTTTCGTATATTCCACGCGGTGCACAGTTTGAGTTCGGTCAGTGAAGAGGTGACGTTGCGAACGGACGAGACGGAATAACGATGGTGCAGTGCATGGATCTCGATAAAACATGTAAGCTCGTGTAATTGTTTTTGAAATTGGATATTATAGTTTTGTTGAATTAAAAAAAACGAAACGCAATGACTCGAGGGTATATATTTTTAATCGGTCTGTTTTTTGTTGTTGCGGAAATTTTGCAAATTGGCCGCGTTATTGAGACACGAATCGTGATTAACTGTTGAAATAACGAGTCCGAAGATAGGTTGTTGTATTTTTAGCGCGTGTGATAAGTTACTCAAGTCAGTGTGTGGTTACATCATTTTATTTTAATAAATCAAGTGAATTAATTCGAAAAAAAAACTCTATATATTAATAAAAAAAAATTATCAAGTGATCAATTAGAAAAAAATAAATATTACATCAGTTTAATGGAATATATAAAAATAACCGACAATTATGAATAATTTTCTTTTATGTTGATTGTGGAGACGTTAATTATTTACATAAAAAATAGCTGTCCTTTCTCCTACAACATAAATAAGTAGGAGAAAGGACGACTATTTTTATTTAAATAATTATGAATAATTTTATTAAAACATCACGATTGTTTCGGCCGTTACTACGTGGTAATCCATATCCAATTCAATGGAAGTAAATATTATGATTTTTACCACTTTTTATTAAAAAAAAACATAGTAATTATTTATATATCATCTTTATTGTAGAATTTTCATTAAGTATATTACAATACATTTCAATACATATCAACCATCGATCTTTCAGCCACATAGTAATTATATATACAATCATCTTTATTGAGATTGTTTTATACATTGTTAAACACAATATAAATTGATTGAAATACAATACATTGAAAATACAATATAATTTATTTTAATACTTCTAAAATAGCTATCGACCATCGGTCTTTCAGCCTCACATAGTAATTCATTGAATTATTAAAAAAAATGAATTTATTAAAACAGTCGACAAAGGGATCCAAATGAGAAAGATCCTTTATAATCTGCTGAATTTCGATTTGAACGCATTAAAGAACCGCCTTCTAGACTTAATCCCTCACAAATTTAGCGCTGATGAAACTGTGGCATTTCCGACAAGCTGCTATAATTAATTTCAGGTTTTTCCATTAATCCGTTTACCATGTAAATGCACCGACACTGTTGTAAAATTTGATAATCAACCACTGATAATGGACAAATAGTGTCCGAAATATGCTTATAAGTGAAACGAGTTTAAGCGCTTTTTATTATTTTAATTATACAATGAAATTAAACAAGGAAGATTTCTGGCAATGATCAATAAAATTCGATCAATCCCTAATTTTTGTCTCTTTTTTAAATTATAACATAATGAAGATATGATAAAATAATAATTATAACAACTAATTAAACATCTTTATTGAAATGTGTATATGTATGTACAATAATATATAAAATTAGATTTATATTCTGTAGATAAATCAACCGGAAGTCTTTCAGCCTAATAATAATATTTATTAACAGATAAGAGGCGTCATTGGCGTAGGACCAAGCTAAAGTTGTAAGTTTCGACCTTTTCAACACACAACATACGTTCGATGTATTTTTTGTTAAGATTAATAATATAGAGGAAAAATACAAAATAAATAATAAAAATTTACAAAAATTCTGCCTTTCCGCCTGATATAAAAATAAACGTAATTTAAGTAAACGCCTCTAAAACAAAAAACAAAAAATCCGAATTTTATTTAAAAGCATATTACGGAATACAGAATAATGCGATTTTCGATGATTTAAACTCATCGCAGTTAAATTCACTCCCGCTAATTCCATTTGGGCGAAAGAGCGTAGGCGTGTTTTCCGAATGGATTTTCATTGTTTTCGTTACATTATGTACATAATAATATTATTACCCATCCGTTCCTCAATAGCGCGTGTATTTCGAGGAGCTACATGTAGCTATTCTCGTTCGCTGTACAAATAAGTACAGAGCCATTTGATGTAAAATAAACATGTTTGATTAATCCCGCGCGAAAGTGGGGGATGTTTGTTATTGATACGTAATGAATTGTTTTAATACATGCGTTAAATAACAGTCGAATTATTTACACGGCTAAAACACACATTAGAATTCTAAAAATAATAAAAAAAAAAAAACATGATTAACTTAAAGTATCGTTCGTGATTTACTTTAAAAGTGTATTTTTCAATCTAAATAAAGCTGCGATTTTACGCCTAATAAAAGGTGCGATTAACGACAGAGCGTGCAGTTTTTACAAAATGTGTGTGTTTATTTTATTCCAACTTTGATTTTTCAACCTGGCGGCAAACATCTGAACCACGAGATACTGTTCTACAATAAAAATAATGGCGTCGAATTAAATTTGTTCTCATTGACTATTTTATAGGATTAACGAGTTTACAAATAATAATATTATGATTGTATTTAATATGCATATTAAGAAGAAGACTTTCCACGTATAATCAGATATATTTAATATAGATTAAATGTATTTTTGTAAATTAAATTAATTTTTCAAAAATTATTTTTCACTTTTTTCATTTTTAAAAAATAAAAATTATCTAATGTCGTTCATCAGTAAATAAGCTATTTGCCTGTATTTAATGTTTATTTTTTAATAATGTATAAAATTGTTAATCCTTTAAAAGGGAAACATATTGGGGATCGCAGCCTTAATGGTTGCGTTCAGCAAATGCCAGCGGTTCCTCCGTTCGTAAAAACATTCCTATTGTTCGATATAAAATTTAGGAATTTAACTGAACATATAACTAGAGATGGGTAAAGTCGATCTTTTCGATCTTATTTGTCACTGCAAAATGAAGTATATGACAATTTTCTTAATGTTATTTATAATATTATAAGTTTCACATATTTATTAATAAACTTCAATTCATTGTTGATTATTAACTTTAGCTACTTAAAATTAGTTATTCTGAAATACTCGCTTACTAAATTCACTCGATTTTGTCTATCACTATATATAACATAAAACTTGTAATTTTGTAAAATTCTGAAATTTCCCTAAATAAAATAATAATATAAATTGTATTATATTATACAATTATTCGATACTAATTGAAGAATATTGTTAAACTTAAACATTCGGTTAGTTGCGACCGGTGGATTTTGCTGAATGAGACCAAAATGAAAACAAAACAAGTAGTAGTATGATTTAATATTCGATCTTACGTAGGCGGACCGATCTGCTCAAATAGATCATTACTCAAGCCGAGCCGCACAACAATAAATAATAAATCCGTTCAAGCGGTTTGAAAGGATTAAACCGATCAAAAAAATCGAGCGGCTCAATCACTTGCAAGGATCGAGCAGTCGATCTTTTTTGATTGATCTTGCCCGTCATTACTTATTTTATCATAAGTATATTATTACTGTAGTGATGAGTTTATATTACTTTTATATGTTATCTTTCACATGTTTTATTAAAAAAAAACATATTAACTCAATTATTTAGCTGTCATGTACTTTATATTTATTTTTTGTCCTATAATTGGTTATCTTTCTGTTGGGTAAAAAATGTACTTAATATTATTTTATTGTACCATCACGGCATTGGCTGGAGCCATCTTCTGAATAGAACATATCAAGATTATTATTATTATTATATGAATGAAATCAGCCAATATAAAAAATACGGAAATTTTATGGTAGCAATATGAATAAATTACGAAGACTGATTAAACTAAAAAGCCAGCGGTTTGTTTTCGAATTTTAATCAGAGTTTACTTATCTGGAATTATCAATGCGACTGATAAAATGCGCCGTGATTACTGTTTAAAGTAAAATTATCAATCTCCGCGGGCGACGGAGTTTATTATCCAATCCGAAATAAAATTCTGTAAATAAACGTTACCACGGAGTGAATAATCCAAATTGGATCCAAGTCCATATCTCCTGCTAAGGGAATTTATTATTTTTAGACGGAACTTCGCTTTTTAATGGTTAACTACGAAGAAGTAGATCAATATATTCGAATAAATATACAAAAAAATCAAAAAATCAATTTATTTATTTAATATGTAAATATCCATAGAAATTTAGATAAACAAAATTTTAAATTCTCTTAATAATTATCTAATAAACCGAAATTATTCGAGAATTTAAAGTTATTCAATCCAATCTGTGCTTTATTGATTGATTTTTAATAATCTATTTATATTTATTTTATTGTCATAAAATGTATATGCTGTCTTAATTTTAAATAAATAAAATAATAATTTTATTGACACCAATGAATAAAAACAAATAAAACGTCAGATGTGTCATTATTTATCAAATCAAATTCTTCATTTCGTTAGAATATCATAACCTATAGCGTGTGGTTGCTTTTTATTGTCTTTTATTGTTAAAATCCACGCCCTCACCAAACGGGCATTGGGCCTCCGCCGGGACAATAAACCCCCCACCCGGTTTCTTAGATTAAGGGTAGGTTAGGTAGTAAGTAAGAAATTAGTTTTGTAACGCCAGTCGTCAGTAGAATAAACTACAACTGTGCACTTGCACTTTTATTAATATCTCACGTAAACATACATCACTTTTATAATAAAAAAATCTAATCAATCTAAAAAAGAGATTGTGTGGTATAATACATGTAGGTCTTTGTCTGAGCTATAAAAAAATTACCCTTAGAACAATATTAAATGAGATTACGTTAATAAATGAATAAATATTAAGCAATTATACGAAATGATTAATTGATTGTGCATATGCAACGGGGTTAATACAGAATGACAAGATTTCCGAGTACGTAATACGCGGCGTGGGCCTTTGATATTCTACAGCATGATGAATTCGCACAAAGTCGAACAATTGCAAGATCCGCGTTCCAACTAAACACGAACACTGCTTATTCCACTAAATTACACGTGGCTATTAATAATTTCAATGGTAAATAAACTCCGTTTCAGAATTAATTTCACACACAATAATTTCTTGATCTGTAATAAAATAATCTTCTTTATGTTGGTTGTTGATCGTGGAGACTTTAATTATTTAAATAAAAATACTTGTCCTTTCTCCTACTTATTTTTTATTTTACTTCAACTACTGAAGATGGAAACATAGTTTCCGAAATATATCTAGTAAAATAAAAAAAATAAGTAGGAGAAAGGACAAGTATTTTTATTTAAATACTGTAATAAAATAGATATAAGAAGTGGGATAAATAGGTGAGTTAATAATAATCAAATTAATAGATTTTTAATTAATATTTGAATAAAAATGGTTGTTATTTCTCCTGCTTACTTTATTTAAATAATTAAAGTCTCCACAACCAACATAAAGATGTATAATTATTGTCAAGATTTTTTAAAGTTTTGTAAATTTGTATATCCATTAATATAATAATGTAATTTGCTTAACAATTTATTAACGGTTGACCCTATGTTTGATATTTTTAATATAATTACCCCAATTAATGCTATCATTACATTCTGCAACTACTGCACGACTCCTAGCCTGTTAACAATAATGTTTTTCTTATATTTGTTTACTATAATATATCTATGTCTACGCTAATTTTAAGTTTTTGTAATTTATGTACAATCAATAAACGTGTATGATGATTGTATTAAATAAATAAATAAGGGTTTATTTATTTATGTCTAGTTTAGATTGCGAGGATAAAAAGTAACGTGTACATCTTTGAAAAGTGGCTTGTAGCTGAAACCCGAAACTAATCGAAATAAATAAGTATTATAAGTTAAAATAAATCAAGTGATTTTATATTTTTAAATTAAATATTTGCGTATTTATTATTTGTGATGATTTATGTAAATGCTTATCATCTTGTAGAAAGGAAATTTCTCTAAAATAAATTAAATTAGATGCCATTTTTTTTTCTAAATATTCAATTATGTTCAGATATACATATATTATATTCAATTCATTTATTTACGGTAAATCACCTTTATACAGAATAATAACAATATTTAAAATGTTTATAAAATTTCATATGCGGAATAGCCTCGAATATCTAATTAAAGCTGACAGAATTTTAATAAAATTTATTTACAATTTAACAATCGCAGAACTACCAATTTATAGATAATAAATATTTATTAATTTGCATATAGCGTTCCTGTTATACAATTTCAATGAAAAGGTAACCCTTGATTAAATTTTATTTGCTGGCTGAAAATTAAATTAAAACGAAAATAATTTAAATGTATCAATAATATTCGATTTAAATTATTACGCATTGCCAAGCAGTAAAATTGAAGCGATTTCTTATTATTATTTTTTTTGTCAAATTTAATTCCGTTTGAGTTTATTCCTTTTTTTATTGCAGGGGCACATTTACGACAGAAATCACTGGATCCGGAGAGGCGGCGGCAATCGCTCGGGACTATCCTACCGCATAGGGCTTCTGACGCATTTTTGGACCCGCACCATGCAGCCATATTGTTCAGGGATTCCAGAGGGGTGAGTTCAAAATAACAATAAAAAAACATAAATAGAAACATATTACCTTGCCAATAAACATTCTGAAGTTTAAAATATGAGCTATATTTTTAGAAATCTATAAGAATTCACGTCGCGCCATACTTACAATAGTAAACATATTTTTCGTTTTCGTTCCGAAGTGACGTTAATTTTTTTTATCAGTACAAAATATTCGAGATTACGTACAATGCCTTGTGTGTTCCGATAAGAAATGCTATTATAATGCGTTTCCCTCGATAAGATTCACAATTCGTCGTGTTTATTTATTCTCTCGTTATCACTGAGAATGGATGGATTTTATTATTATTATTATTAATGTGTTATGATAGTTGTAGAAAATAAGTGACCCAAGCTTATTATTTATTAACTTACGCGAGCTTTTGGCTCAATAAAATGTATACAATTTTTACATATTTATATACACGGTCCTGCATCACAGCTCCCGTCTTCGATCGCTTAGTTACTAGATAGATAGATAATGATTGGGTGCCCCTTTTGGCCTTTATTTTATTTTTTTACTAAATATATTTCGGAAACAGAATAACACCAAGAGCAAAAAAATTCAACAAATACTGCATACAATTTCTCAATTTATACTGCCGGTATGCATTTCTATTGATCAGTATTCGATGAATATGTTATAAAACAATATTCAACAAAGCGAAATGTTCAAAGTTTTGTTTTGCGATATGTTGCCAATTTATATGCAAACTAAACATTTAAAGCTTCTCTCAGAAACTGCCCGGCTTGGTGCGCATCGAATATGCGACGGAAATGTAATTGCAAATATCGCGTCCTTGGTTGGCCAACAGTTTTGTCGCTTGTGTTTGCCGATTAGTTTATGGTGAATGCGCCGGGTCAGAGCCGGTCTTTTATTTATAATCCAACTTGTTGTTTGTCTCAATTTAATTGCATTAGTTTATAATGTTTGCATGAAACTATGAAACTATATACTGTTGTGATTTATTTAAAAAAAGATAATCTTACAATAAAATCTAATTTCATGCTAACATAATATTTAATTAATTAAAGTGATTTTGTATGAAATAAATATGAATAGATTATTAAAAATCAACCAATAAAACACAGATTAGATTAAATAACTTTAAATTCTCAACTAGTTTCGGGTTATTAGCCCATTTTAAAGAGAATTTAAAAATTGTTTTATTAAAATTTCTATGGATATTTACATGAATGGATATATTGATTTTTTAATTTTTATTTTTATTTAATTGTGGGCAGGCAAAATAATTTCGGTCATAGCATTTGCTCACAAGGTGAAAAAAAAAAACACTAAAAAACCATCCTCAGGATCATTATGAAATTATTTTGCTAAAATAAAACAAAATTAGTTATTTATAAATAAGTTGGATTGCTAAAATTAAATGGAAATTAATAGAAATATATAGATTATATATATATATATATATATATATATATATATATATATATGGTTTAATAATAGAATAAAGTGAAAAGTAGTATTTATAATAAATCATAAAGTGAAGAATATAATAGATATACTTGTTCATTCAGAAGTGATGAATTAGTGTCTTTATTGTGTAAATAAATTTCGATTGCTTCCAATATATCTAATTTTTGATCAGACCTGTTGTTTCGTATATAAATTCACCTTGCAGAAATTTAGCTATCTATACTAGTAAATATTTTAGAAACATAACAAATTATAAATCAAAATATAGTATTAAAAATAATATAGATTTAACAAATAAATTAAAAGATTATAAAACACCTTTAAATTCAAAAATAGTTTCTTTTGATGTATATGTTTCCTAGTATTCCTTCAAGTGAATGTGTTAAAATTTTTAAAAATACTTTAGATAAAAATAATATTAATCCAATTATTAAAGAAGAATTACTTTCTTCTTTTAAATTATGTATCGATCAAAATTATTTTCAATTCAATAACATTTGTTATAAACAGAATTCTGGATTGGCAATGGGATCTCCTTACTAGCATTACTAGCTCATATCTACATGAATATATTAGAAGAAACAATTTTTAAAAATCCACTTACAAGAAAACATATTAAATTTTGATATAGATATGTTGATGATATTATTGCATGCTTTGACGGATCTGATGAAAACTTAAATTCATTTTTAGAATATATTGATTCTTTAAACCAACACATAAAATTTACTTTAGAAATCGAGTTAAATAAAAAGATCAACTTCTTAGATTTAACTATTATACACACAAACAATCAGATACAATTTGAGATTTATAGAAAACCAACCAGTATCAAAAATACTATCCCATTTGATTCATTTCACCCCCTTAGTCAAAAATTAGCAACATATTATTCTATGATCAATAGAGCTTTCAAAATTCAACTATCAAAACAATCATTCAATAATGAATTAAATTTAATAAGAAATATTGCTGGTTTTTTTTCATTATCACACAATTAAAAAAAAAAGAATTCAGAAAGAAAGCACTTTTTGAAATTTATCCAAAAATTAAAGAAAACAATAAAAAATATTTAACTTTAACTTATTTTGGAGAAATTTCAGAAAGAATTGCAAATATATTTAGCAGGATTCTACGCTCGGTTTAGAGTTCAGCAGCGCGCGACACATTTGCATACCGAACAACGCAAGGACGTGCAATAAACCGGCCTGCAATGAACTTACGTAAGTTGTCGTGCGATGTCGCCACCGACACTTTCCTGCTGCTCGCGTGCCTGCGAATCGGTTCGCGCTCCTGGTCTCCTGATACCGGGGTCTGCGTTTTCTCGACCTGGACGCGCGGAATCGACGGCCTGCGGACGAAAGGACGAGCCGGCTGCAAGCCTCTTTTATGTTCCTGCTGACCTGGTGTTGGGACCGGCGCCTCTTCAACCTGCTGCGGTAGTACATACAGAATATTATACAGCAGACAGTGTTGAATAGAGAGAGAGAGAGAGAGAGCCCGACAGGTAGCAGGCAGGCGTGGGTCCAGAAAGGAAGTCGACTAGCAGGAGTTTATTGCTTCTGTAATTTATGAGCAGAGGGTCGTTTAGTTGTTATTTATGTAATCCTGCAAAAAGTGCTTTATGACACAATAGTTATAGTATCATAAGAAAGGATATAATCATTTTTTCTTTAATTATGAAAATAATCAAAGTAAAGCGAACTCAACAGATGGCGCTTGCGCTATCTTTTCAATTATTCGGGGCTATTCCTTACGAGAAATGTTAATTTCAAGGTCTACGCTATTAATAAATTCACATTCTATTGAATTATAGATATATTTATTACAAAAGTTGCTTAGATTGTGATGGTAAAAATAACGTACGTGTCAAACTCAACATTTATCTTACAGAATAGCCCCTATTAAGAAGTAAACTAGCTCAACACAATAAAATGCAAGCAAGATTTTGTTCAAATTTGTGTCTCACACATAATTTATGCTGCTGGATGCTATTTTGATTACGATAATTTTATTCACAGTTGAGATAGAATTTTGGGACTTGAAAAATCGGATTTAGTGGACGATACAATGATTCTCGGTCGTCTACCTTGTAGACCCAAATCGTTGACGATGCCACTTGGAATTAGGCAAAAGATGGCGCTTGCGACGTATTTAATTAATTGTGAAAATGTTTACAAAAATTCCAATTATAATAAATTTATTTGGAAGTACTGTCGACGGAAGTTTTTAAATCTTTGGACAACTGAAAAACTGTGTGTTACTTCCAAAATAAATAAATAAATATCCAATTAAGTAATTAATCCTTGAATGCAATGTAATAAAAGTTAAATATATTACAAGATTCTGTCTATTTAATTGAACAAGGAAATTAAATGATCAAATACGTGAGAATCATAGACATTAACTTTAATTAACGCCTTACTTGCGTATTGTAAAATTGGGCCTTGATATTTGCCATTTACACGGAATCTTATGGGAACGGTTTAAGCGTTCATTATCGAATCAAAAAATGCTGTTACTTGATGAAAGTCCATTGTAACTGATTATACAAGTAAAACACAAGGTTTTGATTTTAAGTTTCACAGATTTATTGTAAAAAACATTGCTACAATTGTTTCGATATACAGTATCATCATCAGGATTCTGATGTAATTATATTTAATGCAAATAACAAAAAAAAAATCATTTAAACGTTATTTTTACCGAAACACTACTTTTGATCTACATTGTAATTTATTTCGCCAGTGAATTCAAACAAGAATTTTATTCATTTGTTGTTGTTTTTTTTTCTCGATTCATTATCAACTCGCGTTGATGTTATTAAAACATCACCGCATTTCCCTCTTGCAATAATTCATTTTAAAACCCGACATATAAAACTAAAAATAGGAATAGACTCAATTGTTTTCCATCCTCGTTCAAGGCCGGCGCCATTAATTTAAATTCTCGATGCAGTTTTCCTTCCGCCGTTCAATTTCTATTGAATTACGCGAAGAGTAATACGATACAAACACTTCAACCCTTCTATAAATATATATATATATATATATATATAGGGAGATGGAAGGGAGGAATTCTGCGCGTTTCTGCTTCGCATTTTAGTGCCAAGGACGCGAAGGGAAGTTCCCTTACGTGAAAGGGGAGACCCTTCCTTCTCCCCTTTCTGCGGAAATAACGAGATTGAGAGTTTGTTCTGTGCAAATTATAAATCGATAGTAGGGGTTGATTGAGGATTAGTTAATAAATCGTAAATGTTTGCAAAATTTTACCCAAAATTACCCCAAAATATAAATAATATGATAGAGAAAATTATACATTAGTTTTACAATAAAATTAAACAAGGAACATTTCTGGCAATGATCAATACAATTTTTGCAGTTCGAAAAAGGGGTTGATCGAATTTTATTGATCATTGCCATAAATTATCCTTGTTCAATTTCACTGTAATTTAAGTAACTGCAAATGTGTGAATCATCTTTGTTTCATTTTATTTAATATACATTTAATGAAATGTTCAGCCAGCATTCATCTAACGTATAGATAACTAGTGATAGCCATTTCGAATCTCATCAGACAAGTGTATTTCACGTGCACTGCCTTGATGAAGACGACTGAACGGAAATCGTGTTGTGGTTATATACCCGATATTAATCATAATAAATTAAAGACGACGCAAGCGCCATCTTTTGCCTAATTTTAAGTGGCATCGTCAACGACATTATTAGGTCTCGGTTGCCTACATTGTAGACCCAAATCGTTGACGATGCGACTTTAAATTAGGCAAAAGATGGCGCTTGCGTCGTCTTTAATTTATTATGACTATTTAATATACATTAGTGGTCATGACCCCAGTAACAGTCAGATAGAGATATCCAACTAAATATATATATATATATATATATATATATATATATATATATATATATAATATATATATATATATAATCGATGTCCCCTTTTACCAATTGGTGTCGGGGTTTTCCAACTAAATAATACATGCGAATTTTGTATTTTCTAATTGGTCATTTAAATTTTCAGAATGTTGGGATCAGTTGCCTTTCAGTCGTAATAGCAATTATGTTTATGTAAATTTCAAAGTGCTATTACGTGTTATTCAACAGCAATTAAGAAAAAAATACATGTAGCATGTTACTTATTTTGTTAATCAATGCTTAATGTTAATATATCTGATTGCTCTTAACAAAACTGAAATATTTTGTGCACTGTATCGTTTCTTTACAAATAGTCAAGTTAGAATAGAATTTAAGTCATCTCATAAATGATATCATAAATCTCTATTGTTTTTTTTTTTTTATTACCATGGGCCCCCGTAAATCTAAGTGTCATGAAGGTTCGATCTGTATTCATTATCTAATCATTCATATTTCATTTAGAGTAAGAAGTACACCATTGAATTGTAAAAAAGGGCTAAGTAAAGTTAACATAATTAATACATACAATTATTTCCATACTTACAAATACCATATGATCGAGAATTTGTCTCATCTGGAATGCTTTGAATTTTTTTATTAAAAAAAGATTCTGTTCTGTCTTGAATCTACGGAGATATATAATAAAAATGATTGATTACTAAAACTAGGAATATCCAACCATTCATTCTGGGTACATTGAAATTCTGAAATTCGCTAATGAAAAATATATAATTATGCTGGAACTAGCTTGATTATTCGTAGTAATCAATTAATAGATTATTTCCATTACTAATTAATTCAAAATCCAAAATAAATTTCATCACAATTTCTAATTATATTTCAAGGACACGCTCGCTTTTATCACTCGATTATAATTTACGAATTATTTCGACTAATGTCTGTCTCATTGGACACGCGTCGCTGAGCGTTTCTACATTTGGAATGAATTGAGCGGGCAAATCCAGTGTGTAATTACAAAGTTCGAGAAATTCAAGGATTTCTGGTGAAAAATAACGGAATTATCGTGCAGACAATTATTTTAATTATAATGCGGGATTATTATTGAATGTTGGCTATTAATAATTGCTGTCGTAAAATCTAATTCCTGGCCCGTTGTCAACGAATGGCCGGAATTTAATTTCACTCCAAATTCATCAACGAGTGTATTGCGGTTTAAAATCAAAATAAAACAACGATTATTTGGTTGTGGTGAATTTGTATTGTTTATAATTCCTATATTAAATGTAATAATAATAATAATACAGGACATCATTAAATGTAATTACAAAACGAGAAAGAACACAAATCCACCACAATCAAATTAATGTAAACATTTTTATCATATAATCATCTTTCGCCTAATTTCATGTGGTATCGTCCATACGCTAGTTGAATAGTGGCTGAATATTTTATTAATTAAATAAATTTAATTAAATTAATTATTAGAAGTAGGTGGTGGGCATTTTGAACCCTTAATGAAATAGTTTTTTTTATAATTTTACTTTTTTTTATAAAATAAACCGATTTGAATATGTTCTTATTTTATTCATTTTTTGTTAGCTAAGCGTATAGTTGTGATGCATATTCGGGTGCAGGAAAATGCCTCCTATCCGAATTGAATAAAAAATAGATATGGTGTCATTTGAAAAAAAAAAAGTTGACTATCGCTACCTTGACAGTTGTCATCGTATTGAATCAATATAATTAAAGCGACCTTTAAAATGAAATAATCGACGTCCTCCTAAACTCAGAAAAATTACAATTTATTGCAGGAAAAACAGTTAATAAAGGAATTTTATAGACTTTGACCATTTGTTTCACCGTTGATTGCACTAATGGCGAATAGTGAATGAATCCGACTCAACAGGTTTCAAATCCCGCCTGCTGAATTTCGATCGTTTTCCCGCCAAATCGTTGGCAGCCCTGTCCTCTACTTCTCCGGTAAATCCATCCATTCAATCGCGACGCCTGCGCTTTGCTGCAAACCTGCTAGAATAAAGAGTGTCCGCAATCCGAGCCTCGTAATCCGACCAAATAGAAACGGACGTCATTCATTGCCTGCCGATGGCAACCGTGGCGCGCCTTCCTGCTAGCCCGCGCTTTTCGGGTCGCATCCTCGAAGAGGCGAACGGACTTCCCCCCCGGGAGGGTTGCTAAGACGGACGTGCCATTCGCCTCGCCCCCGCGCAACAGGTAACGGGTGGCTCCATTTACATTCGTAATAAGTTGGTGTTTGTTTGTTTACAGTGCGCGTAAATAAACATTGTTAGATTGCGTCATTGCCATCCACTTGTTTGTGCCGAGTACAAGTGCGCAAACATTCGCTAATAGAAATTAAGGTGAATCGATTGATCTCGTTTCTAACCGATTGATTGTTTTTAATTACTCGATAGTGCTGATGCTATATATAGTCAGGTGATTTTGTTCCGTGGCTACCTGAACTTGTTTTCTTTTTATTTATACTTCCTTGTTATTTTCAATACATAAAACACTCTCAAAACGAATATTGATAATCTAAGCTAAAGTATAACTTTATTATATATTGTTTTAAATGATTCACTTTGTTCGTATAGCAGAATTTATTTTAATCACTATAGTTTCAACAATTTTAGCTTCTTATTATCAAACCCTTTTGTAGAACAAACCAAGTGTTTTTAATTTATCCATTAATTTTAAGAATTTTAATAAAAAAATATGGAAAATCTGCAACAGTTATTATATTTTCATTATATATATAACATAACAACAGTTATAACATTTGTATTAGTAAATTTAGTTTCTTTTAAAAACTATGGTCACTAATATAAACTCAAAATTATACAAAGTGAATCAGTGTTTTATTAAAAGAATGATTTAATTGGATTTTTTTCACACAAAATTATTTACAAACAATTTCGTTGAGTCACTATCCATATTCATTTTGAAGAATTGCAAATCATTTAAACCTAATATCCAAAACAACTAAACAACTTCTAATACCTGTGGCTGTAATTTCAAGAAGATATATTTTTGATAACGGATTCGAGAAGACATTTTTTTACAAGATTTTTGATAAATTTATTGGATAAAGTCATAATTCACTAAATTTCCAAAAAAAAAATTGACTGGTATCCTTCGAGTTTCGTTTGAAACTAATTATTTGTAAATAATGAATGGATTTTAAGTTTTAATTTGAATAATGCTGCTTTAGTAGCTATAAAGTATTTTTCCTGTGAAACCTTAGGTACTTATTTTTGGCAACTGAGGATTTATCTAAAAATATGTAAAATAATTTAAGGAAAAGACACTTGGTCTTCGCAAATTTTGTGAAAACAAAAAAATCTGTGAAACAATGCCAGGTGTCTTTTCTTTAAATTATTTTACGTAGTATAATGTGTTTCACCAAGTGCTAGATGAGAAATTAATTCAAGAAATTATCTAAAAATGTTTTTTGGCAATGAAAATCTTTCATTCTATATCTAAGCCGAAAATTTTTAATTTTTTTGATTCAAATTAATATATACAGTATATTTTTATTATTTAGGTATATAGTTTTGAATTGAGTTATAAAACAAATCAAATAATCGATGGTTAAGGCTTTCACTTGATGACACTTCAAAATACACAATTCGTAAATAAAATAACGTTATTTTTTTTAATTTTACAAAAAGAAAAGAAATGTAGGCACTGCTACAATTGTTTCGCCAACACAGTGGCGTCAGGCAGATGATGAAGCACTAAATAAAACTCTCAAAATGAATAATGATTTTTTTTACAAAAATTATAACTTCGTTAAAATATTTTTTGGATCCAAATTGTGAAACAAACCACGTGTTTTAATTTTTACTTTAATCATTCTAAAATATTCTAATAATGTTTCAACCAAGTGTTAAGTTAGGAAGCCATACGTTCATTTTTGATCGCCATCCATATATTTTTTTAAGAATTACAAATTATCGAACCTAAAATCCACATCTACCAAACACCTTCTAGCTTCAATGACTTTATTTCAATAAAAAAATGTGACTCTTAAAAAAATCGTTGTTTTATTTACAAATAGTGTACAAATTGTAATGGCTAATGTCTTATTATCATTAAAATTGATTTTTTTTAAATCATTTTTGAAAATGGAAAAGAACAATATAGTTTTATGAAAATATTCTAAATTGAAAATAGCGGTGAAGGTCACTTTGAGAGAGGAAAAAAAAAACAACGTTGCTAATCGACTAATTCAACATATGTTCTCTCTGCGTATAAACAGCGACTCCAATACATTCCTCATTCCCGTGGTCAGTAAAAACCGACAGCACCTCCTCCCCCAGTTCCCCTTTCGTGTGCTGTGACTTTTAAAAATAGCCAAAGGCCACTTCTTTTGACACGCGTTTCCTCGGTGCGAACGGCGCGCTGGACCGTCACAAATCCCCAGTGCCTCTCTTCCTCCGCTAATCAGCGCTAATCGAGTTATTAAAACTCAAACACGGTTTTGCTAAATTTCTAAAATCCAGTGCAGTATGGGAATTCCGTCCTGGTTTCGCTCGAAATTCGGACGTTCCGCGTTTTCGTCGCACCGCGTTTTGAGCTAGTTGATAAGACAAGTGTAAATGGCCGAGCGATGTTCAAGCGCTTGGAATCGACGCTTACTCCGAAATTGGTGATCGGCAATAACAATGCGAATCCGTCGTCGCCGCCACCGCTCACGCCGCCGATTAATCTGAACGCCGCTCAGGCCAACAATTGGTACACCAGGTTCACCACTTCGCTGAAGAAGAAGCAGGCGTGTCTCTCGCCGCGGGCTTTCTTCAGGAGGGCTTTGGTTAGTAGATGCGTTTGTTTGGTTTGGTGGTTATTTTTAGGTTGTTGTGATGGGAAATGAATAATGTTTTCACGAACGGACGGAACGTTTGATTGCGCACAGTTGAAGTATTACCGAATGGTGTGCGTGGGAGAGATATTTGCATAAATAAATCGAAAAATATTTTATCCTAACTGTTTGCAGAACTTTATTATAACGTAATGAATCTAGATCGAGACCTACGGTTTTTTCGAGAAGTTATTGATGATGTCAGATTGTGGTGTCGACATTTTTTTTAACTGGTTTAATTATAAGTATCACACACACACGTCTAGTGAACATAGATGTAAATTTATTAAAATAAGAAATAATCTCTAACCTCGACACCCAATACGGGTAGAAGAGGATAAGATTAAGAAAGAAAGAAATAATCTCTGAAAAAAAGGGCAGAAAGACCTATGCTTTATAGCCTAATACAGACAACGTTTTTCAAGCATTGTAATGTTATACAAATATTTTTTTTATAATGCCCAGTACAAGTCTGGTCTGTACAAGTCAAGTCTCCAACTTGTGACATCTTTTTTGAATCACTAAAATCCATACTTGCTTTATGTCAATCAAATAATTAGGTTTTTATTATTTTCTTTATAATGTTAAAATACGCTATATTGTTGTTATCTTGTATATTGTCTTGTAATTGGGAAATCTTTCTTTCCTGTTGGGCAATAAATGTTATTATTATTATTAAGATAGTGTACTCTCTCTCTCTATCTCTGAAAAATAAAATAAAATGAATTTAATATGAATAAAGGTAAAATAATTAATTATTTTTATTATGTATTTTGTCGTAATTTATGATTGGTAATTTACCTTTTTTATAAATATATTTTGTATTTTTTTTAGTGCGTCACACTTTTCTTGTAAAATTTTTAAAATGTAATTTAGAAGTGGAGATTCCATTAATGAAGTGAAATTGAAATTACAAATTATTTTTATTTAATTTATTTAAATAACTGGGATCTAGTGAATAAATCATTCTTCTATTATTAAATGAAATAATGTTAATTATTTTGTTGATTGTTAAGGCTTTCACTTGGTTATACATTTTGAGTTTATTAAATAAAACACTTTTTCACTTTGTTTGTATAACTTGTGAGTTATACAAAGTGAAAAAGTGTTTTATTTAATAATGTTAATTATTCCTAATTTATAAATGCATCCAAAATACATTGCTGAATGTTTTTTTTTTATTTATTTACATACAGACATAGAATAAGTAAGCATTCTTATAAAATAAGTATGAATATTGCAAAAAATAAATATACACATATAATACAAAAACATAAGTAATTAGTTGAAACACATGAACAATATATATAATTACTTCAAAAAGCTAAGAAACTTAAAGCAACATTAAAATGTTTATAAACATTACAAAATCGCTCAATTATTTGTTGCATTTTGGGACTCACACTTTACTGGAATTGATATAGTTGATTGTTGTATAGAACACAGAAAACATCTTACACGGGAATTCTAGCCACTAAATAGTCGTTCATTTTTTTTGTGGGTACAAACAATCCCCTTCCAGATGTGGTTTGTACCTCCAAGAAGTACGAACGACGTCTTAATGTGCGTCTTAAGGTGTAGTTCAATGTTCGGCGGGGTATTTTCCCGGGAAATAGTTGCTTTAATGTGCATTTATTTAAAGTACTTACGTAAGTGAAAATATCACAGAGCTAAATGTGGAAATAATTATTTTCAAATCATTTTTATTCAATTGACTTTTTAATAGCTGAAATTCCAGCAACATATTTTCTAGGAATATTAATTGTATTTATTTTATTGTTTCAGTTACCCGTTGTGGACCCGTTCCTGGAGAAAGTCAATATTTCTGATTTGGGTGAGTTCCATCATATCAAATCCTGCATACAATGCGCATCTAAAGACACGTCCATTTACCTGTCATCGCTGATGCGGAATTCAATCCATCCCTATATGGAATATACAAATAAAACATTCCATTTCCTCTCGCGGAACACGATTTGATTTCAAAAGCGAAATGAATTTCTGCCATTCACAAAAAAAAACCGCAACTTTTCAGTGTCGAAATTTAATTAAATACCAACGTCCTTTGTAAGAAGAATTTAATTTTTAAGAAATTTAATTTACAAACAATTTGTTTTAATAAATATGAATAGATTAATAAAAATCTACCAACAAAATAAATAAAAAACACAGACTAAAATATTTCTTGTACCATTTTTTTTATTATTATATATATTATGGTGTGGGTTTTCTTTCCTTCGTCCTCACCTCGGGTTTTATGGGCGGTTACTCCCATCTCGGGCTAACGATATTGATGGGAATTTGTTTTTATTTATTTTTTTAGTAGATTAATAGAAAAAAGGGATTTATTCACTTGGTCACAGTTATTTAAATAAATTAAATAAAAATAATTTGAAAATAATTAATTTAATTAAAAAAAAATTTGCATTAAATATTTTCGATTCAAAAATTGTTGAATTATACAATATGTTATTGTTATGCAACAGCAAATGTCTATTATTAGACATTTGTTATAGTACTTATGTAACATAAGTCAAATTGTCACAGTAGCTAAAGAAAAAATAATCTATTAATTATTTTTAAATTCTTTTTATTTAATTTATTGGTAGATTGTTAATAATCTATTCATATTTATTATTATTATATGAACGAACAATGTTTAAATATTAATTATAATTTAATTGTCGTTGTCATCGTTGGGTGATTTTTTATTAAGGCATTTGCAAATATGCGACGACGCAATAAATACGAATTGCAGGCTAATGTTTGCGCTTGGTAATTATCAAAGCGGTGGGCTTTAATTGTCGACTGCGAAATTATCTCGTTGAAATTTATGTTTTCCTCGTCGGATACGTCATCGGTGTGTGCCTTTGGGTAAAAATAGATTTGTGAAATTGATTTGTTTCGTTCTACGCTTCATTAATGAAAAATATTGAACACGATTTTCTTGAATCTTTGAGGACTTCATTCCGTGAAATATTTTTTCCTTTATTATAATTTTTCACATAATATATTTTTTACTAACAATTTGTTAAGTGGTATACAATATGTTCGTAATTGGCCAAAAACGCAACAAATAATATAACGAGGACTGCTACAAACGTTTAGCTGCAGTAAGCGTGTTCTAGCCCGCTTGAACGGGGTATCCGAATAAAATTAAAATATAGGGTATTCCATTTAAAATAATAAAATTGGTAGCCATTTCCGGTACAACCGGAAGTGAAAGAAAGTCAAAATATTTACCATGAGGTGGTCGCATTCAACCGTGCAACGTAGATATTTTCAATTTTTTCCGCGATCAGGAACCCCGAAAACATTTAATGGCCGTTATTCGTGGCCCACCCTGTATACATGTATATCTTTACTACTGAACATAAAGTTTTCCTTATCGAAAGCTGCTTCAGGTCCGAAATGCGACAATGAGAGAAAATCCCTCCAACCGTCTATTGAACAATTCCGTGCTATATTTCTCGCCATTTCAGTTTTCTTCGACGATTTGCGGCTGCTATTCAAGAATGTGTTCTAAAGTTTCGTGAAACAGGAACTGTAAGTAGAAGACCTGGCGGTGACAGATCAACGAAACGGACTGCTGAAAAAGTCTTAAACATAGAGGAGCGAATAAAACAACCTAGTGGGCAAAGGCCTTGCTCATGAGGAAAAAGACTGCAGCTTCCCGTTCTGAATGGAATTTGTTTAAAAAGTTAAATTGTATTCGGGTTTATGGGTGTATTGTGACGTCTTAAAATTAATATTCAATAACAGTGATTGGTCGAAAGGGCTTAGTAGCCAAAGCCATATCCTCAACCTTCTTATTCTTTCATCTCCCATCCTTAACAAAAATCCATCCGAAGGCTTTCGGAGCAATTATGGATCATGCCAATCAATTCTTAAGAATTCACAAATTTTCGTAGAAACTTCGTGGCGTGCTATACTTACTGTAAATTGTACTTGCTATTATAAATACATTGATTACTGTTATTCTTCAATTTGTTAGAATAACATTACCTATGGCGCGTTGTTACTTTCATTGCTAACATATATTTTTTTAAGAAAATAATTCAAAGTACTTTAGTGAACGAATTTCTTACGTTTATCATTAAATAAATTTGATCTGGAGCTTCTGACAAAAAATTACTAATTTCTTTCGTTAATTTTTTTTTGTTTTTTTGCTGATATCCGTGACTTTTTTTAAATATTGAATTATTTTTCAATAATTTGTAATATTAATGTTCTCGATCATTTTGTACATACATAAACATCTTTATTTCTGAGATTGCAATATACAATTACAATACAATATCTAATAATACACTAAAGTTCACAATATATTTCCAACTCTGAAACTGGCTATCGACCAGTGGTCTTTCAGCCTTCATTTTGTATTTTTTTTTTTTTGTAATTTAATATTTTTCTTACTGAATAACAATTATTAATTCTGCATCGCCAAAGTATTATTTTTTTTTAACTGAAGACTGTTCTGTGAGGAACACACTCTCTCGAAAAAAATCTTGGCCTGCGTTTTGGAGAACGCCGCCTTTAATCGGATGCCAGCCACTCTCCGGCTTTTCTTCCGAGGAAAAGGGAAGGGAAGGCGCCCATCGAAGTGGGAACGTTTTGGCCGGTGACGCGCGTCCAGACGCCGGAGCCAGCGTGCTTTTTGGCACACGCACTCTGCCAAGAATAGTCAGTCAGTTGGTCGCGCCTAGGGCCGTCGATGCGAACGGACAACGGCGGTGTCTCGCGTCTTTCGAAAATTGCCTCTTTTTTTTTGTTTTTGTCGCGATGATTGCGAGACCAGCGTGCGAAAACGCGACCTGACGGGTTTCAATCAACGGTAAAAGTGGGAAGAACTGTTGACTGTGCTGTGCGCGTGCTTAATTTCGAATTCGATTGCCAATCCGCGAGAAATTTATGAAGTTTGAGCAGGCTGTATATTTTTACGTAGTCGATGTTTTTTTTTAATTTTAATGATGCTATGGATTATATCCAGAATATAATTTACAAACATTTAATTCATAAATTTCTAAATCACCAAATGTGAATTATAATTTTCTATTTTTTTTTGTTATTTTCATTTATTATGAATAAAAATTAAATAACGAAATCCATTTAGCAAAGTAAATATAATAGGATTACGCATTCTGAATTAAGCGATCCCATTAATTGCGACTAAGAGCGATTTATTTATTATCTCCGTTGATAGAGAGAGAGAAATGCTACTAGCTGTGGCAACATCCAGGGTTATTCTGTAAGGGAAATTTTAAGTACCTTATATGTATTATCACAGTCTGAGCAAGTTTTTTTAAAATAAATATATAGGCATAGAGTGTGAATTGATTTAATAAAGCAAACGTTAAACTTAATATTTTCTGTATCATTTCATTCAGAATTCCCTAGCAAAACTTTTCTTACCTACATTAGGTTTCTTTCTTACATGAACTAGTCATAAATTTTGTATCATTTCTGCAATACCATACAAAAATCTAAATCTTGTTGGTAACAGACTTGTACGCAGTTCAACTTAGTATAGAATAAACCTAATGTTAATGCAGTATTACTTGTGAACATTTTGTTAAATTAGTGAGGTTATTAAAAAAAACACTTAATGTGTTTTTGTTTAACAAATTTAGTGCAATATGTTTCTCAAGTCAAGAATTTCTTTCTGTTTACAAATATATATATATGTTTGTTTAGTTAGAAGGGGGTGGACCACCAAACTGAATCTCCCCGTATATTCTATTTAAAAAAATTTCTCTTTCAACAATGCCAAAAAGTCCATTTAGCTAATTACTCGTATGTGAACAACACTTTGCATCCCATACATCTGAACAAAATAAACGCTTTCTGAAAAGATTGGCAGTTGTCCTGGCTGTCAAATTCAGAGCTTTAATTGCCTCGGTGTTTAATTTCCCATGACTTGAAAAAATACTGACACTTTTTGAGTCCTAACTATACGTTTTAGTTTGCGCGTATTTTCCGCTGAATTTAACAGGAAATATATCTTTTTAGTAATACATTCCTTGCTCCTATTTTTTTTCTATTATTTTTAACTAGATATATTTTGGAAACGATCGTTAGACTAGACAAAAAAAGTAGCTGAAAGGAATTAAAATTCTAAAATTAAATTTCTTCAAATTGAAGATCTTTCTGATTACATTTTCTAAGATATTGAACAACTGTATGCAATTAAAACTAAATATACAGCAATATATGTGTTTTTAGTTTCTTATGCAATACACACTAATACTCGAAAATGTGTGATATATTTCATACGCTAAGTCAAAACATTAATAAATAAAAGCATTCCTGAATATAAATTAGATTATATATTAAAATAAATTGCTTACAGTAATGTCCCATAATTTTTATAATCATATCTTTTGTTGAATTTAAAATATGCCATATATTTTCACTGTGGCGTGTATTAAGAGGATTTAAATTCCGCATATTTCAACCGACTCAAATGCATTTATAAATCCTTGCGAATATTATTATAATCCCACATTCGCTCGTTTTCGTCCGAAAAATAACTTGTTTTGCATTGCGTTTTTGGGATCGAGAAAGACTGTTTGAAATAGTTTTTTTTTTTTAATATTATTATATATATTATTATATTTATTATATATTATTATTGCATTAAAATGCTACTTCAAATTCAAAGATTTACTTTATGAGCACGCGGATGAAAAGAGAACCTTAAACGATGTTTGCTAAATGAACGATTTGGATTTGAACTAATTGACTATTTGCTGTTTCCAATGTTATTTGTGTTTTGTGATTTTAAATAATCGATTTCTGAAAATACATGTACAAGAAAAGACATAACAATTAAATATATGATTAATATGATTTTTGTAGAATAATATTATTGTTGATAGTTACATTACAAAAAAAAACTTCCTCGATTCCAAAAAAACACAATGCAAAACAATTTCGTTTCTAAACTTTTTTGCATCCTGATTGAAAAACATTAGGTCATATAAATAAATCCTTTTTTGGCAGTAATAACGATTTTCTTATCTCATAGAATTATTAATACAGATTGTGAAATTCTCATACTTTTAAAAAATCGTAATCATTGATTAAACAAATATTGATACACGGATTGTGAAAATCTAAAAAAATAAATAAAAAATAGTGAAGGTGCCGGTGCGTGTTTGATTTTGCGAAGAACATAGTTTTCATACTGAAATGAAGCCTCGGGTAGGTTATGTTGCGGCTGCACTATTACTCGAACCATGTCCTTTCCACCATACCCGAGGAGGATGAAGAGGTTTACCGGATAGACCAGATCAAGGAGTTTGAGGAAGTTCCTAATAATTACAAAGAATGGCTGTGTGACGTATTAGATAAAGGTATTATTAAAATTTGACGTTCCACTGGGATTTTAACCAGAAATTAAAAGAAAAAAATGTACAATTCTAAATAAAATAACTTTAAATATTATTTAATAATAATAAAAAACTATTGCTCAACAGGAAAAAACCCACTTCCAGAAGAATTTTACAAAATAACGATAATAACAATAGTACTACAGATCATGAAAATATAGTACAATCACAAATGTATAGTTTTACGTGACGTAGGTACAAAAATTTGCAATAGTTTAAGACGAAATAATTGACGAGATGAGATAAAATAACAGCACTTCATTTATTCAATTTGTTCACATAAAATCATACAAAACTCGGAACAAAACATTAAAATCCCATTCATTCGTTGACGCCCACAAACCAAAACCCAGCAAAATTATAAACATGTGTCTGTTTGAAACACACACGTCCAGATGGTGTTCGTCCGTTTTGATTAAATGTGTTTTCCTCTTGTCCGTAATAGCGTGTCAAATATGGGCGCTGTCTAGCAATGTCTGTTTGTAAACACCGTTATGCAACGGCCTTCCGAAAAACTTGGCGATGCTCAGACATAAATTCCGGCAGGTTAAAGCGGTGCCAAAATTATCTGTCAATGTCTGGAACAATGTGCATAAGACAGCCCGGCTTTATTCTAAATAGAAACACCAATTACTGTTAAGTATAATAATAATTATGGTGATTAAGTTTGCCTAACAGTTTCTCTCTAACAGGATAAAATAAACAAGACGTGATCATAATTAAATACGAAATAATTGTTATTTAAATAAAAATAATTGTCCTTTAATTAAATTAAATTGATACTTTCCCCGGACCCCTGTCCAAGGGAAAGTATTGTAATCGTGAAAATTTTCGAACCGCCAATTTCAACAAATATGCACGTTTTGAGGTCCCCTGAGTCCATTCCATCGAGTTTTGAAAAATGTCTGTGTGTTTCCGCGACACATAAACGGCTAAATGGATTAGACCCAAATTTTATATCTAAGCTTTTTATAGCAGTGGAATGATCTGAAAAGCTTTTGGTTAGGAGCAAAACTCATTAAATGTAACTTTAACGATTTCTCATTTTTTTAATTCGGATAGAAAAATGTTTCAAATAAAAGTTTTAGATCTTAAAAAAAATAAATAATTTTTATATATTTAATTAATTTTTCACTTAACCCGTGGTGAAACATTTTTGAATTAATTCAGGATGATTTAATTTCAATTAAATCATCCTGAATTAAATAATTTTTGTTATAAAACATTAATTGTGGGACCTTTAGTTTTTATTTTATAAGCGGAAGAATTTCTTCTACCTGATAAATTCACTTAAAAAAACATTTTTTGTTATAATCTTCTTTATGTTGGCTGTGGAGAATTTAATTATTTAAATAATTTTTGTTATGTCAAATAAAACGCCAAAGTGCTTTAAAAGACAATAATCCAAATGTTTAATCAATAATTTTTCTTTTCCTATTAAATTTTCATTCAAAAACTTATTTCACCGAATTCACCAGGAAAAGTACACATCACCATTTATTAAATTATATTAATACATCTATGAATTGTAGAAATTTCAATGTACAACATTAATTAAGTAATTTGTTTTAAAATTGAATATATTATTTATTGATTGTAGAAGAAGATGAGTCTCAGATCTTCGTCAAGTTCTTCAAGTTCCACAAATGCTACGACCTGATACCGACGTCGGCGAAGTTGGTCGTCTTCGACACGCAGCTGCTGGTGAAGAAGGCGTTCTTCGCGTTGGTGTACAACGGCGTGAGGGCGGCCCCGCTGTGGGACAGCTCCCGGCAGGAGTTCATCGGTATGTTGACCATCACCGATTTCATCAAGATCCTGAGGATGTACTACAAGTCGCCCGAAGTCGCCATGGAGGAACTCGAGGAGCACAAGTTGGACACGTGGCGGCAGGTGCTGAAAGATCAGCGGCCGATGATCAGCATCGGCCCAGATGCTTCGCTGTTCGATGCTATTAAAATGCTTATACATAATAGAATCCACAGGTATGATTTTCAATTTATAATTTTAATGTTTTTCCATAACAAATTATAATATAAAAATATTTTTCGGTGCTTTTGCTCTCGTTAATTTTTACAGCTAGTTGAAAAATAAAGCGTGCTGAATATCAAGAAAGTGCATAGAAATAAAACAGTTCGAATACTTTTTTAATAACAAAATTAAAAGTAAAGTCTCACATTGAATTTTTAATTTAATAGAAAAATAATGAAGAAGAAAAAAGTCTACTCTTCACTTGCAGTGGTTTGGTTGGTTGTTAAATGTTCATAATGTGACTTTTTGATTGGGGTTGTTGTGGAACCCAGTTTCCAAATTTTAAGACCTTACCAAGTGACTGCAATTGATTGCAAATAAAATAATACTAATATGCGTTTTATATAAAATTTTCTGCAGAAAACATAAAATGTAAATAAATTAGAAAATTTGCTGTTATTAGCGCCATCTAGCAAAAGCATGGTCTTCGGGCTATCCCATTTATTTGACTCTATCGTCTGGTTAGAAGGAGCAAAAGAAATTTATTTTTCTTGAATAATGTAATTCTAAATATTAAGTACATTTTTATTGTGACATTATTTCGATATATGGTGCAATGTAATATATTTATGGTTAATTAATTAATGGTTAAATGGCTATGATTTCTATTAATCTTGATTTTTTTTATATATATAGATTACCAGTGATAGATCCAGACACAGGAAATGTACTGTACATATTAACACACAAGAGGATACTGCGTTTCTTGTTCCTGTACATTAGTGAGTTGCCCAAGCCGAGCTACATGAATAAAACGCTGCGGGAAGTCAAGATAGGCACATACGATAACATTGAGACTGCTTCTGAAGACACATCCATCATTTTAGCTTTAAAGAAATTCGTAGAGCGACGGGTGTCGGCGTTGCCCATCGTCGACCCTGAGGGTCGTCTAGTCGATATTTACGCCAAATTTGATGTTATTGTAAGTATCCGGCCAAAACTGAATTAATTACTATTTGAAAAACAAAGCAAAAATATTTATTCTCATTACATAAAACTTTGATGATGAATAATTTAACAAATATAAATATGTGTATTATTATTGTACTCGATATTTAAAATTATTCGTCACCAAACATTTACATAATGAGAATAAATATAAATAGGAATGAGTTATAGAAATTTTCAATGTACAACATTGAGGTTTAATATAAATTTAATTAAATATAAAGTGGAAAAGAATTATCTCTAATGGGATTTGAACCCATGTCTCCCGATTGCAGGTCGAGTGCGCTACCTACTACACGACAGAGATCTGTGATATCAAATCTCCATACAGTGATTTAAATCCACCTATAATCAATTTATACATAATTTAAAAGGAATAAGAATTTAATTTAATAAATAGGAATATTTTGTGCTAACAAATCAAATAAAACACAGGACATTTTTCTTCACTGGATGTTTATTTTTTATAACCAAATTTATTGAAAATTAATGAATCTTGTTACCATTCCTGTCTAATTTTCATTTATGATTTCATTTTTTTTTAGAATTTGGCGGCAGAAAAGACATACAATGACCTCGACGTGTCTCTGAAGAAGGCGAACGAGCACAGGAACGAGTGGTTCGAGGGGGTGCATAAGTGCAAGCTCGACGAGACTCTGTTCGCGATAATGGAGAAAATCGTGCGCGCGGAAGTGCACAGGCTGGTCGTCGTCGACGACGAGGAAAAAGTCATCGGCATCATTTCGCTGTCCGACCTTTTGCTGTACCTGGTTCTGAGGCCGTGCGACGAGAACTCTTCGGACACGACATCTTCTGTATCCGTCAGAGCACAGGTAAATGTTGTTCACAACAACAAATAACCAATATCGAAAATGTACCACCAAGTTAACGCCGAGAAAATTAAATAACAAATTATCAGAGTTAAAGTAAACTGCTTTTGATGAATTACATATAGATTCTTTATTGAATGTGAGTTTCGGGAAAGATTTGATATATATATATATATATATATATGAAACGCTTTGTACACGTTTCACTTTTTTTATAAAAGAAATTTGGAGAAAAGTGCATAAAGATTCTTAGAAATCTAAGATATGAGCGGAAGACGGTGCTTCCTAGATTTTTTTCCAAACGACTCTGTAATCGCGGTCTATGTCTAATTTTGACTTTAAATTCACTATACGTCAATAATAACTCAAAAACGTGAGTTTTTCCTTATAATAAATTTTGTAATTGATAAAAAATTACTAATATCCTTTCTTAATACTTTTTTTATCAATTATATTTGATTTTCACGTAACTCACTCAATCAATTTAATAAATTTTGTATTTAATAATATTTGATAAAATATTGTATTTTTTTTTTTTTTTCAAGGATATAATATTAAACGATATCCCAGCGGAAGAAGTGACAGAGACGATCCCCGAAGAAGAGGAACACGAGCACGTCCACGAGATGGACGAAGTGAACGGAGGGGACAGTTGCGAGGACGCGAAAATATACGCGAGCCTCCCCGACTCGCCGCTCCTCGACAAGACGTCATCCCTGAACAATGACAATCCGATACTGCGAGAAGTGACGGTCTCCGGCGGTGAATAACACTGAATTGCAACATTTTCGAACGCGAGTAAATTGTCAGTCCCCCCTCCCCGCCCTTTTAATACTTAAGTCGTGAGATGTTCGGATGTTTGATGATAGAATTCTATGTTTTGTACTTAATTGTATATTGTACCAAAGACTGTACCGCCGCGCGGCGGGGAGGGACGGGAAGGGGAAACGGGAGGGCGTCTTTATTTATTGAAACACAAAAAGGTCTGGTCGTGCGGAGCGGAAGGGATGAGGATGCAAAATAAAAATATTAATCTTATTAATTAATTAAAGCGATAATAATGTATATTCGATTCATTTTTAAGGAAATGTTTAGCTTTTTTAGATGCTCTTATCATGTACCTTAAAATCCCGTTTTGTCTTGTATAAATCCAATCTTTCCGAGAGCTATGTAATTTACATAATCCAAATTCTGCTTAATAAAACAATTTTATCAAAATGTTTAAACTTAAGTTATTAACTAACTTTACATAATGGTTTTATGCTACATAGGTAACAGAATTTGTAATAAAGTCTTAGGCTTCTTTTCTGTGAATCATGCTTCTTTTCTAAGTATCCAGCTGTTGTTCTTTTTAAGTAATTCCCCATTTTTGTGATTTCTTCTTCCTTGCTATGAATTCCGCCTTTTTATTTGTGAACGTTTCCATGAACTTTTTGTGAAAATAAAGAAGCGGAATTCACAGAAATGAAGGGGAAATCATAAAAAGGGGGAATTACTAAAAAAAAGCACAATTCACAGAAAAGAAGCGGAATTTATAGAAAATAAGGAATATTCCTTCTTCAGAAATTCCTCCTTTTTGTGATTTTCTCTTCCTTTCTGTAAATCCATTATTTGTGTGTTACGCTTCTTTATTTTTACAACAATTTCACGAAAAAGGGCGGAATTCGCAGAAAAGAAGGAAAGTTAACAAGTATATTCATTCTTTTCTTTGAATTCCGCTTCTTTTCTGAGAATTACGCTTCTAGTAAAATCCTCTTCTTTTCTACGAATTTCGCCTCTTTTCAATGAACTTTTTGTGAAATGTAGGGGAAATCATAAAAATGGGGAATTCCTAAAAAAGCATAATTCACAGAAAAGAAGCGGAATTCATAGAAAATAATGAAAATACTTGTCAATTTTCCTTCTTTAGGAATTCCTCCTTTTTTCTAATTTGCCCTTCTTTTCTGTAAATTCCGCCCCTATTTGTGTGGTACGCTTCTTTATTTTCACAACAAGTTCACAAAAAGGGGCGGAAATCGCAGAAAAGAAGGAAAGTTAACAAGTATATTCATTCTTTTCTGTGAATTCCGCTTCTTTTCTGAGAATTACGCTTCTTGTAAAATCCTCTTCTTTTCTACGAATTTCGCCTCTTTTCAATGAACTTTTTGTAAAAATAAAGATGCGGAATTCACAGAAATGAAGAGGAAAATGTATAAAAGGGGATTAATAAAAGAATACAATTCAGAGGAAATATTCACAACAAATTTACTTAAAGGGGCGGAATTTGCAGAAAAGAAGGAAGAATTACAAATATTTTCCTTCGTTTTTGTGAATTCCGCTTCTTTTCTGAGAATTACGCTTCTTGTAAATTCCTCTTCTTTTCTTCGAATTCCGCTTCTTTTCCATCAACTGTTTGTGAAAATATAGAAGCGGAATTCACAAAAAGGAAGAGAAAATCATAAAAAGGGGATTTCCTAAAAATGCATAATTCACAGAAAAGAAGCGGAATTCATAAAAAAAGAACGAAACAAATTTGTGAATTTTTTCTTCTTTTACTGTGAATTCCACTTCTTGGAATCACGCTTCTTTACTTGTGAATTCTCCTTTTTTCTGCAAATTCCGCCTCTTTTCCGTGAACTTTGTCGCGAAACAATTAATAACCCACATGTATTCCCACAAGACAAAATCGGATTTTATACAATCACAAAAAGTCGAGTTAGTCGCTTACTTAGACCAACCCACAACAACAAACAATAAAAATTAAACTAAATCATCAATCTTCATCGCGTTGCGGTTTTGTGAATGTATAAAAAGAAACAAACAAGAAGGTATACAAAATTTTAATTAACCATTCTTTATGATATTAGTACGGAATTTAATTTTGTTGATTTCGTCCCCTAGTTTTTTTTTTTTTTTTTCAAACTAATCCCCCTCAACTCCCTTTTGTGTACCTAAACCGAAAAAAAAAAAGTTGTTTTATTTTTCCTTTTTTTTATTTTAAGGGTTCTGTTATTATTTATAATTTTATTAGTATCTAAATGAATTAATGGATAAATTAATTTAATTAACAAGAAAATAATAATTAAAAAAAAGCAAAGAAACAGTGGTGTATAATATTGTGATGTGCTGCGCGAGAGATGGATCCATTAAAATCCGCATGTTTTTTGGAATAATTAAAGCTGCACAGTTTATATAAATAAAAAGTTTTATATATACATATATATATAAAATATAAATGAAACAAAATATAATGTTAAGATATATAATGTACAGTTATTTAAGAGTGATTTAAAATACCGGTTATTTATTACATTGACTCAAGCGGGAGGCATTGATTGTAATTTTAACGAGTGCATGATGATTTTTTTAGGAAATAAGTTGTACAACGATGATATGTAGTGATTTAGGTTCTTTTTCTCTTTGAGAGGGCGCCGGTGGCGTCCGGCCTAGTGCACGCTTCAGTGTGCGCGCGCGCGTTCTAAACTTGTCGAGGAATAATAATTACAAAAAAATACAACAAAAAAAACAAGCAACATGAATTTAAATAAACAACTAGATATTTAAAACGTTGTGCTGTGTTTTAGTTTATTTCATGCCCATTTCTCGTTTTCAGGATATTTTTTTTTATATTTCCAAGTGATTTTTTTTTCTAATGTAAATGGTTTGTGTTCACGACTTATTTAAGCCAGTTTTAAAAATGGGGTATTTAGTAACCACATTAAGGGAATTTGACTTATATGGATCCTCATGAGAATGGTTTAAGCAAGATGTCCTGCATTGATCAACACTTTTAGACGTAGACTTGATTAAATTAAGATAATTTTGTTCACAGAAGAGATAGATCATTGAGATTTAAATCATTCGATTCACGAAGGATTTATCTATATTTCATTTTTAATATGAAAACGACATTTTTTTCGCTTATTTCCTAAAGGGCCCATTTTCATGATTGCTATAAGAAAACTATTTTTTACATGTTACTTAAATTTCCTATTCATTGGGAACATTTTTGGTATAGTTTAAGCTATTCCGCGAGTTTAGAAGTTTTACCCAAAATTTACCTTTTCCATGTAAAAATGTTCAAATTATGACATTTATTTAATTTTTTTAAAATGAGACTATTACTATGTTTATTACCACTCTGTGGTAATTAATTACCACTTTGTGGTAAAAAACATAGTAATAGTCTCATTTAAATTTGATATGGATTACCACGTAGTAACGGTCGAAACCATCGTGATGTTAACATTTATTTACTTTCGAAAAAAGTATATATTTTTTAAATTTTCTGGTTAAAATAAATGTCATAAGTTGAAAAAAAAAATTCTCAACGATTTATGTTGATGCTACAAAAAGCGTGGAGTATTTATTTTTACAAAAAAAAAAATTGCGGTTTCTTAGGACCAATTGATAAAAGAAAGTCTTCTGAATTATGTAAAACTATTGATTATTTTCACAAATCAGTGAAACAATAGCAAGTGTTCTTAATCAATAGTTTATAGTTCAAAATATTTCACCATGTGTTAAGTGAGAAATTAATTAAAGATAACACTTTTTGTTTATATCATTCGAATATAAATTTTCAATTATTAAAATAATCGATTTTGTCCATTCTTATAGCTATTTTATTTACCATCCTTCTAATGCCAATATTCGGGGTGTTTTATACGAAACAATATTATATTTAATATTTTTAACCTTGCAATATAAGAACATATTTTAATTAAAAAAAACTCAATTAGATTCTGACAATAAACAGTAAAGTGTTCCTTAAATTTAATATTTTGCAGACGGAATTGCCCCCATTGAAAGATAAATGAACAGAAGTTTGCTTCTAATCAAGTTATCATTTTAAAGAGCTCTGTTGTATTTTATATATATATAAATCTTTATTGGCAGATTATTTTTAACAAAGTAATAATAATAAATAAATACAATAAATAACTAAAATAAAAATAAATTCTTCTGCCAATTGGCTATCGACCAATATTGTATTTTATTTTTCTGTATAAATGAAAGTATGACTACAGTGTAAATTAGATTGATTTTTCGTAGAGTGCTCCACGGATTATAATTGTAGTTGGGTCCAGATGGCGTGCAAGAATCGAATTTTTACAGCTTTCCCTTTTCAATCATTTTCATGATAAAAGGCACCTACTTCATCATGAAAGTTCTGTAAGCCATCAGTTTACAGTTTATTCTTGCCGCTTAATTTTATTCCTAACGTTCCCCAGTAGATGGAAGATTGCAGTTTACCATGATATGGAGGGCGCTGAAGGTAGTAGATGTTATCGATTACATCCATAGAGGGCTCCACGGATCTCCCCAAAAGGTGTGGATCTACACGTATAAGGTAAGCTGGATTTCTGTAGGGTTATGATTTTTCTGTATTCTTGGAAAAAAGGTCACTTTTCCGTGAAAATTAGGCAACTTCGGTCGGACTGCCCATTTAAAGTTCGCCCTTTTCATTTGAAGGTATTCCCGACTATATGGAATTTCGTGGTTTATTGCGCTCAGGGCATATTTCTAAAATTGCGCGTACATTTCGGTCCTATGAAATCTGCTATTTAGTTATATGCGATTTTAACAGTTGTGTACAACCGAAAAGTGCCACCAATTTCTCGAAAAAAGGGCCCAGAGGCTTTATTCTAATGTTGAGCAAAATCGAGTAATATTAGAAATCGAGTACTTTTAAATAAGCTATTATAAATAAATTAAGTAAATAATTAACACTAGAGTAGAAAGACCTCAGGTCGATAGCCCAGGACAGACTAACACCTTCATACAAACTTATAATTGTATAATTATAATAAAACACTTTTTTAACTTTGTTTGTATAACAGAATTTTATATTCTAATTCTGTTATACAAAGTTAAAAAAGTATTTTATTATAATCTTACACAATGTATAACGAAGTAGAAGCCTCAGTAATCAGTATATATTATAATTGTATTATATAACTGTATATTATATAAAGTTATTGTCTGAATAAAGATGTATATATATATATATATATATATATAATTAACAATAAATTGATGTTTTTCAATAACTAGGGAATAGTTACTAATATTAACAGAATATGTTACATTCATTAAGTTGTAATATACTTAATTTTGTTGTAACAAAAAAGATCAAAATGATCGACTTTGACCAACTCTACTTTATTCCTGAAATTATTTTGGTCGTACGCAACTGCCAGATTATAACATAATGCGTACGAACGTAATGTACGATAAATTTAAGAAATAAGGGCCCAGGCTGAAATTATGAATTACACCGACGGATTGCGGATTTTTTTTTTAGATCACTGAATCAACTGCTAGGAGGGCGCTATAAAGGAATGAAGTGTGGGAACAGAAATAGAAAAATACACTCCTGTCAAAAAAACAAAACTTATATTCGATAGTAAAACTACAAACTACAGAAGAAACTCGATGATTTTACATACATTTTATTTCGATAGAATGTAAGAACTGATAATAACACGAACAAAGTACAAACATGTTTTACATATTTTTTTGTAAAATAAAAAATATAATTCGAATATTTCTGCGAATTCTCGCAGAAAGATGTGCGAAAATTATATGTAAATATATATATAGAAGTGAAGTGAAATGAAACAATAAAAAAAATAAGAAGATAATAAAAATATATATATATTATATAAACGTATATTACAATTAATTTACAGCATTCAGAATAAAATAATATATTTTCTAAATACAAGAAGAATCTAAAATAAAAAATATAATTCGAATATTTCTGCGAATTCAGAAGTTAAGTGAAATGAAACAATAAAAAAATAAGAAGATAATAAAATATATATATATTATATAAACATATATTACAATTAATTTACAGAATTCTGAATAAAATAATATATTTTCAAGAAAAATTGACAGAAAATTTGTATAAATTACAAACTTTTGTATTTTATTGTACGTTTTATTAATTAAGGAGGATGATAGTTGTTGAAAGTTAATATTTACCTTATTAAAGTAAACACGTTTAATAACTTCAGAATATGTTCATTGTAAGTCGCAATAATTGTTTCGCAACACTGTGGCTTCTTCGCGATATTGTTTAAGCAAAGCCCATATTATATGTGTCTCTGTCTGTATAATAAACTGTCAAAAATATTAAAAAAATATTACAAATATGAAACTATTCAAGCGTAAGCTAATGGAACTGCTTATTGAGAGAGCATATTATTCGGTCGCGCAATTTCTGCAGGATACAATTTAATTCATTAATTATTCAACACATTAAAATATAACAACATAAAATGAGTTGTTTCTTATATTTTAATGTGTTTTATTTTTTATTATTATTTTTACTTTTATTTATTTTATTGTATATTATTTTATATGACGAATGCAATACGTTTGAAAATTGTATTTGTCTTCTTCTAGATAAATAAATAAATAAGAAAAGAATAAGTACTTATTCTAACATTATTTATAAGTATATATAATAATAATAATAATAATAATAATGTTTATTGACGGTAAATCACCATTTCATAAATACAGAATATAATTGTATACATAACAAATAAAATATAATATATGATATATAAAATATAGTATAAAAAAAATAATACAATACAATAAGACAATAACATGTATGGACAGAAAACAAATCACTGCACATCACATTTCACTTGAGTGTTAAATAAATGTTTATTTAGTGCTCGTTTGAACGATGTAATTGATCCGCCAAATAAGTCGAACCAAGGATAATTGCAGTAGTCATTTGCGAGAGTCATTAGTCGGGAAACTGAATTGTTTAAGAATACATTTGTTCTGTGTAGGTCAACATAGAACAATCTATGAGTTCTTGTATGTTTATTGGACACATTTAATGTTAAACAATTGAGTAATGAAGAAGATTCTAAAGAACCGTTTAAAATAGTATAAAGAGTGCACAAATCAGCAATTGTTCTGCGGTCTTTAAGTTCTAATAGTTTGAGATCAGACAAAATATTATTATAGCGACCGCGACAATGTTGAATTCCTTTGCGATATTCCATGCATCGCAAAAATTTTCTTTGTACACTCTCAATGCGCTCGATGTTTGCGGAAGTGTAGGGAGACCAAATAGTTGACGCATACTCAAGATGACTTCTAACAAGAGAGCAATACAGTATTCTTATACAATCAATATCAAGATCCTTGCTAATACTCCAAACAAAGCCCCAACATCGTAATGCCTTAAGACATATTTTTTCTATATGAGTATTGAATGAAAGGTTATTATGAAAAACTACACCCAAATCCCTAATCGTTTCCACTTTTTGAAGTGTAGTAACCCCAATCGAATATATATAGTTTATACAACTCTTTGACCTTGATGAGGACATAGCGTAACACTTGTTTACATTTAATAGTAGATGATTCTCAGTGCACCAATTGTAAATTCTTGTTAGGTCATCTTGAATTTTTTGGCAATCGTTATGGTTTTGCACAATTCTGAAAATTTTGAGATCATCCGCATATAAGAGAAACTTGCAATTTTTAATACTATGTTGGATGTCGTTAATAAACAAATTAAATAATATTGGACCACAGTGGGACCCTTGGGGAACACCAGAAGTAACAGATATAGGATTTGAAATGAAGTTTCCGATTCGCACGAACTGCACCCTATCATATAAAAAGGAGGCTAACCATATCAATGTGTTATTGTGAAGGCCGAGGCAAGATAGCTTCTTTAATAATAGGTCACAATCGATTTTGTCGAATGCTTTAGAAAAATCAGTGTAGATTGTATCTACCTGATGCCGCTTTTCCAAAGCACTCGACACAAACTGTCTATACTCTAACAAGTTTGAAACCGTTGATCGGCCTGGTATGAAACCATGTTGATTATCAGAAATAATTTTACGTGCAAACCATTGCAAATGATTAGCTACCAATTTATCTAATATTTTAGGAATGACGGATTGAATGGCAATTCCACGGTAATTATCAATTTTGTGTCGAGGGCCTGATTTAAGGATGGGAATAACAAAAGAAGATTTCCAACCAGATGGAACTCGACCCATTTCGAATGACTTTTTGAAAATGCAATATATAGGTCGACTTAGGGAGTAAATACAATTCTGAATAAAGTAGCTGGATAGTCCGTCAGGACCAAATGAATGAGTTGGTTTTAGTTTTAGAATTTCATTAAATACATCATGTAACGATATGTTAATATTATCATCAAATATAGACAGTGTCTGAGTATTGTAAAGTGAATTGCAGCTGTTTGAAACACTAAACACAGAAGAAAAGAAACTAGAAAATAGATTTGCAATGTCTGAACCATTGTCAGCCACTGAATCATTATAGTACATTGTTTTAGGATAACCATTTTCATTCTTGATATCCTTGACATACTTCCAGAAATATCTGGGATTGGATTTCACAGTTGATTCGATACGGGATATGTAGTTACTGTAGCAAGTATTACTCAGTTTTTTACAACATATGCGATAGTTTGAAAAAATTGCATAATCTTCAGGTGACCCAGTTTTTTTATACTTTATGTGTGCAATTTTCTTTTTATGAATTAAAGATATTAATTCAGCAGTCATCCAGATAGGAAAAGATCGATTTTTATATGAAACAAATTTGTAAGGGACAAATTGGTCAATAGCATACATAATTATTTCATAAAACCTTTGAGTTACTTCATCAATATCAGAAATTTTAGAGATGAAGTCCCAATCGACAGAGTTAAAATATCGATTAATTAAATCATAGTTGGCTTTCTGATATTGGAATCTTAATTCTAAAGTTTCTGTGTTTTCACACTCAGTAACAGGTATGTCTAAAGTGTATGCAAAATGATGACAGTTGGATGGTAATAAGCATTCATCAGAAAGAGAAACATTTGGATTAGTAAGAGTGGTAAAACATAAATCTAAAAAAGTTCCACGTGAGTTAGGAATATTTATAATTTGATTACAGTTTAAAAAATTGAAACAGTTGTTAATAACTCGCGCGGCGGGACTAAGTGTGGATGGTAAATTGTCCCACTTAACTTGTGGTAGATTGTAGTCCCCACAGATTATTAAATTATTGCACATATATTGTTCGCATATTTCTTCAAGACAGTTACAGTGTAATTCATATTTCTCAATCGGTGAAGCAGGGGGAATATAAACCGCACCAATTATGTAAGATTTATTATTATTTTTAAATAATACAAAGAGATGTTCAAGTGTATTATTCTTTAAGATAAAGGAAGAGGCAAATTGCTTTTTAATAGCGATTAAAATTCCACCACCTCTTACAGAACCATCAGAAGAGCGATCAGATCTATAAATAGAATAATTAGATAATTGAAGTTGACTGTTTAAGATGGATTCGTACAACCACGTTTCGACAATTATAATAATATCAAAATTGTTACAATTAACATTGATAAAGAATTCTTTTAATTTAGTTCTAATTCCACTGCAGTTCTGGTAATAAATGTTTAGTTTTTTAAATCTGGGTTTATTGAAGGTTTATAACTAGATTCATGAATGTAGGGATCTCCATTGCGGTACCTAATGATAACATTAGTCTCGCCTTTAGAGTGCCTTTTTTTTACCTCATTCTTCAATTGTGAATAATATTCCAATTGTTTTTTGGTTTTATCTGCATAAAAAATATGATTTTTTGTAGTATCAGATGTATTACTTTTTAATATATGTTTGGCATCTTCCAGTGACTTGCAAATAATTTTTAAAGGTCTGGGTTTATTATTAGTATGAGTTTTACCTAGACGAACTACTTTAAGCGGTTGTACATGAACTTTGCGTTCCTTTAAAATATTAGTGACACCCAAGAAATCTTCATTAATACGCTCCTCTGGAATGGATGAAGTGGACTCTTTGAAATTAAACAGCATAGTATTGGATAAACGAGAACGTCGATCATCTATCTCAGTAATTATTTCCTCATAATTTACTTTTAAATCAGTTTTAAAATTTATTAAATCTGCTTCAATAACAGCTTGCTTATTTTCAATTTGTGTAATGCGGGATTCCAAATTATCAAAACGGGCCAGAATACTGGTTTTTATTTCTTCACGAAATAAGTTAAGCTGATCAATTATTAGTTTACAAACAACCTCGATCGTTAAGCTTTTTTGGTTCGATGAAGATAAAACACTGCATTTAAGGCATGCCCATTTATTTTTGGATGACTGCAATTGAATGAAATCAGTCTCACTTAAACCTGTACACATTTTGTGAATATGTTTTTGGCATTTTGCAGCGCATTTTATAACTGGAGTATTTGGTGTTACTCCGCGTTCACAAATACCACAGAGATTTACCATTTTTAATTTTGTATAAATAATAAATAATGCAAATTTAAAACAAAAAAAGTGTAACGTGCAAAAAAAAAAAATGGGAATAATGAACGGGGACACACTCTTCACACCTAGGGGTCATTCAAGGTGACTGATAAAAAGACACACATGGAGAGTAGACCACGGAAGGGAAAAAAATGTAAACAAAGGAAAGAGAGTAAAATACACGGCCTTGATAATTATTTGGGATATTAAAGTAATATTTGAGGTTAATTATAATTACTAAAGGAACCTATTCAATACTTACAATTTATCGATTTTGTAACTATTAATATAGGCAATGATTTTAATCTTAATATGCTGGTAAACTCAATTATATTAATTCTTCACACATTTCGAGAAATATTAAGTATAATCACAGACATTCACGAGGCACGAGCATTCACGAACGATATATATAGTACTGAGATGAATGTACAAAGGTGAGTGTTATTTACAAATTTTAAATTTAAGCAGTGAGGAATTATTTAAATCAATTTGATCATTTAATATATGATCGCTGAATTTTCTTCATATGCATATTTTATTATAGGTCATTCTAATATTTCGTATTAGTGGTGCTTATAGAAAACAGGAACTGCGAAACACAAAAAATTGAAGACATAGAAGATACTGGAAAATTACTGATAATCAAAATCCCAGATTCTAAGACAAAAACCCAACGTTCCTTCATTGTGTCTGAAAAATGGTACGGTACGTGCAAGAAATACATAAATTTACGTCCATCAGAAGGGGATACAAAAAGTTTGCCATTTTTTCTAAATTACAAATACAAAAAATGTGTCAAACAATGTGTTGGGATAAATAAGTTTGGTGCTGTACCAAGTAAAATTGCAGAATTTCTGGGTTTGACGAATCCGAAACAATAAACTGGCCACTGTTTTAGGCGCTCGTCGGCCACCATTCTTGTAGATGCTGGAGGTGATTTGCTCGCGCTGAAGAGGCATGGTGGTTGGCGCTCGTCTGCAGTGGCTGAAAGCTATGTTGATAATTCTACCCAAAATAAAACTGAAAATGCGGTTGAGATTTCAAGTGCTATTTGTGATGGTGAAGCAAAATCAAATGAAACCACCGGCAGAGACGTTAATATGGCTTCATCCTCTAGGACCAATATGTTCCATGACTACACAGTGGCGAAATCTTCTGTAACGTCTATTCTTAACAATAATGTCACTATGGCCCCATCTAATGCCCCACCAGTTTTTTATAATTGCAATGTAACCATCAATAATTATTATCAGAAACTGTAAATAAAAATGTTTTTTTTTATATATTTAATAAAGTTTAATTAAACGTTCCTCTTCGTGCGTAAAATGCTACTTACAACTCTTGTTGCGTAATATATTATTGTAAAATTGTATGCAATTAAGTTAATTAAAAATGATTTAAAAATAATTAATAAATTATTTGCACATTTAGCTCTGTGACATTTTGTCTTAAGTTACGTAAGTACTTTATAAAAAAAAATGTTGCGTGATACAATATGTTATTATATACAGCAGCAGGTGTACATTATGTAATTCAATGTCAGACAGGGTATTTGCCTGGGTAGTAGTTGTATTAATGAACATTTGATTAAAGTACTTGCGTAACGTAAGTCAAAATGTCACAGAGCTAAATGTGCAAATAATTTATTAATTATTTTTAAATCAATTTTCTTTTCTATTGAAATGTATGTAATTTTTGTTTGAACAAAGAAATAATATAAACTAATTGTAGTAAAATCAAGATTTATGCATATGAAATAAGAATAAATAATAAGAAGTATAGGTCAGTGTTATATAGGCTTCATATCGGTTAATTAATATTAATAAATTTTAATGTCTGATCTACTTTTTTTCATATTCCTTGTCCCTATATTTCTTGACGAGAATCTGTCACCATCCAACCCTCTTGATAAAATTCCCAATATTAACGTTCACCGGCTGAGGGTTGATTTACATACACCGCGAGCATTCCTCGCCGTTAAGGCACCTAGATCAAGACGGCGAAGAATCAAGCATCAGACAAAAGTATTCTTGTGAACAATAATACCGCCTGGAAAATAAGGGTGGCTGGCTGAAGAGGCCCGGGGGGTGGGTCGGCTCCCGGAATCGATAAGATTAGAATTTGTTCGCCCACCTCTTGCATAAAGTCATGAGTTCATCTCGTTTGATTGAAATCCTCTCTTATTCTTGTGTTCCCCATTTGAAAAACCCCACACCACGCACCGTTTCATTGTTTTAGCGGTCTCATGCATACTTCATGTTCGCTCGTCCTGAAATGCGAGAGAGAGAGCGCCCCCTATTTACCGAAGCTTTTACAGATATTCGTTTAAGCCGCCGCTAATAATAAATCCTTTTATTATTTCGAGCGTGTAGTTTTTCTTTTTCGTTTCGCTCTTCGTTTATTTTATTTTTTCTGTTTGGTGGAAGGAGCGATGCAAATTTCTAAATGGATAATGCCCATCTGCAAAATTGATTGGGTCCCCTCTTAATTCCCGCCGAATAATTCATGCGTTCCAGCGGGGGAAGAAAGGGAGGAGGGGGATGAATTACTGATGGCCATTTGGTATTCAAACACTCACACCTATAAACAACTTTTAATTTGATTAATAAACAAAAGGGGGACACGACAGGTGAGCGGAAAATATGACAGAAGAATGTCGTGCGAAAAAGTCGCGGGCCCGTGCTGGAAAATTCGCATGCATTTCCATTATAACGCGCGCCGCGAACGGGACATCCTCATGTGTCAGCCTGGGGAAGGAACAAAAAAAGCACACACACACAAATGGATTTATAAAGTGGATAAAATTGCACACAAGCTCGTTATTTTGTATGCATATTTTTGGAGACTTCATACAAATCCGTTCGTTAACTTTCTCCACCACTGATACCCCCAAAATAATATACTCACTTTATTTCTACTTTTTTTTAGAAAATCCAACTTCATACACGTTTTGAAACTTTATAAAAAAAACATAATTATGACTATATCTATTTTTCATGTTTTATCACGAGAAACCTTAAACAGTGCGTTAATCACGATTTTCTGAAAAAGATTATCACTCTAATTTTGAAAGTTTGATCCGCTGGGGTAGCTCTACACGAATTAATCAATTTTTTTGTGCTGTTTTTAACTCGTCATCAAGGGTTATTTTAAGCTCTCATAACTTCAATGCATATTTTTTTAATCGAAATTTGATAATGCTTAGAGGTCTCGCATTCTGTTTTTTTGTATTACTCAAAATTGTGTTTTTAAATTTAATTAAAATAAACTGGTTTTCATTTTTTTTTAAATGCATAAGAATATTTCAGTTAGTTGAAAATTCCAGAAGTATTCTCCGGATGATCCCCAACTAAAAATAATAGGGAAAAGATTCATGAATATTTATAGAGCGGAGGGGTTAATTAAAAACGCACAGTGCTCGCTCAGCCCCTGCGAGGCCGCGCAGAGTTCGCGTCTTTTGTAAAATTTCGCAGCGGCGATAGTCCGCTTATCCATCATCCCCGGCGCTCACAAAAGATTGTTATTTTCCTTCGGGCCCGGGGAAAAACATAACTGGGAATTTATATATCGCATAAGTTGGCGATTTCCATTATGCATGAGTGGCGAGGGGTTCGAGTTGGTTGGTAATAACGCCGCACGAGAGCAGGGAGATGTCCGCCGGTCAAGCTATGAGGAGTATAATTTTTCGGGCTGGAGTTAGTGGGCCGGAAGAAGAGGAAATATGTTACTATCTCGGGCTGACAGTTGCGAGTTTTCCCGAAATATTCATGCAAATCATCGAATCGGGGCAGGGCGCGCGGAGAGCGTCTTAAAATCCGACACATATTTACAGCTCTTTTTCAATTTCCAATAAAAGTGTATTTATTGAAGATTTTGTCGAATATATAAATATATTTTCTAGATTTAGATATTTTCACAGAAATTCTTGTGTAAATATATAAATCTACATTCACAATTTGCCCACAACGATTATATTCAGAAAAAAAAAACCATTAAATAATAAATCATTCCAATATTAACATAAAGGAAAGATAATTGATTGATAATTATTTTAAAATTCATTTTATTTAATTTATTAACATTTTATAAATTAAATTTAAAACAAGCATAAAATTTCGAAAAATTAAGTAAACAGTAAAGACAGAGGCTTTTACTGTTTTTTGTTGATAAATATCTTATTCGCGCGAAAACAAACAGAAAACATTAATTATCATAGTTTAAAGTTTTTATATTTGTAATAGTTCTAACCGGTCTGTATTCAAAATTTATTTTGGTATCATTTCAAATTTAGTCTACAAGAAAGGACAGTATAATTGTAGACTAAATGTAAAAAAAAAATATTTAAATTTTGATAATGGTCTGCGAAGACCGAATTACGCGTCAGACAATTGATATCAAAAATATTATGAAACAAAAAAATGTTATGTATAATATGTATGTATGTATGTGATGGACGAAGTATAAATAGAAAAAAGTATAGGTCTTAATATTGACCCTTTTGGTACTCTAGTTGTGACCATAAAAAATAATATAAAATATATGCAAATATAGAAATAACGGAAAGTTATTTCTTTTAATTGTTAGCGAAAGTATATCTCTAAAAAATAAATAAAAGAAAAAAAAACACCAACTGAATGTATCTAACAACATATACTAAAACAAAAAATAAAAAAAAATCTGTGTGCACGGATTCTTGACTTAAACTACCTTGAATGCCATTAACTATTCAAATTGATCCTTACATAAGACCGCGGGAAATATCTTTGCAACCTGGATTCAATCCAACAATTTGTCTCTGTTAACGATTTCGTGGTAATCTCCTACTACTTCAATTATTTCCTCTGTTTTATTTTTCATAATTAGACTTAATTCATCTTGTTTTATTATTTATTGGTTATTAATAATTACTGTCCGTTGCCGCAGGTGTATTTCCAGTGACATTTCCGCCCTTGAAGTGCTTATTTACATTGACTAATTTGTGAAATTAATGTGGTGTTGTTATCTACAAAAATCATAAAAAATCAGGAAATGCCTATTGTATGATCAAATTTATGGTGGCTTAAATCAGAGCATGTGTTGCTAAAATTGGTCGTACATTAACGAAATCTGTTATTAAATGTTATGGGAGAACACATTTACAAAGAACGTTTTATAATCTATATTTTTAAAACGAACAATCAAATATATATAAATATATATATATATATATATATATATATATGAAGGACATAATGTAAGGGTTCATAGTTTATATCTATTTTTTTATTTTTAAACGTAGTATCGAGGGTAGTACCAATGAAAAAAAATATATAAATTTTGAATTTTTGTTATATATTCGAAGTCTATATTGTGAGTTTTACAAAATACACTTAAAGAAAACAAATTTAGGACAATTGTATCAAAATCGTAATTTAAGAGAACCAAGATCTTGTTTTTTATAGTTTTTTATATCTATTTAGAATATTTTAAATTTAATATTGAGTAGTACCAATGATAAATGATGTAAAAATGTATGTGCTTTTATTTAATAAATGTTTATGGGTTTGTTCAAAGCTTAAAAAATATATTGCAATTAAATTCGAATTAGTACCTGTATCAAATTATAAAAAAATGTAATTTAAATGTTGGCCTTTCCTACCTGCATAAATTGTTTGTGATGACTGCACCGTACAACTGGAGGGTTGTGCAGTCATCCTACGGCACCCTCAATTTCGGTTATTTTCCCTTCGTTCGACAGATTGGACTGCAATTAAAAAAATCCCAAAAAATATGAAATTCCGCTTGAGAACTAATTTAACTAGCTGAATGTCTTAATAATACTCTAAACTATTAAACAATGCTAATTGTTTGTACTTGCAGTACCCTACAACCCCCCCACGGTACCCTCAATTTTGTACAATCCCCCACGGTACCCTCAATTTCGGTTATTTTCCCTTCGTTCGACAGATTGGACTCCAATTAAAAAAATCCAAAAAAAATATTAAAATCCGCTTGAGAGCTAATTTAACTAGCTGAATGTCTTAATAATAATCTAAACTATTACACAATACCATTTTTTATACTTGCAGTACCCTACAACCCCCCTATGGTACCCTCAATTTCGGTTATTTTCCCTTCGTTCGACAAATTCGACTCCAATAAAAAAAATCCCAAAAAATATTAAATTCTGCTTGAGAACTAATTTAATTGGCTGGATGGCTTAATAATACTCTAAACTATTAAACAATGCTAATTGTTTGTACTTGCAGTATCCTACAACCCCCCCACGGTCCCCTCAATTTTGGTTATTTTCCCTTCGTTCGACAGATTGGACTCCAATTAAAAAAATCCCAAAAAATATTAAATTCCGCTTGAGAACTAATTTAATTGGCTGGATGTCTTAATAATACTCTAAACTATTAAACAATGCTAATTGTTTGTGCTTGCAGTACACTACAACCCCTTCACGGTACCCACAATTTCGGTTATTTTCCCTTCCTTCGACAGATTGGACTGCAATTAAAAAAATCACAAAAAATATTAAATTCCGCTTGAGAACTAATTTAACTAGCTGAATATCTTAATAATACTCTAAACTATTACACAATACCAATTTTTTGTACTTGCAGTACCCAACAACCTCCCCACGGTACCCTCAATATCGGTTATTTTCCCTTCGTTCGACAGATTGGACTCCAATTAAAAAAAATCCAAAAAATATTAAAATCCGCTTGAGAGCTAATTTAACTAGATGAATGTCTTAATAATACTCTAAACTATTACACAATACCCATTGTTTGTACATGTTTTCATGTAGTCCCATCGATTTCAGTTCTTGCAGTTACAAGTTATTTATTTTTTGGGTTGTTGAAGGGGAAATCCAGTTACGGACGAAGTGTGGGACTCCTTCCAGTTATTATCATCATTATTAATAATATTTTTTTATTTGTTTGTTTCAGAGTTTCAGTATCCGTAATCAATTCGCGTAACGCAATTAAAGAGATCTTAATTAATTAATAGAATAATTCAATCGAAAAGGCCGACCCTTCGTTTTACGGAAGGGGAGAGTAAAGTTTCCGCGGATAATTATTAGATCGCGGGAGAATCCGGGTGTTGGTCCCCCTGGAGTATAATGAAGCAGCTCGGTCGGGCTGGCGGCTGAGCCGGGAGGTCGTGGGGGGTTAATCAGGTGTATCGGGCCGTTTAAATGAGTGCCGCATGACTAGGCGCCTCTGTTTACACTAGCCCCGTTGCCAAAACAAAACCACGAGGAATAATATTTGCCCAAACAAAAATTCCCCACCGTCAACACAGAGAGCGAGCCGAGCGATCTGGGCTTTTACTTACCCTCTATATTTTAAGCTTGTTTTTGGAACACGTGCGACAATTATCCCCTGCGAAAGTTATCTCTTACATCTCTTTGTTTGGAATTCGTGGATGATTATTATTATTAGATTCATAAGAGTTTGCTCAAAATATTTTGATTACGTACATTAAGGATGGGGAATAGAAAAATAGAACATACACACACAAAAACAACTAATTATATATATAAAAACATCTTTATTACCAAAAGTAACCAACACATTCATAATTTTATACAGAATATTTAAAAACAACAATTTATATTTAGTTCAGGAAAACGGCTATCGACCGGAGGTCTTTCAGCCACAACTAATTATATATATGGCCATTTTTTATTTCTGAGAGATACAATAAATTACATTACAATAATTACAACATTACAATCATAAACATCTAGTTAAGCCTCAGAAAATGGCTATCGAACATCGGTCTTTCTGCCTCAACTAATTATTAAATTAAATAAAAATAAATTTGAAAATATTTACACAAATTAATAATTAATTCATTATTTTCCCTTAAGGGAGACATTTACTTAATTTCAGTTGAAATTAAGTGTTTCAAAAATTAATCATTTCGATTTTTCCTCTTGTTTGTTGTTTTCATCGCTGCTAATACCACGTTTGTCTCTTTGCCTCTATTTGAATCGATCACTTTGGATATTTCTACAAAATAAAATAGAAAAAGAAATATTTTATTAAATCAATATTTCAAAGAAGTGGAAATAATAGACGCAAAATCAGGATCAATCACCACATTCATCAAGAGATTATACTACGATGATTTCAAATGGTCGATTGTGAAAAGCATAGGAATATTCGCTCTGTGGGCCACGATAGCCAAGGAGTGCCACGGGAAGGAGTTGTTCGTCCTGTTGCAATGATCTCTCTCTGACGGATTGTATAGGACAAAGCGTGTGTAAGACCTGCAACATAAAAGTAATATTATTAAAACAAACACACACAAAACGAGTGTAGGGCAAAATCGAGTAACATTAGTAATCTAGTATTTCGAAATAAGCAAATAAATAAATAAAGTCAGGCAGAAAGACCGATGGTCGATAGCCGTTTTCTAAGGACAACGTATGACATATTATAAGAATTATATTGTTAATTTATTGTATATAAAATTGTCTGCAGAAATAAAGATGTTATATATATAAATAAAGTCAATAAGAAACAATGAATTGCTGTTTTTCAATAAATAGGGAATATTTACTGATAGTAATAGAATATGCTGCATTAATAAAATCGTCATTTATTTAACTTTTCAGTAATATAAAAGATCGACTTTGCCTATCTCTACACAAAACCATTTTAATTAATATTCAGAGATTGAATCATTTTTAATTTAACCTAATAAAAGTTGGGTTAGCAACAATAAAACAAATCTCTACATTTTTATATTTGATAAAATTCAAACATGATTCTATATATACTGCTCAAAACAATTAGCGGGCCACTAATTTGTACCTCCATAAAATACAAACTGAAAATTATATGCAAATAAGGTTTGCATTTAGGTTTGCTCCTTTCTTAATAATTCTGTACAAAAAAAAAAAACACATAATTGATTGAATTTCCTTCACTCACATCTATCGTAAATGATTGGATACCTTGCGGAGATCCGCTCTTTGGTGCCTTGGAGCGTTTATTTATTTTCCGTCGCTCGCAGTATCAACAAATAGAAATACGTTTGGCGGTAGGAGGGGACTACGATGATGATATTTCGTTGGGTAATTTGGCGTGAAATCGGTGGGATATGTAGCATCGGGATATCCGGGAATTGAGCGCGCGGCGCGGCGCTTGTTTTCCGGGGACTATTTTTGTAATTCCGGGCGAACGGTCCCGCCACGTGCTCGAATTCTCACCGCATCAGGAACGCTCCACGAGAACTTAGATAATATACAGTGCGGACACATTAAAAAAATTAAACAAAAAGAAAGCATAGGATCGCGACTTATTACAACAATAAATAAAATTAAACCTTTATTTCGTTATGTTTTATGATATACAGTATAGTTTCGAGTTTACGTGAAGCGATTAATCACAAAATAGAAAGACTGTTATTTCTTACTTCACATAGTCACAATGTTAGAACAGTTTTTTTTTATTTAATCATAAAAAAAAACTGTTCTAACAGTAATAAATATATTTCACAAAGAGATTGATCAAATCAACATATGTTATTATTATTAAATACTGTCATCAATAGTGAAGAATAAATAATAAATATTTTCTATAGTTTAATGAAAAAAAGGAAAAAAATAGGAAAATTTATATGTATATATAAAATACTCGTGAATATTACGCACGAAATCACGTGTATAACTAAATAATCCAACTAAAATCATAATTAACATTGGGCCACGGGCGGCGAACGTATGTATAATAATTACACAATCCCCGTGTAATCAGTCTCATTTGTAATTACCCGTAATGTCCGGGCGCATAATTTTCAGCTCAGTTTTTAAAACGAAGACGCGCGCCCGCATCCATAATTCCCCGGACTCCATAATTCCATCATCATACATTTTGCATGATGTTCGTTCGTTCGTTTCGCTGGTTTCGCGCTAATCATAATCAACCGCTAATTTGTATTTGTGCACCTGCATCTGTTCAAAAATTCGTTACGCCGAATTAGAACCGGCGATTTGCATCGATCTATTTGCGAATGCGGCGATTCTTTCAATTGAAACGATGCTATTAATATTGAAAATCGTATTAATAATTATTATTAAGTGGGTGTTTGTTTAATGCTGGGAAATTATTCATTAAATTGCATTTGCGCGTTTAATTTGAATGTAGTTAATTAACCCAGCAATTGATTTGTTTAATGTTTATTATTGTTATATTTCATTAATCGTTATTCCATTCTCATAAACACAAAATTTTAAAGTACGAGGGGTCGTTTTTATATTCCCGGATTTAGTTATTTTGTATTATGATGCAATTTCAATTATGTTCTTTTTTTAATCGCATTTGCCTCGGTAATTTGCACGGCAATTCACAAAACAATTGAAACATTATTAATTTTATTATCTGTCAGTTTGTAAGCCGCGCATCGAAATGATTAAAATCTCTACCAGGTAGAGACCTGTGAACAATTCTTGACGTGCTGTAGAGATGAATCAGATCTATGGATCAATGGACTTGTTACCGGAAATGAAACCTGAGTTCATCATTATGATTCTGAATTGAAACAATAGTCGATGCAGTGGTAGATTTAGGGCTCCAGTCATCCCAAGAAGTTTAAAGTTGCAGGAAAAGTAGTGACAACCATTTTTTTGGGCCTCTCAGAGAATTTTGATCATTGATTATATAAATAAGGGTAGTACGATAACGGGTGAGTCTTATGCACACCTGATGCATCGCCTTAGAAATACCATTAAAGTGAAAATAAGCGGAAAACTGTTGCTCCACGACAATGCTCCAGTGTACACGTTCAGTTTTTCAAAAGCTGCTGTAGCTGATGGTGGCTTCGAAAAAATTCAACATCCTCCTTATAGTCCAGATTTGGCACCGAGTGACTATTTTTTGCTCCCGAATCTAAAAAAAACACTAAGGGGGTTATAATTTAGGGACAATGAAGAACATATAGCAGCTATTGAGAGCCATTTTGCAAAAAAATAAATTTAGTTTTTCCTCTAGTCTTTTGTTTTCATGCCTTTTCCGGGAATATAAAAACGACCCTTGGCTGAAAGGCTTCCGGCCGATAGCTAATTCCTACAAGAACATTGTTTAAAGTTTAAATAAATTGTTAAAAATGTAAAAAAAAAATGTTAAACCACACTTGCATGAATATATATAAAAACGATCCCCCGTTGTTTATGCAGTATTTTGATTTAATTTACTCTCTGCGCATTGAGATAGATTTAACACTTTTTTGGAGAATGATGGTGCTTCAAATTTTAGGAGGGATTAAAATTGAGGTTTAAATGAAAACATTTTTTAAATGTATCAACATAATTCCTGAAAGATACATTTTTATAAACAATGTATTCCATTGCAAAAAATGTAATTGAAAAAAGTGTGCTTTCCATTGATTAAATTTAAGGCTGCGATCCCCAATACGTTTCCGTTTTAAGGGATTAACAATTTTATACAATCATAAAAAAAATAAACATTAAATACAGGCAGATAGTTTATTTACTGATGAACAACATCAGATAATTTTTATTTTTTAAAAACAAAAAAAGTGAAAAAATCATATTTTCAAAAATTAATTTAATTTACAAAAATATATTTAAATATATCTGATTATACGTGGAAAGTCTTTTTCTTAATATCCATATTTAATACAATCATAATATTATTATTTGTATACTCCTTAATCCTATAAAATAGTCAATGAGAACAAATTTAGTTCGAGGCCATCATTTTTATTGTAGAACAGTATCTAGTAGTTCAGATGTTAGCCGCGAGGTTGAAAAATCAAAGTTGGAATAAAATAAACCCACATTTTGTAAAAACCACAGCACGCTCTGTCGTTAATTAGGCGTAAAATCGCAGCCTTAATAAATAAATACTAATAGGTAGAAGCTTAACTGTTAGGCATCAAATTTCTAGCCGCACCGCTGATTCTACAACACTTTTAATTTATTTTCCAACGCGCCCGCAAACATCCAATTTAAATTTAAAACAAATGCATAGGTCATAATAGAAAAACAACAAGAGCCGACATACGGCGATGCCGGCGCACGAGAAAAACAAACACAAAATTAAAATATTTGTATTTTATTATATTATTAATATGAAAAAGGGCGCGCGGTGATTCGTCGGAATTGTAAATAAATTCGTGTTTTCGCGGTGTGTATAAATAAATAGCGCTCGCGAAAAAACAACAATAGCAACAACAACGGACGCGCGCAAAAAAAATTAAACATATACAAAACGCGAGGCGGGCGATCATTTCGGATTCAATTTCAATTGAACTGAAAGAATAACAATATCGGACGGCCGGCCGTCGGTCAGTATGGGTCCCATGCGGATAGCTCTGTTTTTATTGTTTTCCCCCCTTCCATTTTTTTTATAGATATAAAAATTTGTATTTGTTTCACGGGATATCGTCAGTTGGGGGGCACTTAAAAAATATTATTCAATCGACAACGGTGCGGTCAATTTTTTTTTTCACGAGGAGGGAGTTTAAATAATTCATGTATATAAAAATATTGAAATATAACTTTAATAAAAAGTTAGTTATGAAAGCACAGAATAAAATGAAAATATATTTAATAAAAAAAAATATCTAAATATCGGCTCATTTATGCGACGTACAAAAATTGGCCCATCGGAAAAAAGTGACACAAATGGATATCTCGTAAAAGTTCGTAGTTCAAATCGATTTTTTATTAATCAATTTTATTTTCAATCCATATTTTGACAAATAAATTAAATAAAAAGAATTTAAAAATTATTAATAAATTATTCCCTCTGTAACTTATTCCTTTTCTTAAACAAGAAACAAGATTAATAGAGTATTTGTGAAAATATGTTTTCAAAATTTTTAAATGCATTTATTTATTTATTTGTTTACATACAGACACAGAATGAGTAAACATTCCTATAAGGTAAGTATGAATATTACACAAAAAAATATATATATTTGCCCGGGAAGTAGTTATTTTAAATATATTCACTTACGTAACGTAAGTCAAAAATATGGAAATAGTTTATTAATTATTTTCAAATCATTTTTATTTAATTTATTTAAATAACTGTGACCAAGAGAATAAATACTCCTTTCTATTTAAGTGCATTATATTATACTTGCATTGAAATTTTGGATATTTATGATTTAGAATTATTGTTTTTGTATTTTGTAATTGTGAATTTTATAATTTATGTCCTTAATCTGGCCTTAGGACTGTTGAGTCATTAAACAAATAAATAAATATATTTATTCATACACTGCGAAATTAGTATGTAAGATAATTTGTGAGTATTTTAATGCACCTTTAACATGCATCTATATTTATCCTAGTTTTATACAAGGATCTGTGATATTAGTAAATAAGTTTGTTTAAATGCGTGCTGTTAGTGAGAGAATGGGGATGTGTGTTTTAAATATTTTTATCTTTAATGTATTTCGGTGCAGTTTTTATTGTTGAAATAATTGCAGCAGTGTTTTTATAATAAAAAAACTGAGAAACTAAGAAAAAAACTGCATTATTTTATTTAATTTTTAAAAAAGCAGTTTCATCAAGTGACAAACCTAACCATTGATTTTTTTTGATATTTTAAATATCTTTAATGTATTTCGGTGCAACTTTTATTGTTGAAATAATTGCAGCAGTGTTTTTCTAATAAAAAATCTGAGAAACTAAGAAAAAAACTGCATTATTTTATTTAATTTATAAATATGCAGTTTCATCAAGTGACAGCCCTAACCATTGCATTTTTTTACGTATACTTTAAAATATGTTTGTTGTGTTGCGGTGGAATTCCAATCATCCTCCGTCCCTTCTCTCCCCAAAAATGGAGAAATTGCTGCCCCATCCCCGGCTCGGACATATACGTGATGAAAACACTGTATAATTTTATTATTCAATTTCCGCGGTCTCAATAGAGCCATATTGGTTTTATCTAGACCATCTTAGCCGCACTGACCATAGGGCCGAGTCCATCGCATTTACATACCCTCCCTCCCGCCGGTTCATATCGCCCTTGGAGGCTCTCTCAAATTGTTTTCACTCGTCACGGTTTATCCCTTCTGTATGTATATTTACCGCGTATTCACTGGACCTAATCATTTTTTATTACGACACTTTTCTGGAGAAGAAAAAAATATGGATATAAAGTAGAGTTATTTGCGATGAAAAAAAAAATTGATATAAAGGAATATTATTTGTGATGAGGGTGGTTTTATCATTTACATGTAAACTGTTGTTTCAATTTCGCTGTATTAAAAAAAATGGAATTGAGAAAAGTAGTGAAGTAAGCAGGAATAATATTTGAGTATATAATTTATAAATTAAATATCTATTCTATTATTATATAATTTTTGTTTGGTTTTAATTTTAACTAAATTGAAACAAGAATTATACAGCCTTTCAGATTCAAAGAAAATCTGGTTGACTTATAGATCTTTAAAGCATTTATTTTGTGATACATTTTCAATTATTAGGTAGTACTTTAACTTTTTTTATATCACTTTAACAAGTGATTTAAGTTATTGTTTAATTTATTATTAAGTCATTAGGTTTAGTAGTCACGGCACTTTTATGACAGCTGATGGCGTGATACATAAGGCTCTATCGATGCCATTGTTAATAGCGAAGAAATGTTTGTTATGGTGTTATTTCGCGTTGTGATACACCAACAGATATTTCAGCCAAAGGTAATTGTGGGTTCAAAATTAAAATAAAAAACATACAGAAAGTGTATTTGTTTAGGACGAAATCCCCATGTTTTACCCAAAAATATTACAGACATACATGTTGTAATATTGTAAAGTATTTCTTTTTATATAAGTGAAATTTTAAAAAAAAACGATTAATTTAATGATTTATTTAATAAAAAGAAGTAACAAGTAATGGGATAAAGTAAACAGGTAGATAAGTAAGAATCCAATTGGAATTTCCATTTTTATTACCGTGAATCGTTTTGCTCTTTTTTTATTTATTTATTTTTTTTAAGGAAAAGGGCGCGACGCGAATAATTCACCATTAAGTAATTGCCGTTTAATTATACATTTTAAGGGATGTAAATTGCGAGGAGCAATCTATCTGATACGGAACAGGGAGCGCGCGCGGGGGCAGCGACGGTTCCCGTTCCCCGTTCCGTTTCCCGGCGCGGGCGTGTTTATAAATTCCGGCCGTGGGATTTTATTTTTCCGGGCGGAGAGTTATCCCCGTTCCGGATCCCACTAAAAACCTACACTATCTTCACGTTTAATTTAAACGGCCAGTTTTCGGGTAATAAAAATGCACGCCTTCTGCCCCCGCGAAAAGCGAAAAACCCCAGGGTTTTTTTTTATTTACGGCCGTGGGATTTAAAGCGGAGTGTATGCGAGCGAGCGAGGGGGGGGCGGGGGACGGGGGTGGCGTTTGCAAAGAGATAAGTTTTTCTTTCGACCGAGGAATTTGTTACAATCCACGGAGCGTTTATACACATTAAACATCCCGTAGGTTATTACTGGTTATTTATACCGTCTGGCCCCTTTTAACTCGCGCTGTTTATTGTCCCTGTCCGGATTAATCTGCTCGTTAAAGTGGCGGGGGCTAGTTTTTTATCTTTTATTGCGTTTGTTTCATGCTTTATCTTCCTTAAATGTTTATCCTACAAATATATTATTATTTCATTCATAGAAATAACCATTACAATACATTATAAATTATACAATTTACAAATTGCCTATAGACCAGTGGTCTTTCAGCCTGCCTCTGTCCAGCCTATGTCATTTCTTTAAGTCATGATTTCTAATCATCTGCCTGATGATGTCACTGTTGTAGCAGTGCTTTCTACAATAAGTAACAGTGAAACTAAAATACTATTGTGTTTTTAATTAATTGTTAAAATATCTATTAATAAGCAAGTTTTTTGTTCCTAATAGTAATAGTTTCCAACTCTTAGTAGACTGCTATTAATTAAAAAAAAAGAAAAGGAATGAAAAAAATAAACTAATATCAAACAAAATACGTATCTTAGTGAAAATTTATGAGAGCACATAAATTACAGAAGAGATCTGAAATAGGTGGCGAATGTTTTATGCGTATGAAATATGTTTGGTCGGTGAAGAGGAGAGACGGTTTGTCAGTAACAGTAATGCGGAGGATGAGAGCCGGGCATAAAAGACATAATAAAGCAGTATTGCCAGCGGCAGCCGCCGTTCTTACATAAATCAGCGGCTTATTAAGTCAAGTGGTTACGTTGAGGACTCGCCCACCCTCCCCAAAACCCCCCCTTCTAGACCCATATCTGCTTCTGCTGCCACCGCCGCCTCCGACGCTTACTGTAACATGCACTTTTTTTACGTCCTTCCCAGGATTGAAAAGATAAAGCACCACACACAAATACACACACACAAAAGTATAGAAAATACGTTATTTTTTCTGGTTATTGAAATAAATAATAAATTTAGTTACTCGGATTAATCAAATAATACAAAATAATATAACATAAATATTTACAATACATGGATATGGATGGATATCTTTTTATTGGGTGAATGAAAACTCTTGTTATGTCCTTAATTTTTTAAATTATGGAACATAACAAGAGTTTGTATGCTGATACAGTTCCATCGAGTATAGCACACATAGTTTTAATTTAAATTAAATAAAAATGATTTGAAAATAATTAATAAATTATTTCCATAGTTAGCTCTGTGACTTTTGACTTACATTACGTAAGTACGTTAAACAAATGCACATTAAAACAACTACTTCCTGGGCAAATATACATTTGATTTTGTAATTTTTTTAATATTTATTTAGTATTTTTTTGCTGTATATATCTGCTAATAAAGATTATTATTATTATTATTATTAGCAGAGACGAAGTCATAAAAAAACTAAAATTCTGATTCATCGTATCATTTCAAGTTGACACATACGTAAACTAATCCGGTGTAATATTCGATCTACAATAATTTAAAAATGAGTCCGACGTGGTCCAGGAAAACTTTCGTGAAATTGAAAACTTTGTTAACGTATTGAGAAATAATTATTTTATTAATTTAATAATTATACGAATTATTTTTATCATTAGAGCAAAATCGAAGGATTTTCAGTGTATGTAGATAATGCTTTAATTAAATATAAAAGAAAATGAAACAACAAGTCTATCTAAAACAGACTTGAATTAATATTCAATTAATCCATGGCACGTACGCATTCCTCAGAAGATAAACTCACGCATGGGCGCCCCCCGCATTCCATCCCCTCCCCCCTCATTCCCCCTTTTCCGCACAGCATCAAATCTCCAATTTATATTTAAGTAAGTAATTTGGTTTCAAATTGGGTTTCGTCGTAGACGTTCTCGCTTTTATTTATTTATTTATTTTTTGTCGTCTGCGGATAAAGGGCGAGAGGAAGACGTGAGTCGCGCGCGAAGGGGATCTGATGATGAAACCGATCGAGCTGTCAGATATTAAGTTTTGATCGTCCCTTCTGCACTTCTTTCTCTTGCTGTTTTTTTTTTCTTCTTCTCTGCGCTCCCCACGTATATTTACTGGGAACATCAAAGCCGGGGATTTCTGAAGCAAGTGAATTAAAGGAGAAAATAATCGGCTGAAGTTTTAGTTTTGATAGATTTAACTGTACTAGCCGAATGTAAGTTAATTATAATTAGCCCTAACTATAATCAATTTACATTCGTCTAGATTAATTATTATGGTAAAAATAAATCCATTGCAGTTTTAAGTAAATTAAAAGAAATTCTTTTATATTAAATAAAAATGATTTGAAAATAATTAATAAATCATTTCCACATTTAGCTCTATGACTTTTGACTTACGCTACGTAAGTACGTTAAACAAAAGCACACTAAAACAACTACTTCCCGGTCACTGTGACCATCTGAATGAATACTCTTTTCTATTGAAATTCTTTTAGTTTGAATTAAATAATAATTGTTGCATTATATTTTATTTATATTTTTGTTTAATGTATAAAATTTCTCTTTTATTTTTGCTACCAAAAGGTGATATTGGAGCTGATTTTTTTTAATTTTACTTATTTTCTATAACCATCCTTACGATGTTTTCATGATTATGTAAACCAGGTCTTTTCCATAATTTCCATCCTTTTGATTTTTTGCATGTTTATGTAATTGTTTTTCTTGTTATGCCGACAAAGATCTTTTTCATCTCATTTAGTTGTAATATTGATTTTTGTTGCATATGTTTTGTAAAAAGGAGATACCGTAAATAAAAAAAAAATATATATAATTTTATTATAGATTTTGATACTGTTATTGAGATTATTTTGTTTATTTTTAATAGGAAAAGAACTTAAGTAATTGTGATCAATTCAATAAATTATTATTATTATTTTTAATATTTTATTTAATAAATTTTATGAATACTAAAAGCATGTTGTTTAGAAAAAAAATGGAAAGTGGCACTGTTATAAGGCAACAGTTATAAAATCAAGTACCTTATAACCATTAAGTATAAGCTATTACGTGGAAACCGCTTGGCGCAACATGATGCCACCGTAAAATAAAATTTTGTTTTGGGGGAAAAGTTCCCCCGTAAAACTTCCCAACGAAGAAAAACAGAACAGTCCGCAAAGAACGAAGAGATCCCTAATGCGCTGTTTTACTATTCTAATGAATGCATATCGGCTTAGTATAGGAAAAGGGAACAGGGAGGCGATTCCAGCGCTCCCAAAAATGTTCCCCGCGCCGGCAATAATCGCGCGCCGGCCGTCGGGGTAAACGGGGAAATAATTAAAACCGTAAACAGGTGGAAAATCCGGATAAGCGCCCCGTACGGAATGTAAATTCGGCGCGGATCCCGCCCCGGATTATTTTATAATGCGCCCCCCGGATTAAGTCCGGATACTTTTCAGCTGCGAGATGTTTTCCCGTCCTCTGTTTCCCGTTTCCCGTTTTCCGTTCGCTCTTCCAATTAACGGATATTAATTTCTCCGGGTTCACGCGTTCATTACGCATTCAACGTATGCTAATTGCTCGTCGGCTTCAATTTCAAACAAAACAAACACAATCTCTATAAAACACACACGAAAGCAACCGACACACAGCGAAAAAAAAAAAAACGGCATTAATCTTTCGGATGGGGTGGAAATAAAAATGCGGTTTGTACGTAAGCAATTAGTTTAAATTGTAAAAAGTTTTAAAAGTCTCACGAATCAGAAATTTAATAACAAAAATCTTAATCCAGTCGACATTTTAATATGAAAAAAAAAAATGCAATTCTAAAGATAGCACAAGTGCCATATTTTGCTTAATTTACAACATCCGTTCATTTATCAAGTCATATTCATCGAAAATCAGCATTATCAGTCAAACCTTGAATAATTCTCTTCAAAACAAAAAGCATTATTCAAGGTTTGACAAACTTGAATAATGCTCTTCAAAACAAAAAGCATTATTCAAGGTTTCACTGATAATGCTGATTGAAGATAAGAAGTGGTGTTTGAAATCGATTTTACAATTACATTTCTTGGCAGCCTCTTCTTGAAATTTCTCCAAATCCTTCAACAGTGGACGGTCCATACCTGACAGAATTTTTTAGATTACACCATTATCAGCCAAACCTTGACTAATGGCCTAAATCTCACAGGATTATTGAAATTACAGCATTCATCATGGAACATACTGGTATGACGAGATCGCGGATGAAAGTGATCGCGGTGAAGGACGCGCGGATTTATCGGTTAAAAAAAATATATCGACTCGGTGTGAAAAAAAAAAACAGCATTGTTTTGCCAGAAATGTTCCTTGTTTAATTTCATTGTAATTTAAATAACTGAAAATGTGTCTTTGTTCCATTTTATTTAAGCAAGTTTAACACTAAACTAGCATGCGAGGGATTTCTGTTTCTATTCCAGAGCCTGCTGGGACTGTTCGTAGTATCGTAGTATGAATGTATGTATTTTGAAATTACATATAATTACAAAAGGTTACTGGCTACAATATATGGAAACACATGGGTGAGTTGAAACAAAAAAATATAATTAATGGTTTTAATATATACATTGGTAGTTCATACTGTATGAAATAAATATGAATAAATTATTAAAAATCAAAGAATTAAACACAGATTAGATTGAATAACTTTAAATTCTCGACTAGTTTCGGGTTGATTTTTAATAATTTATTCATATTTATTTATTTATTTCATACAAAAAGAATATTTAAGTTTTTGCTGTAATTAATTTGACTTCCAATTATTCGCCTATTAAGCAATTGAGTTGTATCTTTTGACCGTTGTTTTTTTACGCACATAACGTTTTTCCTCTCGTAACCATGTATTAGGGCTTACATTAAAATTTGCAATGTATGCCATATGTCGAATAAATTTTGCGAAATGAATACATATTAAGCAAATTTAACGAATATAAAAAAAAACACTTTTTGATATATTTTCTTTATTCGCCACAAGTAAATTGACAAAGCTGTCGCGTTTTATTCGATCCTTATGACAGAACTTCTTTTGATATTTGTTCACTGGAGAGGGAGTAGTTTATTCCAACTCGAAAGGTGTTATTTTCCATCAAATTCTATTTTCTACATCTAACAAGGTAATGAAAAAAAAGTATGGATTGTCAAACTATTATTTACTAGTCTGTCCATAAATTCCGGGTTGTTGAATTTACATTTTTTTCAGAATTAGGCAGTCTCTCCATATTTTTTCATTACCCTTTCAATACCCTCAATAAGCTCGTTCCTAGGCGTCTCACATCAAAATTTAAATATCCAGTTTGGTACACACGTCAAATCCGGCTTAACCTAAAAACGAAATTATCCTACAGACTTAAATGGTAGAAATCTAAAAATCCTAAATACCTGGCGGAATTTAATAGAGTTCACAACCTAATGAAAGACCTTATTCTAGCAGCGTACTCCATTTATATCTCCACACTGAAAATAATGTTAAAAAGAACCCCAAGGTCCTATGGAAATTTATCTCCAGCAAGGAAGGGCAACGAGAATACCTGGCAGGTTATATATAATAATATATAATTCATGAAAATCGTGAATTTACACCTAAAGATATAGTAAATAGTAGCGCGGATACCTTTAAAAATGTATTTAGCAGTAATACAACTCCCACCGTTCGCACTATTTATTTTAACTGTCTAACTGTCTTCCTTTCATAATTTCTAAAGTAGATGAAGCACAGCTTGTAACCATTAGGGCATCCCTTCCAAACAAATATGGTTACACCATGAAAAAAAAAAGAGTACATCAACCTACTCTATATCATGTAAGGCGTTACATCTCAGGTATGTTAGTTAGAAACTTAAAGTAATTTTCACGAGTGTTAAAAGTGCGTAATTTGATTGCAAACATGATAGTTTTTTGTATCAGTTTCTAAACTTAGATATTTCAGATTCTTGGTTTTACTGAATTGTCGTTTCCTTTTAATAATAATAATAAATTTATTTGCATTTAACACAAGAGTTATACATTAATAATATGAATACATTATAAAACTTATTATTATTATTATTTTAGAAATTAGAAATGAATTATTAACTGCAAATAGGACTAAGAACAACTGTAAAGTTGACCTAAGTCTTAGCCCTTCGGGTGAAAACAGAAAGCTTATCAACATGTGCAAGGGTAAAAAAAATATAATTAAAGAGAACAAACAAAAAAAAAAATATAATTTAGAACCGGTGATCTACAAATCATGGCCAAATTAAATGATCGTATTATATATGTACAAAAATGCTTCTAAAACAAGAGATAGTTATGCATCACGATAACAACATTTGTTTATACGTTTTCTTAAAAGAGCCCACATTTTTACGTTTTACGGAATTGGGCTTATCTTGTATCATCAGGGGATGATATAGAACAATTGGTTTCGTTATTTTGATGAAACACTATTTCATTCGGCGAGAAGACAGACTTTGAGACTTTGCTAGGGAAGATTCGAGGCGGTCTTATCGTCGTGAAGAATTGAAGTCCGAAGGAGGTTGGATTTTTCAATTGGAGTTCTGAGGGAGAGGATTGCAGAATTGCCGTCCGAGGGGCGCGATTGCTTTGAGAATTTTCGAGGCGAGGGGAGAGGAGCAACTTACATAAACAACAGATAAGTTTCAAAACTTTGTTTTAATTATTAATATTGTAAATTCAGTTCGGGACATTTGAAAAAATATTTAAAGTAGTTAAATTTAATAGGAGTGATTTTATTTTTCTCTGGTAAATGTAAATTTATAGATGCGCTTACGGAATATTTATTAGGCGGTATTTTTTTATTGTTTTCGTTTCTCTGGTTATTCGAGTTCCCTTAGCACTATCGGATCCATGATATTTATATATATATATATAGAAAATCTTTATTTCTGAGAGATACATTAAATTACATTACAATATTTACATTACAATCATAAACCTCTAGTTAAGCCTCAGAAAATGGCTATCGACCATCGGTCTTTCTGCCAGATAATTATATTTTTTTGGGAGTTTCATTATTGAATTAAAATTGCAGTTGAGTATTATCTTGGTTGGCGTATTTCTATATAAATGTAGGGTGTAGTTTTCGTTTGAGATTGAAAGCAGAAAAGAAAGTTATTATGTTTGTAAGATATAAGAATTGTTGAGAGTAAGATTAATTTGGAATTATATTATAAAATAAAACGGTGCAGAAGTGGAGTTTATTACTTGTTTGGAAATAATTGTATTTATTTTTTTATATGATGATATTTTGAAAAAATTATTCTCACCGTCGATTGGTGTCCCACAGGGCTCCAGTCTTGGCCCCCTTCTCTTCAATATTTTTAATAATGATTTGCTGGGGATGCTCACCTGTCCTGCGTTAACATACGACAACGACCTCAAAATTTACCAGAGAATCTAAACATCAAATCTAATTGTTGGGATAAAATAAAACACAAAAGTGTATAGTTTCAAAATTTTTTTTTCATCATCTTCACCTGAAGAAGCCACTATGTGGTGTAGCAATTGCCGTGAGACAATAAAGCAAACATTTTTTTGAAACTATACAATTTTGTGTTTTATTTTATCCCAACAAGTATGAAGTTTCAACAAATAAAAGCCTCTACACTACAATATCAAATCTAATTGGTGCTCCTGTGTAAACTTAAAACTCAACGCAAAAAATGCAGCATTATAGCCTATAGTCGGAGACGCAATGCTCTCACAAAAACTTACCATATCTGTTGGTCGATGGCTGCTTCAAAGACCTAGGAGTTACTTTTGATAAGAAACTCACTTTCACTACCCATATTGAAGCTATTTGCTCCGCAGCCTCCAGATCATTAGGTTTTATACTAAAAAACGTTCGTGAATTTCGAAATACTGATGCCGCAAAGTCATTATACTTTGCTTTTGTATCAAGTAAATTGGATTACTATTGCTTAGTCTGGTATTCTACATATATAAGTGATTTCTTTCTTTTTTTTTATTGTTTATTAACGGTAAGTCCATTCATTGGTGATTTTTAAAATTTTTGTCTTACAAACTTGACGGTACTTATCCATCTATTGGGGCGAATCATGAACATCTTCTTGAAAGGCATAAGATGATAGATAGCATTATCGGCCAGACGAGAACATCACTGCATCATAATTCTCAGGAAACTAATACTCGGATCAATCGACTGCCCCCAATTACTTTCCGGGATACCCTTCAATGTCCCACAACAATCAACCAGATTCTCTTCCTCATCCGACTCCCCACACCGTAGGTTCGTATTCGATCGTATTCTAGACATTTTGAAACCTACGTACAAAAATTATCATTACTATTGGACGTGTAAATATTCCGTAATTAATTCACAAACTTGAACAAATTTTAAAAGTCGTATTTTAATATAAAATTATTAATAAACATGAAAACATTTTTTGTATAGTTTAATGTTAATACAACGAATTTGATTTTTACATGACAAGTATACACTTTGGTGATCATAATAATCCAACGATACTTTAATTCAAAGCTATAATTTCTTCAGAAAAAAATAAGTAAAATCGTGTAAAATTATAACACTGTGCTCCGTGACGTTTTGACTTACGTTATTTAAATACTTAAACAAATGCACATTAAAACAACTATTTCTCGGGAAAATACCCCGCCGGACATTGAATTTTATGATGTTGCACATCAATAAAATTTATTTATTTATTTAGCAGAAGACATTTACAATTTTCACAAGTATTGCATTTGTCATATAAAATTATTAAATAAATAAAATACATAAAAGTAAAAATGGAAGTTAAAATAATAATAGATATTGTATCTTGCAATTTTTTCTTAAATTTAATTTATTAAATAACTGTGATCAAGTGAATAAATATTCTTTTCTATTTAACTCTTTAAAGATCCAAGAAAAAATATTTTTCGAATTATTTAGTTATATTATTATTTTAAATAAAAATTCCTCTACTCAATATTATTTCCTCCTTAAAACTTCGCGTATATAAAGTCATAGGAAATTCTGAAATATTCCCCAGGATGTGCATGTATTATAAATTGCCGTATTAAAAAAGTATACAAGTCAGAGTCCAATTCCATTATTCTATTACATAAACTTCAAGGATCCGAAATACATTCGCCGGGAAGTTTTACGAGCGAATATCGATGAGATGTTTTAATAAAACTCAGCGGACACGTTCCCGTGAATTGGAAAACATAACAGTTACCTCTCTCCGCCGTAGGAATATATATTTTTACGTTCCGCATTAGAGGATTGCCCGCCCTGGATGTCCCAGGGAAAAAGGGGCGACTGTCCCGGGATTTTTTGTGTCCGAAGGAGGGCGTCGTGCCCGGAAGTCCCGCTAGTGGATGGAGCCGAGCAATAAGGAGGCGAGATAAGAAAGCGCGCGGCGTCTGAGGCTCCGCCCGGAGTCCCGGAAACCGGAGCCGGCCGCCCAATGCGGAGCCAGGACCTCGGCATGGATTGGTCAATTTTTCGGTGACCAATGGAAAAGTGCACAGGCCACGCGGTGACGTAAATGCTAACAATTTTTAGAGTTTTGTTATAAATAATGCAACAGGGGGTGGCGGGTTGGAGAGCCCCCCGGAACACATCTTTCCAGAGAAAAGAGATATTTTACGTGAGCACCAATTAAATCGCAATATATTATCGTTGAGTTATGGGAGGCCCTTGATTGTCCAGAATCGTTATCTACTTGTCTTCTAGAGGAAGATTTTATGAGTTTTAATTATAGACAATACATCATGATGTTAACAAAATAAGAGGCATGGACTAAATTTATAGCTGAAAATATTATTTTCCTTTAATAGATTTCCCATTGCTTATAAATATTTACAAAACTGTTTTTCATCTCTTCCATATTTGCTTAATAAAATAAATTAGATGATTTACCCGGCGCATTCACCATAAGTACACGCGCACGTAATATTTGTTTCATTGTATTTGGTGAATGCGCCGGGCAAACACGATTATATTAAAATATTGTTTATAACAATACTAATCTCTATTAACTGATGTATACAGTAAAAAAAATGATAATAAAAATTCAAATAAATTTAATAAAAATTGATTTTAAAATATCAATGGCGATAGGAATTAATAAATAACGATTTTTTGTGCAATAATAAAATACTTTGTCAAGAATTGATTTTATAACGTCAAAGTTTCGCCAAATTATTATATAATTCAATAATAAAATCAACTCTTGAATTAATTTCTCATTTAACATTTAGTGAAACTTTGACGTTATAAAATCAATTCTTGACAGAGCATTAATGCTGTGGTCGATTGCTCAGACTAATACGTACATGTATTGTAAATAGATATATATTGGATCACCCACAATTAACCTGTATAACCGTGATCTTTTCAGATCTATTGTTGATCCCATATATCTCAGATGACTAGCTCTAGCTTCGCCTCCTTGATTAGCCCTCTGATCTCTCATCAAAGCAAATAAATCTTTCCCCTTTTACCTGAATTGTAAATATTTATGTTATATTATTTTGTGTTACTTATATAGTCTGAATTAAGATGTATGTTAAAAATATAATTACTTTTTGAATAATTATTTATTAGGTTAATGACACCTTTTTCGAGTAAAAAGTAAAACGAAGTGAACTTGTTAGATATAAATTAATCAATTCAATTTGAGATGTTTGTGTTTACGTGAAATGTTATAATGTTAACAAAAAATCGAAATTCTGTTTTAATCCCCTATTATACCATATTATTCAAAATTTTGATTTTGTGTTAAAATTAATTAATTGATTATATCTTAGAAACCTTTTTCACTTATCACTTGTTGAAACATTTTGAAATTATCGATCAAATATAAAGCAAATTATTCAAATGTTTAAATAATTATTCCCAAAATATTTTTGTTTAATTTAATTTAAATAATTATTTTACTATATATATAACAATCTTTATTAACAATTAAGTTTACAATAACGTAACAAACATTGATTATGTATATCACACAAAAATTAATTAATTGTTAAATGGCTATTGACCAGAGGTATTTCTGCCTGAGTTTTAAATAAACTGTCTTTGTCTTAATATGTGATTCATTATTTTACTATTTTTTAAGACTTATATTTTATTAGAAAAACACACTTAAAAAGTATTTTTATTAATTAAATAATTGTGACTTAGTCAATAAATACGCCCTTCTTTATTATAATCGACCCTACACACATGTGTGTATTACAATCAACTATTTTTTTAATAGCATTAGTAATTAATAATTCATATGTTTACTGTAATATTATACTCATTTAAGAGAATCATAAATATAATTAATCCTTTCGAAACGGTTCATCTATCTCTTTCTTCAGGGGGGCACGTTTACGAGTTTTAATTATAGGCCAAGAAACGCGATATATCATGCGGTTAACGCCGCAACGGACTTTTCTGGAATTTAGTGCCGCATATTTACCCTTTTATTGCCTTTTCTATTCAATTTACTTAACGGAACGGACTTAAAAAGGCTAAAGTTACGTGCTTTTAACTGCCTGACGTGTCTGTCTGGCCTGAAAGTGCCGGTAAAAATGGGAATACTGAGGAGAAAACAACAGTGTTACGATTAAGGAATAGTAAGGTTTACGTATACACACAACTTTATTCAGACTATACAAATAAAACAAAACGATATAATAAAAATAGTAACAATAATTATTTTAAAATTATATGGACTTGACTTTCTAATATATGTTTTGTAAAAAGAGATTCCGTAATAAATGAATTATTATTAGGTTAACAACTAGAGTTACGTCTTTGTGTCTGTTTTTTGTTTTTGTTTGCTTGATAGAATCTATTTGAGAGGAAATTAAGAATAAAGGTGAATAAGTGGTGTGGGATTTGTAAGAGATTGCATTTGTATAGGAGTCTAATATGCGAAACCGAATCAAAGGCTTTCTGTATATCGAAAAATATGATAAATAAATTATTTTTTAGGTGATTGGTTTGCAAGTTGGAAGTCAAAATAGACAGGGAAAAATGCTTGTTTTTTTTTTAGGAAGGAAGTCAAACTAGTACTCTAAGATGGATTTAATGGTACAGTTAAGGAGTTTTTTTTAGTTAGGGATTCAAAGAGCTTGCCAATTACAAGGTTGATGAAACTCCATAATGTAGCAGTGTCTTTACAATAAATTTTATAAAATTAAAAAAACCGTTGTTTTATTTACAAATAATGATAAATGGAAACTAGGGTAGGATCAGTTTCGGTTTTAGGTATACTTTTTTTTTGAAAGAAATTTTTCTTTCAAAAAATGTCATCTAAATTTGAAAATGTTCAGAAAAATGTGGAATTTGGTGAAATATCCGAAACTCGCTGAATAACTTAAAATTGTACCAAAATTTTTACAATAAATGCGAGCATGAACTGTAAAAATTTAAGCAACATGAAATGAACCGATTTTGTACGGGGAGTGTCTAAACTATGCCTTTGTTAAATGTACCAAAAAAATTGTCTAACTTTAAGAATTTTTGTAGATAAGTACAACACCCTCGCTTCAATGATTCTCGGGAGAAATACAGATAAATCTTTTTTAAAATTGTATGCTTTAAGTCCAAAAATTGTATTTCTTCTGTAAAAAAAAATATTTTAGCTTCCACCGTTCCCACAAGAATCTTTATGCATAGCTTTAATGCACCGGAAATGACATTTTTCTACTATGCCCTCTTTAACATCATAAGCTTTTTAAGATTTTTTTTTTGGAAGATAAAAACTCATCGAAATTGTGATATTTACTGGTAAAAAAAATAATTTTGGTGAAAAATCCGAAACTCGTAGAATAATTTCAATTATACCTTAATGTTCTCAATAAATGGGAGCGTTAATTGTTTAATTTTAAGTAACCTGAAATAAACAAATTTTGCACAGGAAGTGTGTAAATTAGGCCTTTGAAAAATGGATTGATTGTCTTAGTTTATGCATTTTTACAGATAAATATAATTCTTACATTCAAATGATTTTTAGATGAAATTTAGACTTATCCTTTCCGAATTGAATACTCAAAGTCCTGACAATCTGTCTCTTTTGTAAATAAAATTATCTTAGTTTAATCAGGCCTTTGAAAAATGGATTGATTTTCTTACTTTATGTATTTTTAGAGAAAAATATAATACTTACATTCAAATGATTTTTGGATGAAATTTAGACTTATCCTTTTCGAATAGAATACTTTAAGTCCTGACAATCTGTCTCTTCTGTAAATAAAGTTATCTTAATTTAATCAACATGCACACACTCCAATAACTCCAATAACAGCTGGACAAAGGCGCTAATAAGTTGCGTCAAGCTGAGGATGGAAAGGATGCACGCACAGCTGAACCACTTCAGCCAGCTACTATCAGGACACGGGAGTTCCGGAGCGTACCTCCACAGAATAACTAAGGCACTGAACGGGAGCTGCAAATTTTACTAGTCTCGCTCACACTTTAGTGGAGTGCGAAGGCTGGGAGAAAGAAAAGAAAGAACTAAGAAGTTAGATTGGGAAGGTAGCAGAAGAAAGTTTAGTAAACAAAATGCTGGCAAGCGAGGACGGGTGGAACGGTCAGCCAATTCGCAGTAACAGACCTGGGGAAGAAGCAAGCCGACGAGCTGAAGCTGCTAGAGAGGACCCTCAAGTAATGCCATGATGACGATATTGGGAACAGAAGGGGAAGGGTTTTAGTCCCAAAATTATTGGTCATACAAGAACCAAAAGCCTTTGTTTGATATCAGACTCCCAATCCCCTCATATATATAATAAAGGTCTGCTATCGACCAATTTCCGCTAATTATATTTTATTTTACAAATAAAACGCTTTTTAACTTTAATAAAATATCAAGTTATACAAACAAAGTTAAAAAGTGTTTTATTTAATAACCTCAAAATGTATAACCAACTGAAATCATTAAAAATTAACAAATTATATTTTATTTCATGATTTCTTTTGATGTTGCAGAGATTTTTGTGGAAGTGGTTATGCAAATTAGTTTCGGTTTAATTTAAATTTAGTTATGGATTAATATGAAATGTGATAATGCTAAGTATAACATTTCCTTTTAAGTAGCGTTTTAATAAGATTAAGTTTGTATACAGTAACTATCCGTAAGTGTGTGCTCTTGGTGTTTTGCGAGTGCGTCAGTTACTGGGGGGTAATTCGCGGGGTATTACGTGATAATTCCCCATGTGCAGGGGGGTACGTTTCGCGCGGACTGAATCTCGTATTTCACAGGGCGGGACATCCAAGTAGAGAAGGGGTAGACTGGTGAGTGTTTGCTCTGGCAACATGCTAATTACTCTAATAGCTCCCAGATATCAGTCTGCGCGATATGCGGAACGCTATATATTTGTAACAACTGGGAATGCTGCACGGAATATCCGTTTTAGCAATAAGGCCAATACGGAGTCCGCCATTACTCATTTGCGGCGGAGTTCCGAACTCGCGGCGGAAGGAAATGTAAAGTGGCCCGGAGGCCGGAAGTCGCTGAAAGAATGCCGGGGGCTGGTTATCGCACATACTTCCGGCCGGCCGTTCCGGTATATCGGAAGCCTTAAGTGTGTCGCATGCAACCTTCCAGCCGCCCCCACGAGCGAAATCCGGGCTCCTCTCTGTATTTTGTCACACTTTGTCCGCACGGAACACCGAGACTAATTGCCCCCTCTATGCAACTTTAGTGAAACAAAAAAAAATGAACTAATTCGCGTTTGCAAGTTTTACGTAAGCTGATTGATCGGAAAATAATTGCACATTTTTTAAAACTACAACTCTAGTAATTTGGTTTAGATTTAATAACTGTGTACGAAATTTTTAAAAAAAGTCTTTTGTTATTAAATAGAAAAATATAGATAATCATTTTTTTACTTAATATTTTATGTAACTTATTCCAATTACACAGCAATCATTTTAAACTAATTTATTCCATTGTTTTAAAAAAATCAAATAAAAAGGATTTTCAAATAATTAATTTACTCAATTGGACAAATAATTAATTGTTTTCTCTGCTACTTTTTGATTGATAGGTAGTAAACGAAATACGCATATTAGTACATTTTCTTTTTATATGAACATATAAAAAGAAAATGCCCTAGATAGCCATTGCCGTGACAAACATTACGGTCATCATTTTTTAGGCAAATTTTGCTGTTGTATGCAATACAATTTTATTATTAAAATTATGGTATACAGTTTAATCGAGTGAATTTTTACAATTTTTATATTGCGAATAAAGCTTTCAGGTAAATATGTAAAAAGGAATAAATGTCTTGATTTTTGTAGTTATTGCGTACGTATCCAGGAATAAATCCTGATGTTTTCATTTAATAATTGAAAGAGAGTAGTAGCGGCGCAGAATGCAAATGCCCGAGGGCCGGGGGGTGGTTAATCTAGAAAACTGGAGCTCGTCCCGGGGAAAGGAAAAACCAATAAGTAATGCGTTCGGATCGCTGGGCGTCCGGGGGGTGGCTCGCTGGGACGATCATTATAAGAAGCGCCTGCAAATATTTAGCCGTTGAATATGCATGAGTCCGTCAGAGAACACCGCCTGTTTTTCTAGAGCTCTTCTCTTCACATCGCATCCCTCGCAGTTCCACCCCGCAGTCCACTCACTAATGGCGTATATACTAAAACGCCGGCTCTTTCGTCTCGACGGAACGGAATGGATCACACCCGGCACACACACAGATCAATTTGAAGTACTTATAAACTCGCATTTCGCTTGTAAATTGTGCACGCTCCGGCATCGGCATGCAAATTTATGCATTTCTCTTTGATTTTAACACTTCAGATTGGAATACACGCGAAATATAATAAAGTTTTAATGAGGAGCGCGCTCCGCGCGCGGGGCTCTTGTTCGAAGAGGAGACCATTTACACTACAAAGTCATCCGGATACTACAATACACACTGCGCGGGGAGGATTACCTTCGTTTAAGTACTTTTCTTCCCATTTCAATCAACTCCTGTTGGAAATAAATACACAATTAAAATTTAAAATATTTATTAAATTTTTCAACATTAATTCAAAACCAAAGAAAAGTTAACCAAACATTTATCACTTTCAACAATATGTGATATGCCAATGGTTTATACGTGTAAAATTTGCAATATGATTTGAATTTTTGACAATGATTTGAATAATAATGGTCCAAAATTGGAACCCTGGAGTACTCCAATGCTATGTTAATAATCTACAGAGTAGTAACCATTGCAATAACCAGCAACACCTATTAACTACTATTTATTTAAATACTTTATAAATAATAATGGTTCCAAATTGGAACCTTGGTGTACCCTATAGCTAAGTTAATAATCTGCAGAGTTGTAAATATTGAAATAATCAGCAACACCTATTTACTACTAGTTATTTATATACTTTATAAATAATAATGGTTCCAAATTAGAACCCTGGAGTACCCCAGAGCTACATTAATAATCTGTAGAGTAGTAATCATGGTTCCTAATTGGAATTCTGGACTACCCCAGAGTTAACATATAATAATAGTATATTTATTTATTCAATAAGTTACCACAATTAAAAATATATAATGTACATAATATTACATGTAGAGCAATCTTTATTAACAATTAAGTTTACAAGAATATAATAAAAATTGAACACACAAAAATTAATTAATTGTCAAATGGATGTAGACCATAAGTCTTTCTGCCGTCATTATAATACTTACATACAAAATTAAAATCTAAATTATTAATTACTACTAATTACAATAATATTATTAAATTAATGCTGGATCTGAAAAATACATCATTAAAGATCCTGTAGCAATCGGTGATCGAAACATGCGTTAGTACTTGTTCCAACTATTCGATGTATCATTGAAATCCGCGATGAAACATCAGGAATATGGAAATAGTCAGATTCAATTTTGTTGTTGACTAGTTTCTGCAGAAACATTGCAAACTTAAGGTTCCTCTTTTCTCGGAGTTCCATCATCCCCAATAACCCCTACTCACAACAACCAGTTGCTGGATAGACTTTATCTTCTTTGCATGACAAAAACTTCAGAAACCTTATATGGATTCTGTCAAAACTATAGAACTGGTTTGCATAAAGATGATTCCAAATCAAGCCTGCATATTCCAACTTACCTACAACGTAGGTAAAGTATAAAACCTTTAGAACTTCGACATTGTTAAATGATTTTGATATTCCCATAATAAATCCCGATGAACTACTTGCTGACTTTAAGGCAGCTTCAATTTGCTTTGTGAAAAGTAATTGGGAATCAAAAATCAGCCCTAGAATCAACAACTTTCAAAATTGAATTATTAATTGAGTAACTACTGATTATGGGATATTTTTGACGAGAATATGTAGATGAGCAAGATTTCGCAAGACCATTTTTGATGCACGAGTTACTGAAACATAACTTAATTTTAAGTTAGTCAGTGACTGAAAATGCCATACATCATCGTGCCAATTAATTTTAAATCATCGGCATAAGCAAAAACGAGGCAGCATAAGGAAGTGAGTAAATCGTTTAAAAAAGAGTATAAATAATAATGGTAATAAATTAGAACCGTGGAGTACCCCAGAGCTAAGTTAATAATCTGCAGAGTAGTAATTATTTTAATGAACTATAACACATATTTACTATTATAAATTTGAAAGCAGTGTAAATAAAAATGCTTCCAAATTGGAACCCTGGAGTATCCCAGAGCTAAGTTATTAATGAGTGGTTTGAAAAAGGTGTGGATGTGGTGGCGTGGATGAAGCAAAAATCGACGGAAGTAGAGAGATAGGAAAAGCAGGAGGGTATAGATCGCAGTGTATACAATCCATGGTACAAACGGTGGCAGGTATATGGAAAGATGATAAGGTACCTAAGCAAGAAGGATAATGTACTGCTGGCAAGGGCGAGATGTGGATCAGGCGAGAGAGGAACAAAAATTTGGATGGTTGAGCAGTATGAAAGGTGTGTGCTATGTGGATGTGGACGAGATACATGGGAACATTTGGGGAAGGAACGCAAGGCGATTAAGAATGGATAGAAGAGAATACTAGGGTAACGGAATGGATGAGACAGGATGGGGCAGACGTAAAGAGTTTGAGAAGATTAGAATGGGAAAGGGAGAAATGATAATATAATATGAAACACATGTAAAGAGAGAATATCTAATAAAGGTTTTTTTGCAAATTAAATGAAAATGGTTTGAAAATAATAAATTATTCTCACATTTAGCTCTGAGACTTTTAACTTACGTTACGTAAGTACGTTAAACAAATGCACGTTAAAACAACTACTTCCCGGGCAAATACCCACACCGGTCATTGAATTACATAATGTACACCTGCTGTTGCATATCAATAAAATATTGCATAATGCAATACATTTTTGATCTGAGAAAAATTTAATGAAAAAAGAACGTTTGCATTTTTTTCATTCGTGACTTTCAGAATTATAAACCTAAAAAATAACATAAAGTGGTATATGTAGTTCACTCCATTTCGCTTCGTGGATTAACTGCGCTAGAGGCTTAGAGGATGGTGTAAAGTGGACAGTGTTAACCTCGTAATATTATACACATATTCTAAGCGATTTAAATTCGGCGTGGCACACACAGTATAGGATTAGTGCTAACTTAATAAAAAATAAAACATAGAATAGTCAATTATTATCTATTTGAATATTTGCTATCCAAGGAAAATTAATCTTGTATTTTTTTTTCTGGCTCAATAAAACCCAACTAAATCCGAAATGAATCGTTAATTGAAACAAATTAATAGCATGCACAGAGCGAATGATTCAATTAGCCGAGACGCATAAACGCGTCGTGACGCCATAGAAATGCGAAATGCGAGCGAGGGGTCCGCCGTTGCGGCAGTGTCGTCGCGGTCAAGTAATTTACGAGGGTGCGTGGAGAATCGAATCGCGATGGCTCCTCTGTATTAAGATAAATGGAAGTCGGTTGCGGTATCAGGGGACGTCATCGAGTGTCACTGGCGATATATTACAACAAATCTACACACTCGTTAACTGGATGGAACACATTCTCTACTGCAAACACGCCGGGAATGATTGGATCGGGAGGGTGGAAATGATTGGACAACGTCGCTTTTTATCGACTCCTGGAGTAACAAGGGGGGATAAAATATAGTTTTTTTAATAAGATTTGTATGTATAAAATAAATATTAAAAAAATACATAACGTAATTATAAAAAAATGACAGAAATGTCGAAACTCTAATCATTATTAAATTAATATAATGTCAAAAACATATATTTATCCTTGAAACGGAATAGCCCCGATTGTCATGTTTGTATTATATTAATATGAGTTGCGTTTACAGTACTTATTACGAGCTTTTCATTTTGTAAACGTTGTCTGAGGTTTGTTGCGAACTAGTACCCTGTAACGGATCCTGAAATCTTGTTGGTTGGGTTTCTGATTTTTGGTTTCGTTTCTGATTTATTTTTTAGACTGATTAATTGCAAAAAAAAAATATTTAATTTTAATAACATCAATTATTTTATGGTTGACAAATATTTTATAAAATTTAAATTGAAAATAAACTCTTCCTCGCAATTTGAATAAAACACAATGAAATTAAACAAGGAAAAATTCTGGCAATGATCAATAAAATTCGATCAATCCCTTTTTTCAACTGCAAAAAAATACTTACACTGTAAGTTTTACAAACATCTATTGAAACAACTACTTCCCGAGCATTTTTCCATGTTTAATTTAATTGTAATTTAAATAACTGCAAATGTGTGAATCACCTTTGTTTCATTTTATTTAATTGAATAAAACACAACAGGTTTTTAGTTCAACAGTTTATTTTATTGAAGGAACACTGGTACAATTGTTTCGTCAACACATAATCATCTACAGGCATAGATGATTAATTTATATAGTGTTGTCGAAATAATTGTACCAATACTTTGATAAAAAAAACTACGAAGCAGTGTTTCTATAATAAAAAAAAACTGTGATGCAGTGTTTCTACAAGGAAAAACTGTGAAATTAATAAACTATTGATAAAACACAATGGTTTATTAGAGTAATTTGTGAATATACAGTTTCATCATTCACAGTCTCAACCATTTAATGTTTTTAAATTCTTTTTTTTTAAATTTTAAATCTAAATTGCTCTAATTTAAATCTTTTCTCAGAGTTTCTATAATGAAAACTTGTGAAAATAATTTTAATTTGTGTATATGCAGTTTCAATAAATGGCAGTGTCAACCTTTAAATTAGAAAATTTAAAGGTTGACACTGCCATTTGTCTCTCTTTCTTTTTAAAATTTTAAGTTTAAATTGTTCGAATTAATTTTTTTCTCAGAGTTTCTACAATAAAAAATCTATGAAAGTAATAAACTGCTGTGTTTTATCAACACTTGATTAGTTTTATAGATTTTTAATGTAGAAACTCTCGGAAAAAGAACTTTCATCAGATGACAGATGAAAATGCATATTCACATATTAAACTTCAATTAAATTCTTTTTCCGGGAGTTTCTACATTAAAAATCTATAAAATTAATTAACTATTAATTTTTCAAAACTCTTATTTTTTTTAGTTTTAAGTCTAAATAGCTCTAATTCAGATGTTTTCGGAGAAGATCCAGAACATTCCTCAAAGTATTAAGTAGTCCGGTTAGGAGACGAAATTATCACTCAATACCGACGAAGTCTAGTCTAACCGCGGACGTGTTAATTCGAACTAGTTAGTTCTTAGGGGTGTAATTACGCCTTGTTCGGGGTGTAGAGTTGCTGTGCGGTCCCCAATTTGTGCCGGAGCGTAAGAGCATTAGACATAACGTGGACTATAATCAGTTTTAAGGTATCCTAATGCGAGGAGATGCGATGAGTCAGTGAGGTTTATCCCTTAGTCCCTTTGCCCCCTTTCGGGCGTCCCCCGCCTCCATTTGCATACCATTTGCATACTAGTTGATCCCGCAAAGCTGCATCGGACAGGATCCGAACCCGGCGATCGGCCTGTTCGACTCTTAGCACCATCATTCGGAGAAATAAGGGCTGCGCGACGGGGGGAAGTTTGTGAAAAAGGGATTGAACGCCGCAAATTAATTTGTATTTGTGTTTCGTTATTATCGAGTGGGAAACGTTTCGCTGTCAAAACAATGCTTTCATTCAATATATAAGAACATAAGAATAATTGACTAAGTATATCACACAAAAACTAATTAATTGTTAAATGATAATCGATCATAAGTCTTTCTGCACATTCAATATATTTTGACGATTAATAAATACAGATTTACAAAAGAAAAAATCGATAATTGAATGTATTTTATAAGTTGATAGATAAATATTAGATAGCCGAACTCGAAAGATATATTGTAGATCCTGATTGTTTCAGATGACTAGTTCTAACTTCGCCTCCTTGATTAATGCTATTCTCTGGCAATGAGTCTTGGGTATAGCTTTCTGTCTTTGATTTATAGTTGCTGTTAAATCTTGCAAAAGTCTCGTTGGGCGTTAAAGATAAAAAAGTTTATGAATTTTCGATGTTTATTCTTTAACGACTCGAGAAACACTATTTACAAAGTTTTACAAATCTTCCCCGAATGTAGGAGGGGTAAGGGGCGGTGTTTTTCATCCCTTAATCCACAAGGTTACAAATATACAAAATATGACAATACTGTCTAATTATACATTTCCGTAGAAAATATTTAGTGCTAGCAGATGTCTAAAAATCCAAGAATGACACAAAAGAGTTATAAAACAATTTAAAAACTATATCAGCACTCTTTCTCAGAAAATCGTCTTTAGGCACGTAGCCACCATTAACAGAGTCCCTAGGGTCGCGGTCTATTGTCCGTACATTTTAGGGAAATCGCGGATTATATCGCGACAGTAGCATAGATTATGAAGATGTGAAGAATATATTTTGCTTCTTCCTGGCAAACTATATGTATATAAAATTCGGCGTTTAATAATATATTTTTTTTTTAATTTTACAAAGAATTAAATATTCCTCGAATTACTTTCTCATTTTCTTGATGAAATATCGAAGATATTTGTTGCTGAGTACGTGAAGTTTTCTTGATATAATATAATACATTTTTATTCCACTTCTGTGAAATGAAGAAAAACATTATTATATTATATTGGAATAAAATGATGGTCCACATTTTGCAAAACCACTCATACACTGCAATCTCTAGCGCTAATCGCACGATCTATTAGGCGTAAAATCGCAGCCTTAAATAAAATTTAAAATTCTAGAGTACGTAACTATATAATGAGATATAATTATTATATGTATAATTTAATATGTAATAAAAATAACAGGAATGTAAAGTGTAATTAATTTAAACCTTCATCAGTAATAATGAATTAAATTTGAAAATTATTTGTTGTCGATAAAAAAATATAACAATTTACGCAGGATTTAAGTGTATTTTAATTAAAATCTGCATAATCTATCAAATCTTTAAAATCATCATTTGAATATGCAAATAGCCCCACGAATGAAGCGAACGCAAGCATGAAAAAAAAAGAACACTACAAAGTTTTTTCGTACTTTCCCGTCTCCTCCTCCCCCACCCATTCAATCTTATTTACTCGCGGGCGCACAAAAACCACACACAAAGAAAATTTCCCTAACGCAATTAAAAGTCTCTTCGAATCAAGAGAATAAACTTGATTCGGCGTTTTTGCAATCAGGGCCCCGCGCCGGCAACTCCCTGTCAAAACAAACTTAATGAATCCCAACCCCCGCGCGCACTTCCATTATCTATAAATGTCTCTTCTCCGGCGGTCGAATATTCCGCATCATCAAGGGCCGCGCGCTGCAATCTCTTTTATTGTGTGTACCTATGCAAATGCCGCTTTCTGTTTCTTTTTTTTTATTTTATTTTCGCTCGCCCGGAGCTTATTATTTAATTAAGGGTTTTAAAAATCTTAATTCGATTTGCCGCCTAATCAGAGACGGGAAAGTTACGGTTTTTTTTTTTTCGCTCTCTCCCCTGTCGTGTTCTTTTATCCTTTTTAAGACGGGACTCGTTGCGGTTCATTAGGAGGCGTTTTTTACGGACAAGGGATGAGATGAATTATTCAAGGATTTCTTAATTATATATTTAGGTAATGGTATTAAGTCTTAGGACGACTTGATTGCGTCGCGGAGTTGACTCAAATAGGGGGTTCTTATCCGCTACGGTTGGTGTTCAAGATTTTTTTTTAATTTTTATTAATTTTTCTTGAATACTTAGTGATTTTATTGGATACTTTAACACAAAAATTAAGAAATATAAACTTAATAACAAAATATTTATATTAATTCGGTTCATACTGTCAAACTTTCATACTTGTGAAAAAAAAGTTATACTTAACTCGCTTCTTGCATAAATGGAGATTCCGTTAATAAAGTGAAATTGAAATTGAAATTAACGATAATCATATTTTCTATGATGGCATACTCTGATATATAATTTCCCACATTTTATCTTACTTAAATTAATTAAGAATAATTTAATTAAAATTAAAACACTCGGTTTGTTTCACTTATTTATATTTTCTCCGACTAGATTTCGATCATCATCAGAGAGGAATGTACAATTTTTTTTATCAACAAAATGTATATACAAATTCATGCTATCATAAAATCTGGTAATAAGTGAGAATTTCAAGTGTTTTAATTTTAATAATACCATCCTGAATTAATTAAAAAAAGTTTTACCACAGGTTAAGTGAGAAATTAATTAAGCATTACTTAAATTAACAACTATTGAAAATTAGGATCCGCAAAATTAATAATTTAGGAATATCATGGAAATTAATCTAATAATAAATAAAATTCTATAGAAAAAAGGAATATCAGCCAAGAAAGATAATCTTTAAAACACCTCTAACGGGAAATGGGGCGATCCGCCCCTCCCATTTTTGCTTCCTAAATATGAAAAAAATGCTTTTAACCCTCCCAATAATATAAATCTGTTGTTAGTGCCCATTCCTTAAGAATAGAGGTTGAACGTGATTATTTCCAGTTTAAATCTTATTCGGTAGTTTTCAAATAACACTTCACGTAACTTAAAGAACTTTCTAGATGTTCTAATTGATAAGCTAAAATCTTTGAAAGAGGATGGCAGTAAATAGGAGCACATTCTTTAAGAAGAAAGGCTCGAATATAGAATTATGAATATAAATTGATTCAGAGTAATTTAGCAATAACTTTTGAAAGTCAGCAATTGCGTCACGCATTTGAAAAAAAAAATAAAATGTTTGCGAGAACGTGTATTTCTCATAAACATCGTTTTATTACACAATTACAAAGCATGTTTGATTTTTTCTTTTATAATTGCTCCTTTTTTTACTAAATCCATTGATATTTCATTCCCGAATAAAATAACCATTAGAAAACTTATACATTAGCATTTTTATGGCCGCGTGTGTTTTTTTTTTGTGTATTACGTAAGCCACCCTTAAATCATACACGGCAGATAAATATAAGCACACATGACCGCCACGCCGCGCCGCCGTCCATCTTCAGCTGACCACGACGACTCCCGGAAGCGGCACAATGCTAGTGCGGCGGAAGGGCGGAAGCGGCCCTTTCAGATACATGGAAGTGGAAATAGGTGGACGTACGTGTCTTACGGAAAGAATCGCGTGATTTATATAGGTGTGTGCGCTGAAAGGGGCGGAGGTGCTCGTAAATTTCTGATCTCGGTTTGCCGCCCGCACTAAATTCCAACTGACACACATACACCGGCTAAGAATAATTAAATTATACGCTTTTAACATGAAATATTAAGCCGCGGCGACGGCGGGGGCTCGATTACGCTGTGGTAATTTGCGAAATGAAAGATTGCTGGGAATGGTCATTAACCGTCATGGAAATGTTGAGATTAATTGAAAGCCTTGTAAATAAAACGTTCATAATTGATATCTTTAGATAAATAGAAAAGAGTATTCATTCACTTGGTCACAGTTATTTAAATATATTAAATAAAAATGATTTGAAAATAATTAATAAATTATTTTCACATTTAGCTCTGTGACTTTTGACTTACACTACGTAAGTACGTTAAACAAATGCACATTAAAACAACTACTTCCCGGGCAAATACCCACACCGGACATTGAATTACATAATGTACACCTGCTGCTGCATATCAATAAAATATTTCATAATGCAACAAATTTTGATCCGAGAAAAATTTAATGTAAAAACAACAAAAGGAACGTTGCTTAATATAAGGCCATCTGCAGTGTTTCGGGATCTATCCCTCGTCAGTACAGCTATGCCTTACACAATATAAAGATGTTAAAATAAATCTTCTCTGACGATACAGCTCTTATTACGTAAGCTACTTTTCTTCAAATAGCCCAAAATCCCTCCAAACATCCTTACATTCCATCCAAGCTTGGTGCTCAAAATGGCGTATCAAAATAAATCCTTCAAAATCTCATCTTTTTATACCAATTCACAGAATATCGCCTCGATCTCTCAAAATTAATATTAACAACATCGCAATTTCCCCTCTCATACATGCAAGTACCTTGGTATCCCTTTCGATTCTAAACTATCCTTTAAATCCCACATCCTATTCATAAATATATATATACATATATCTTAGAATTACATTTTTACAAATATTGAGTACATTAAAATAAAGGTCTGTCTATCCTGGGCTATCGACCAGAGGTTTTTCTAGGGCAAAATATTTATTCAAATTAAAATGAAAATTATTGTTTCTGTACCATAATCCTATGCTATTTAAGACGCCTTGAAGTTGCTGTTGGTTTGAGATGTTAAGAATTTTCTTATAAATCGAATATAAATAAATAGGAACAAAGGATAAATTCTATGAGGAATTAGAGAGAGAATATGAATATATAAAAAAGTGTCATAAGAAAATTGTCTGCAAAAATAGACGAAGAGAATATATACAGACCAACGATAAAACTATTCAGTAAGCACGACAAATCGAATGAGAATGGAACATTTTTAATAGACTTCGCAGAAGAAATCAATCTGATAATTATAATTTGGAGAGCGCCGAATGAAACATATAGCAATCAGATTAGCCATATTTTTTTTTAAAGAAAAACCAACAAGGAGTGATAAAAATGTAAGAACATATGTAATATGATGCTGATAGTGATTATTTTATGGTTGGGAGCAAAAATGGTGCAATACTAGACATTTAAAACAATAGAAGGTGTAAAAGGGGAAATGCGGAAAGATATAGAAGCACTAACAATTAGCCGAACTAAACAAAATAATAAAAGCACAGGATGTGATGTTGCGATAGCAGAACTAATTAAATATGATGGGCAGATTTTATTGTAGAAGCTGCATAAACTAATAAAAACAGTAAATAATTCTGTTATTTGCAAGCAATAAAGATGCATATTATTATTATAAAATATTTATACATCCATAGAAATCAACACATCCCTCCTAAATTAACAAACCCAAACATCATATTATTTGAATATATAGCCCCACTTCATTCTCTTATCCCCACCTAAATCCCAACTACCATAAATACTAAAAAAAGAAGAAGAAAACAAGGGCAGAAAGACCTATAGTCGATAATTCTTATTTGTTAATATATTATGAAAATATTTATTTATTTTTTTAGATAATAAAGATTTTGTAGTGGTAGTAATTATTATTAAAACACGTTTGTGTTGGAATTAATGAAACAAATCCTGAACGTTTTACGAGCTTTTCCTTTTGAATGCGGGATTCGGGACGATAAAATTAATGGTTTTTCCATTTCGGTGGACGAGCGTATGGTTTCGGCTGCGATTTTTCACGGGTCAGCAGACGGCTTTTCTAATTAACGAAAGTATTCCTAGAGGAACTGTAAATCCGTTTGACCCCGCATCCAAGGGTCGAACAATAAAATCCGGCGACATATTGGCGCACTAAGTGTGACAAATCGAAACGTTTAACTGCTGCCATATGGCTGGATGTTTGCCGGCTGCGGTTAAGGGATGGTTGTTTGAGGGTTACGGAGCGGCGAAATTTTCTAGAACGATATCGGTATTGCGGCCCTCTTAATTAAATCGCGTCGTTCGCACACACAGACCATCGACGCAATTTTAATTAAATGCATTTTATTGGAATGGGAATAGAATGAATTGATTTGATTACAAATTGTGAAACATTGATAAATATTTTTGGATGGGCCGAAAGATCGAAAGAATTTATAACAATTTAGTTTCATGTATTGTATATTAAATTATATATGTATAAATTCTTTGGAAATAAAAAGATGTTTGTATATATATAAATTTTTAGATGATGTATATATTATGTATTTTTGTGTTGTATATTGTATTATTTATGTAAATGGCACGCCGTTAAAATTAATAAATAAATAAATGAGCTATATTTTGAAAGAGTGTCGTTTTTTATTATTAAATCTTTATATTTCTATTGTAATAATTTTTTAAAATCGTTAAGAGGGGGTGGAAAATACAAGGTTTTATATTCAAAATTTTGAAATAATCCCCACTCCCTGAAAATTAGAAAAGTTGTCCAAGTTTTGTGAAGATAACTTTGCCCCGTCCCTCTAGTGAACACGTGCCTGTATACAAAAAATAATAAAAAATAAAATAATGAAAAAATAATTTGTTAATTATCGAGAGTTTATTCTCAATGTGTTTTTTTTATTAATAAAAATTTCTTTTTGCATTGTAGTATTTTTTTTAATCGCTGAGTGGGGAGATGAGTGTTAATTGCAATGTTTTGTCTTCAAATTTTTCAATTAACTCCTTCCCTGAAAATAATAAAAAAAAAATGATGAAATTACAGGTTTTCTAAGTTTTGTGGAGATGACATCCCTCTCGTGAACACGTGCCTGTATCAAAAAAAAAAATAAAAAAAAAATAATTGTTTATTGTCGAGAGTTAATACTAAACATTTTTTTTATTATTAAATATTTCTATTTCCACTGTAGTATTTTTTAGTGGCTAAGGCTAAGTAGGGAGAAGAGGGTCAAATGCAAAATCTATGCTAGCCAGCTGAACTGCCCTGATGAATTGCGCAAATGAATTGGTGAATGGTGATTATAGGATGTTTGTATTTAAGAAGGATATTAGGGTTACGGGGAATACAGAATTTTGTAAGAAGGGGTAGATTATCAGAATTATTAGCAATTTTTTTACTTAAGGCTAATATACGCTGAGATATTGCTGGGCTAGATAAATATTTTCCATTTAATTTCCGAATTAAATCAAAGTAAAATTTTCGCTCTCCCCCTCGTCACCTCCCCGCACACCGCACACGCATTTAATCCGTTTTCTGTTTTTCATTAAACTGCGAGGCAATATTTCACCACCGCGTAACATCCCCGGCTCCGGTTGTAAACATCCACCGGTAATGGGATTGTTTTATCTTACGTTCATTGGCATTAAGTGCCCTGTCGCCCAGCACTTTTATTAGCTCCCCTTCTTATTGCTTTCCGCCCATCCCCCGGCAGGTCCCGGCTCCCGCAGGAACGCAATCGCAATCTTTCCACCCGCCGAAACCCAGGCATTTCGGGCTAAAGCCCCGGCAATTAGCGCCGGGGCTTAATGCCTAAACGCGACGCCGCTCGCGAGCGTTGTCTCGGCTCGCCCCTTTGATCTCGCCCCCGCCCTGATTGGCGTTGACGTCTCTCACCTAAGCGGATCGGTATTGAAATTTATATTGGTTCCGCTCCTGAGGTGGGTTTATTGAGAGGAAATTGGAATTTGGGCGCGGGCATCAAAGCTCTTTTTGTAAGACGAGCGGATGAGGGAGAAGCGGACACAGGGGTGCAATTTAAGCGGGGATTGAGTAAATAAGGAGTAACATTTTTACATGCGTGTAAGCATCGAGGATATTTATGCTGATTTTTAAAATGGTTTAGTTTCGGGAGTATCAATTACACCACAAGCATTCCATTTCATCTCAAATACTTTAGGGCGTAGTTAATTTTAAGAGAAACCCTAATTTCCCATTCAAGAATCAAATCGAACATCTAAAAATACGTACATATGGCAACATAGTAATCGCACAAATACAATATTTTAATTAAGAAATTTATATTTTCTAGTAGATTCATTTTAATTTTATTATTCCTCTGAAATTGCATCCGATAACTTTGCTGTGGTATCGTTTTCGAGGTCAAGAATATTTCTTAAAATAATCCAGGATTTTCTGGATTAATAATTACGGGAAGTACGGATTGTACGGTAACTGTAAACTGTTGTAATAAACATACATAATTGATGTTATTATTTTGTGGTTGATTCTTTTATATAAAAAATCAAAATATCGAAAGATATGAGACGTTTCGGATAAAATATATTGCCATGGAACAGCCCCTATTTTTTATAGCCTAAAAAATACCTAACAAAAACTTAAAAGACACTTAAATACAGACCAAAACCTTCATACAAACTTATAATTGTATTATATAACTGTATATTATATAGTTATTGTCTGAATAAATATGTGTTTATTTTTATATATAACTATTTAAATGACTTAGAAAGGATGGATTTTCATGCTTAAGTTTAAAAATTCCAAATTTAAGGGGTGTAACTGGAATTATTGGAGTCGGGGCGTTTAGATGAACAAAATTCATAAAAAATATTTGATTTTTTTTTTCACCACTCATACATGGGTATCAGTTTTACCATATAATCTAGTAACCTTTGTATATTTGTAATTTCCAAATTTGGGGGACAATCACAGCATTCATACAATAACCAGCTTAATCCTGGAATCGAACCAGGGACCTCTGGCTTACTAGCCTGACGATTAAACTGCACGCCACCGAGACGGACAATATTTGATTTTTCTTAAAAAAAAAAAAAATACATAAACCTAAAAGACACTTAAATTCCTATAATAATAATATTTCTTTATTTTCAAAGTGTCATGTACATATACAAAATGAAATTTGCGTCAAAAATTACAAACTAGCTTAAATGTAATATTACTAAGTTTAATCTTAACAAAAAAAAATATATATCCACATAATGATGATAAAAGTATTGGCTTAAGTCTACTTATATCTAGATTTATTAATAAATTCTTCAAATTATTGATAATAGAGGCTTCTACTTCGTTATACATTGTTTTAAGTTCTTCAAATTGAATATGGCTCACATTCAACTAAGAACTCAATTAATTCTCTTTTTAAACGTTTAAAGTCGTATGTGTGGATTTTAATATTATTGAATAATTTAATTGAAGAGTATTGAACTGAACATTCTGTTTTTATTTCGTTCAGCTAAACGTCCCAACTTTAAGCTCCAATAATTCCACTTGAATCTCTGAATTTGTAAATTTTCGAGTTTAAACGTGAAGATCATTTTTAAGTAAACTCAAGTAGAATTGTTAGAGATTAAAGTCGGGACGTTTAGTTGAACGAAATTAAATTCATAAAAATGGTACTTTCCCCGATAAATTCGGTCAAATAAGTTTTTCAATAAATATTTTATAGCAAATGGAAAATCGCGAGTGAAGCGAGCTCAATAAAAAGCCTGGACTGCCTGAGCTTAGGTGTCAGAATTACAAGCAAAGCGAGCCCATAAAAAAATCTGGACTGGCTGAGCCTATAGGTTAGAATTGCGAGCGAAGCGAACTTAATAAAAATCCTGGACTGGCTGAGCTTATGTGTCAGTATTGCAAGCGAAGCGAGCTTAATAGAAAAATGTGGACTGGCTGAGCTTAGGTTTGAGGATTGCGAGCGAAGCGAGCTTAATACAAATCCTGGACTGGCTGAGCTTATGTGTTATTCGTTGATGGACATAAATTATATCTTACATCACAAATGAGTCGCATCTGCAGAGAACTACAAATCAAAGTTATAGCATTGTATCCAAATGCCACTTGAATCCTGCAACCTACCGGTCTTTCGGCCTATAAAGGCAGCGTGGCTTTTGAAATAATGTATTCATATACTATTAAAAATAAAAAAAATATTTTGTTGTTATTTTATAATCAAATTTTTGTCGAACGACTATACAGTTTACCCTATATATTTTCAAAGTGTGAAAATAAATATATAAAGATTGCTCGATCTTATAATTGTTATTTTCAGGAACAGTTTATAAGGAAATGCTTTGGGAACACTTCGCAACCGATGGGCAATTGCTTTTGAAGCGTATTGCTACGACGTTTATTAAGTTAATCCTCCTATGTATATTGCGAAGAAATTTCGAAATTGCTGGCACGAATTTTCATAATCAAACATCTTTTATCTGCTTAAATTTGTTACAAAAATACTTACAATTTTTTTATAAGCATCACACGTAACACTTTCATTCGTATTTTTATTAGTGAGCATTTTCCATGTAAATTCCTTCAATTACGTGATATAAATTAATAAGTGTGTTTTATATAACAGAAGCAAGTTATATTGTAATTTAATAAATAATATTTAAATCCAAACATGTTTCCACCCTCGACAGATGTAGAATACTTAGGTTTAGGTGCGTTCCGGATTTATAAAATGTAAATATTTACGTTTCGATTTAGGGCGAGTTTATTTCGCCGAGGGATCCACATCCGATATTGAAATAATAATAATATCGATGGATGTCGGCGCGGAGGGCTCGTGCGGGTCGGATCCGATGGCATGCAAATGCCGCCGTAACGGAAGGGAGCTTCTTGCGCCGTTCGCACGGGGCTTTGTCTGAGCTTACCACCTGATAAGACCTGCCGGAGGGACGCGCCGAACACACTTACATTTGTTATTTGCACTAACGCCAGATAAGAGATGAAAAGGGCGCACGCCATGTTCGTTCGATGCGTATGCAAATTGCTGATCGGAGCGGGATTAACATTTTCTAATGTTGGAATTTTCGTTTGTAAATCTCGTGTTTGTACGGTTGGATTTCAGATATATTTAATTATTTCGAAAGTGATTTGCATAGAGAACAAGAAATGGGATTTGACTTTAAAGGTGAGTGTACTCCCTCTCTCTCACACTCTCTCTATGTGGTGGTGAGAGTAAGTGGATGGGGTTGCACAATGAAAACATCACACAATCGAAACCAAATTGGTAGAAAATTGATAATAACCCTGCATGGATCGCGAGCGGGACGCCCTTATGCGTTTCACCCGCGGGGTGAACAGAGAGGTCCCACTCGCGCCGTTATTAAAATGTAAATGCGGACAAGTTCCTGTCACAGGAATAAAACTAGATTGCGCCCTGTTTATGGGGAGAAGAGGTCGAATAATCACTACACGTGTGTGTGTTTGTGAATTTATCTGCGTATGTGTTTGTGTGTGTGTGTGTGCATTGTTAATTAATGGATGGATTCGGCGCTTTTGACCACAAAAGCCACCCCTTTTTCATCAAACAGCCACATAGTTCTGTAATTGATTATTAATTGACATTTGAGCTTTTTTATTGGTTGTTATATACGCAAAAAATAAGTAAAGTAGTTTTCAATTTTTGTTACATTCATCATAAAATCGATTTTAATTTACCATACACAAAAGTGTATCATATGTTGATAATTTTAATTCAATATCATAGGAATCCTTTACGATTATATATACGTAACGTAAATCAAAATATCACACAGTTAAATGTGGAAATAATTTACTAATTATTTTTATTTCATTTATTTTATTAACTGTGACCAAGTGAATAAATACTTTTTCCTGTTGAAATCGTATAACATTTTTTTCACACAATATAACTTTTATTGTGTATTGGAAAGTAACAAAGAAGAAACTTAGGAGAAAGTAATACAGATATTACACTTAATAATAATAGAAAGCGTTTAATACACATTATTGTAGATTTTTTATAATAACATTAAACAAGGAAAATTACTTGGAATGATCTATAAAATTTAATCATTCCCTTTTTCCAACTGCAAAAAAATAAAGGATGCAAGTCCTTTTGTTTATAAAAAGTACTTTGAAGTAAACAACTTGAAGGCTTACGTTTCCGAGATATAATATCCGAAACACCCACCCTTAGAGACCACGATATATTCAAATGAGTCAATCAAAGCTGCGGCCAAAGTCCGGACGCGCTCCGGTGTTAATTCCGGAATCCCGGCGGGGCGATGCTTCGAACGCCTCGACTACTCCGGGCAAAAACCGAAAAGGGTTCCACCGCTCAAAGACATGCAGATGCGCTCCGGCCGCAAATAAAGCTCTCGGAAATATTCCGGGGGGTGGCGCGCCCTCTTCCCCATCCCTCTCTGTGTACACCACAGAAAACTGGAGGAGCTCCTCTGTGTGTGTGTGTGTGGAGCAGAATGTATTCCGGCATAATAAAGTGGTTGAAAGCTTTAAAACTTCTGGATTTCGGCCGCACGTTTTATTACTTGTTTCAATGAATTTATTGTAACGCTAAATGATCGTCCGCCCTTCCCCCTCGAGGGCCTTTCGGGGGATTTTTTACATGGGAATCACAGAGCGAACGCGCGAGGGGATGCGGGATTAAATGGCACCAATTTCTGTTTTTGTCTGCGCCGATGTATGAGCGATTAATTAATTTTTATTGCCCCATTGTTGCGGCCGTAAAAATTCAAATTGAATATGTCAGGGGGTGGTTAACACAAACTGATTGAATTTCTTCAAAAAAATACTGACAATAAAATATATGAAGTAAACTAATTAATATTTAAATTTGATTTGAATAAAATTTAATCAACCAATAATATATTAAGAAGTAGATTTAAATAAAATTAAGGTTTTTTTTTTCTTTTTCTTAAAACATTATTATTATTTTTTTTGTATATGTAAGCAGGGTAAAAATGTGTTAACCCTCCGAAAGTTTAAATTCGCCAGGGGGCAAAACTATCAGCCGCCGATCCATCATAATCAATCACGTATTCAAAACGGCGGTCATTTCCATCCAATAAATATGATAATTTCGGAGCGCCGCCACGACCTTCCTTTTTACTTCGAAATTGGGATATGCCCCCGGAGTTTTTGCGCGGCCCCCGGAGGCAGACCGCGATAGGTGTCCAGATATTAATAGTTTCGGCCCGTCATCATCGGTGTCACTCAGCTGATTGCAGTTTGAGTATGACTGATGGCTCTCTTGTTGTTGTTGTTGGTCGCCGCCGCCCCCGATTCGATAATACATCATTTCGACGCTGGCTGCTCCGGATTACGCCCCCACCCCTCTTCCCGTACGTCGCATTATGTCCATATAGACACACACACAAAAGACGCCGATGTTTTTAAAAGGACGCGCCGGCCTGAATGCGAATGGACTGAATAGAGTATACGTGTCGGATGGTCCATCATCAATTTTATACTTTGTAAACAGATAGTTTTAGCATCTGCAAAGAAACACTCGTTTTTATTTAGTACATCCCATTATTCAATAGAATGTAATTATTAAATAAAATTCAACCTTTTTTAAAACCATTATACACTACACAATTTTTTTTACTGTGTAAAAAATATAAACACTGAGTCTTTCAAAATTAATGAAAACGCAGAAAATTTGTAAAAGTCAATCAAATATTTATTTGGCATGCAAAGAAGTTTTGGGTATGAAAGAGTATGGGTGTGTGGAGAGAAAACAAATAACATAACTCCTAAACAATTATTTTCACACTTTTTTTAAAAATTTTTTCAAATTAACATGAAAAAGACGATTTTCCAATATATTTCCATTGAAAAAATTATTAAAATTATTACTCTTAGGATATTTTCATGAAGTTTCTTGAAGTTAAGCAAAATTTACTGTTTCACAATATGTAAACAAAAACATACACCATTGATTCAATAGAACTTTTGCAAAATATTGCTTTTTATGTACCTTCCACTACACGACTCACACTCATGCGTCTATAGTTAGTTAATTATAAATTTAAATTCATCTTTTTTTTTCGCCGTGTAAAATGTATATCGTAAAAACTTTTCTTCGTTATATATCATTATTTTTATAAGGTAGTTATTACATCTTTTGCGTACAAAAAAGAAGAGATTAACAAACCCTCGTCAGAATCGAATTTTTACGACCAGCCTCGAGAACATCCAGTAATTAAAAAAGAATGAAATACGCCGGAGTTAATATTTCTGGGCGAAGGGGTTAAAAAGTCCTCCCCCCATTAAATCTAATATTTGTGTTTTACGAGGTGTCGACTTTAATGAAAGCCATTCAGCCCCGGCTCGGCGGAAGGGAGGTTTTTCGCCGTTGGTTCGGAAGAGAGCGCTGCGGGGGCGGCTTAAGAATAACGAGGGCCGCCGCCGCACAGACCGCAATTAAAAACATCTCCAACTTAATTAAGAAGCCATTATTAAAATCCGCGCAATATGCCGGAAAAACTGTTGCCAGAAAAAAGGAAGGGAAGGAAGGAAGATCCGCTCCGGCCCCAGCCGTGGCTGTATTGTCCCGGCTGGAGCGAGACGAAGGCATAGGTGGATTATGCGGGAGACAAAGAAAAATACGGGAATATCTCGAATCTGGACGGATATTACATTTTATAATGAATACGCGCCAGATGCCGGGGGTTGCGGGCCGGGAGGGGCGTCGACTCGAAGGGTGGGCGCTGCCGTTATGTTCAGTCAACAAAGACCGCACTGATTGCTCTAAGGATAATTGTTTTGATTACATATATTTACTCTAAAATTGTTGCATAAATTATTTAAAAAGTGATTCAAAATAAATTATCTTATTTTCAACAAATCCCAACTTCGTAATTATCATCCATTATCGATCCTTTCTATGCAAAAATCTTTGAAAGTGTATTGCATAATATTATATTTATAGGAGTGAGTCCCTTTATATCACCATATCAACACTGATTTATGCCTGCTAGATCGACATCAACAAATTTGGTTACAGTCTCGCAATATTTAGCCGATTCTCTGAATGCTCGTGGTCAAGTTGGCGTTATCTTTAATTTTACACCCGTCTTTGACTCAATTGACCATGATCTTCTAATTCATCAACTTACTCATTTAGGTGCATTTCCTGCGGTAACTAAACTCATTTAATCATATTTACAAAATCGGTCATGTTATGTATTTTACAATTGTTTTTAAATCCTACGAATTTTGTCCATCCACTGGTGTTCCGCAAGGTTCTTGTTTTGGCCCACTCTTGTTTAACATTTTCATTAATGAGTTATAGGGCATGCTTACCTATCCTGTATTGGCATACGCTGATAATCTTGAAATTTATCTAAAGATTAATTCTTGGTATGATGTAGTCGCTCTACAATCGAATTTAAATATAATTGCTCACTGGTGTAAGAGTGTTACATTAATAAAAGTCAACAAATGTGTGGTTAGTTATTCCCGCACTCGTACTTCTCTTGAATCGCGTTATCAAATCGAAGAAAAATCTTTATCGAGATGTACCACGTTCAAAGATTTAGGAATTACTTTTGACAACCAACTCACTTTTAAACATCACATTGAATCTGTCCGAACAAATTCGTCAAAGGTTTTAGGTGATAAAAAAAGTGAATACAAAAGGATACGAATCCAATTTATGAATTTACTGAAAATCCCAGGTGGAAGTAACGGTCGTACTTCGTCGAGACACTCAGGGATTTGTAACAGGGACGTCGACCAATGAATAGGCTTTTTTTATCAATTCATGTAATCAATTTATTGACAAAAAACCGAGCTTTCGGAGACTGTTTTGTCTTTTTACTTGAACCACTTCGAACTTCCCTTAATATAATCATTTTTTTTACTCTCTGGTCGTCTTGAAATTTAGTTGGTTGGAGAGTCGCGTTGAATGACCCTTGAGAGGCGTTGATAAAAATATATGCAATCATCTATTACAATCTTTTACGTTTTCTTTTATACGAATTTAATTGTATTATTTCAACATAAACAATAAATGAAAATATTAATATGAAGGTAGAAAATTAATAAAAGTAATGGCTTCAAAAATTGGAATACTGTAGCGTAGTATGGAATCGATGCTACCAATCGTATATAAAGGACATTAAAAAAATCCAAAGGAAATTCTTGAAATGCCTCTATTTTAAAGCACACGGTCAATGCTAAAGTTCAGTTAAACTTGAAAGAGAATTTGGTATACATAGGGCTATTCCGTACAGAAAATGTTAATGTGTGTTAGAATGTGAAATTCTATGTACATGTATATATATAAAAAAAACAGAGAAATGACACTTCACTAATGACAGATTTTCTAAAACAATTCAATGAATTAAAAACGATTATTGATAATATGCAGAAAAATTTGGTTGGAGAAATAAAAAAATATATGTTAAAAATGAATTATTCAATAAAATAAATGAGGAAATGGATAAAAAAATTATCGTATTAGAAGATCGTGTAAGTGAACTCGAACGCGAGATATTTGCGAATGACAGAAAAATTGTGGGTGTAAAAGAAAAGGGAAACGAAAATCTAGCTATTGCTGCTCGCAAAATAATTGAAAAAAACGGAATAAGAATTGAAAATGATGAAATTATCAGAGTTGAAACCCGTAACGGAGGAAATATTAAACCGATTATTGTCAAATTAAGCACGAAGGACAAGAAAAAGGAAATAATAAAAAAATAAAATAAAAGAAAACCATATTAAATCCTGAAATAATAGATCAATCATGCTCTGGCAAAATAAAAATTTATGAAAGATTAACAAAAGATACCAAAAAAATATTATGAGAGAAAATCTTATGAGAAATGCAGCCAGAGACGCAGGATGGAAGTTTGTATGGACTGCGGAGGGAAGAATTCTGGCACGAAAACAGGAAGGGTCAAAAATTATTGAAATAAAAAATGAGAACGATATACAAAGGCTCTGCTAAGAGCGGAACTATTTGAAGAGGACTCTGATGCCAATGAACAATACGACTTAATTATAAGAGACAACATAAACTGTAAAATAATAAACGAAATAAAAACCTTGGATTGTACAAAAACAAATCACTCATGATTTTACAACTTTACATTTGAACATAAATTCGATTAATAAAAACTTTAACAATTTATTAGCAAGAATGGGACATGAACTATTCTTATATGACAGAATAATTTTTTCTGAAATTAAGATCAAACACGGAGGAATCCTACAGGACTTTTCTATCGAAGGGTTCGAGACACTTGAACTAGTAATGCCTGTACCATGGATTGATCCAGAATTGAGTATTAATTCTCGGATTGCGTTAAAATGTATAAAATAATCGACATAATCCTGGATTATATTGAAAATAATCCGTGGATCCACCAATAACATTCACGAATCCGCGATTCATGAATCCTAGATTGATTACAAGATTAAGCTGCGACTATTGGTACGGCCATAAGAGAAACAATTTCAGGTGGGGGATTATTAATATACATAAAATAAAAATTCAGTTACAAATTAGTGGAGAAAGAAATAAAGACAGCAGAAGCATTATGCCTAGAACTGAAAATATTGGAAAATAAAAGTACATGCGTCATTAGTACGTAACTTAAATTTAAATATGTTTTTGTTAGATCTAGATAATCTATTTTGCGCAATGACAAATAAAACTATTATGCTAATAGGAGACATACATATATTTTATCAAATGCACTTGATAGGAACGTACAACGGTATGAAAATATTTTTTCTGGACTCCTAATGAAATATACTATATTTGGTCATGGATTCACTAGACAGATCAACAAAAATACTAGAGAGGAGATCCAGAACAAAAAGTTAGTCAGAGCATGCCTCGACATACAAAAAGAACAGCTATGGAGGTGGAAACATTTATTCTAAATGCGAAGATCAGTGATCATTATATCTTAAGCTATGGAGGTGGAAACATTTATTATAAATGCGAAGATCAGTGATCATTATATTTTAAGTGGAGCTATAAAATGGACTAAAATTAACGGAAGAAGAAATAAAACAGAACGCGCAGACAGCGGATAGATACGAATAAATAGAAAAGCAAGGAAACATAATTTAATATAATTACTGATCACTGAGGCTTCTACTTCGTTATACATTGTGTAAGATTGTAATAAAACACTTTTTTAACTTTGTTTGTATAACAGAATTTTATATTTAGTGACTATAGTTTCAACAATTTCCACTTGTCATTATCAAACTAAACTCTTAGTTTAGTAATTTTTGAAACTATAGTCACTAAATATAAAATTCTGTTATACAAACAAAGTTAAAAAAGTGTTTTATTATAATTTAATATAAACTGGAATAATAAACGGAGTGCCGACGAAATTATGAAGGTTATTGAGCAAATATTCAATGAAGAGAGAACATGAGCATCGGAACCTAAAAGAGAAGGAGAGAAAAAGACACAAAAAAACGGAATGGTTATCAACGAGCTTAAGTAAGGAAATCAACATAAGAAACAGGATATTCCGTGCGTAGAAGAGGGCTACAAGAACAGATTAAGACAATAGGATGTTAGGGTAGCGTTATAGAAAACAACGGAACACATTAAAAACTCTAAAAGAAAATTTTACGAAAGAACCTAGTTTGATTGTTTGAGTTTATTATTTGTATAAATCGTTACAAGTTTTTTTTTTTATTTATATAAAAAACGAGTGAGAGGTATACACGCGTGTTATATTAATCCGAGCGAAAGCCGCTCGCAATGAATCAATTCATCAATCAAGAAGGGGTTTGTTGTATCGAGGGGTGTTGGAAATAAACCGTTCACAATGGTACCAATAAAATATTTACTGTTTTACCAGCGCGGCCCATTGTGGGGGACACGTTCCGCACGGGAGTCACCCTCAACCCCACAACCACCGAAACCGTCTATTTAGCGGGGTGAAATGGAGGATAAACAATGCGTTTATCCGGGGGGGTGTTGTGCAGTTTCGGGACGGACGGGGCGAAGGGTGGCGCGTTAAAAATAATGCAGTGGCCACGGTCTCACTGTATTAGATCCCGCTGCACACGGCGGGACTAACCCCTGCAAGGGGCCCCCGACGAAGGGTGATTTGCTTTTGATGGATGGACGCTAAAGCGACTTTAATTGTTATATGTTTAAATCAGTCGGACGTCGGGGATTTATTCTAACAGGAAATAAAACTTTGCTAATGCGTTTTTGAATTGCTCGCTCGGATGCATTAACATAAAAATAAACAACTAATTTTTTTTCAGTGGGAGAATTAAAAAAAAACATTTTTTTATAATATAATAATAAGACCTTCATTCATTACAATATGCACAAAAGGTTATAAGTCCATAAAATTCATCTAGCGTAATTCTTATTAATCATTATGCAGGGTGGCCAGAAAATGTGTCATAATCTTTAGTTAAAGTGGTTCAATAAGCAATTTTAAGTAGAAAAAAAAAACTAAAGAAAGTTTTTAAAACAAAAAATTAAATAAAAATAAAATTAAAAAAATGGGTAATTATTTTTTCTCGGTTTTATCTGTTGTTTGCCCCACCATAATATTGTTCGCAACGCGGCAACGGTTGTATGTATGTTGTACCGACAATTTATTTCTTAATTTTGGCCTAAAGGTAGAACAGTTCTATTAATTTCCAAGTAATTGGAATTAATGGAACTGATTTAGGTCCATTTGACCACATTAGACTATATTATTGTATATTTTTATACCGTATATCTTGCAGCATGTATATTTATGTCTAATTGGTCAATAAACGATTTATTATTATATTATTATTATTATTATTATTATTATTTAATAAGCTTCATGAGACCATTAATATCCTAAATATGTGACTAGAATGTGTTTTTAACATTTTATGTATAATTATTGCTATTAATAATCGACTTATCATTGAATAAACATTTGCAATGTTTAGTTGGATGTTAATAGAACTAATTTTAATCTAAATATTTAAAAAATATTACTGATTTCCAGTCACATATTTACTATATCAACGGCCTCGTGGACGTTAATGAAGAACCGTACAATATTTTTTTACTTAAATTTTCTACTTGAAATTAATCAATGAACCACTTTACCATAATCTTCAGGCAAAGTGGTTCATTGATTAATTTCAAGTAGAAAATTTAAGTAAAAAAATATTGTACGGTTCTTCATTAACACGGGGCACCTTTTCTAGCCACCTTGTATATATAATCATAACTGGCGTAGAATGGAAAATTCTGTCTGTTTTTATAGACATCCGCGGGTTACAATTTTTATTTTTATAAACTGCCAGAGTATAGTACTTTTTGAGTATTTGATTAATTTAATTTAATTAATCTAATTTAAAATCTTTAAATTATGTAAGGCAGAGCTGTACTGACGAGAGATAGATCCTGAAACACGTGTCTGCAAATGGCCTTATATTAAGTAACGTTCTTTTTATGAAATAAATATTAATAGATTATTAAATATTAATCAATAAAACACAGATTAGATTGATTAACGTTTTCTTTGTTATTAACGTTGAATTTTTCTGGGATCAAAAATTTGTTGCATGATGCAATATTTTATTGATATGCAACAGCAGGTGTGCATTATGTAATTCAATATCCGGCGGAGTATTTTCCCGGGAAGTAGTTGTTTTAATGTGCATTTGTTTAAAGTATTAACTCAAAATGTCATATAGCTTAATGTGGACATAATTTATTAATTGATGAAATAAATATGAATAAATTATTAAAAATCAACCAATAAAACACAGATTAGATTGAATAACTTTAAATTCTCGACTAGTTTCGGGTTATTAGCCCATTTTCAAGAGAATTAAATTCTCTTGAAAATAATTTATTCATATATATCTCATACAATATGAACTAACGATGTCTAAATATTAAAACCATTAATTTATTAATTATTTTCAAATATTTTTTATTTAATTTATTCTCATTTTATATTTCTGTGCAGTTAAAATGATGTGAATGAAAAAAAAATAAAGGTTTATAAGATCAATCATTTATTTTATTCAAGCATTGCAATTTAAAATGTTTGAATTCAATTAGTTCCTGTATCTTTTATTCCCTCGTAATTTAACAGCAAGTCTGCTGGTGAAAACTACTGAAAAATGTGAGAAGCTGTCTATAAATTACACCCGTCGTGCCCGGGGAAAAACCGGGATAGGGGGGCGGCGTCCACCCCCGGCCCCCGGAAACAATATCCAGCGATGGATTTCGACGAGAAGCACACACACAAAAAAAAAACGGTAAAACTCGAGCCAGTTTGCAATTCCCCCATTGGCCGCCGGGCCGTTCGTCTTTCTTTTCTTCTCCCGAGACTAGTGCGGACTTATCAACCGTCGGAGGCGGCATCGCGTTCTCCAATGGAGCGGCCGCGGCCCCCTGAAAATAGAGCAAAGGGTCGCCGGGAGTTTCCCCCGATTGGCGGGCGCGGACGAAACGCGCCCCGTATTTGTTCACTTTTCTCCGCTCCGTGGGAAATTTTTGCGCTGTTTTTCTTTCTTCTTTGTCGGAAGTTTTTTGCGATTTCCTTAATCAGACGGTCTGAGGGTGGGCGGGCTGCTCCCGGATCGTTACTTCTGCGAGGTTCTGCTCTGCTGGAAAATTCAATTGAATAAATTTCATATGTGATCTTTGCTCGCAATGATATAATGGAATTACACGGATGGGGATAATTGAAATGGATATATACTTACTTTTAAAATTAAATTATCAGGGTTAATTTAATAACAACAAGAGTAATTCTTAAATTATTTAAATAACTGCAACGAAGAATATAAACTTAGTTCTGTTATTAAATTACACTTACGCCTGAACAATTGTAGCGAGAAATAAAATATAATTGAAAATTAAATTGATTTGATAATGACATTTCAAATAATTATTACAAATTATCTTGAGTATTCACTTCGTGGCACATTTCAATGTAACCAATATAATTCCCCAAAGGCCAAATTTTACATTTAATTTATTAAATATATATATATAAATCTTTATTGGCAGATTATTTTTAACAAAGTAATAATAATAAATAAATACAATAAATAACTAACATAAAAATAAATTCTTCTGCCAATTGGCTATCGACCGTTGGTCTTTCCGCCTGATTTTGTAGACGTCCGTCCTTGTCAGTTGCTGTGTCAAAAAGGTTTTGATCGCTAATGTCGTCCATTGTCTTATGAAAAATTTATTTAATTAACTGTGACCAAGTTATTTCAATAAATTAAATTAAATAAAAAATAAGAGTAACGTTTGTAAAATTGGGCCTTTAGGGGAGTTATATTGGTTACATTCTAATGTGCTACGAAGTGAATACTCAAGATAATTTGTAATGATTATTTGAAAATTCATTATCAAATCAATTTAATTTTCAATAACATTTTATTTCTCGCAATAATTATTCAGGCGAAAGCGTCTTTTCTATTTATAAAAAAATCTTCGTTTTTTTTTTTATTATATTATTTTTGTTGGGATACAATCTGATAAATTGCTCTCTCTTCTTACGAGCTAGGGAATAAGCAATAAGACTTGATTTGTTGAAATTGTGCAAACTTGTTACCGATAATTACTAATGCACTCGAGTTGAAAATATTTGAGTTTCACACCATAAATTATAAACATTTTTTGTTGTTATTAAACAAAACCTAATAATTCAACATGTATATATTTAAAAAACGCAATAACTCACATAGAAAATTATATATACGTTTTATAAATACGTTATCACGAAAATGCACTATATATTTTTTTCTTTTACCGAATCAGAAAACACGGCCGCTTTAATAATAATAAGTACCGTTATTGCATTACTCTTATTTATTGTAGTGGAAAACGAAATTTACGCCCCGAGAGCCGGAGCCAACGTAAAAAAATAACAACCAACGGCACGAAAACATTCGCATGCCACATGCTTATCACTCGCATGCCGATTGCAATTGTTTTGCAGAAGAAAGAAAACGAACACACACACACACACACGAAAAAAATAATACAAGTAACGCAACTTTGTGTCAGAACTTTTCGCCAACTATAAATTACGAAAGTAGAAAAGGTCAAGATTGCGATCTTGCTGCTGGCGATATTAGCGTGTTGAAAATACGAAAATGTATACTTTTAGTAAGTGTTTGTTATTTTTAAAACGTGTAATTCACATGATATATTGTAAGCATATGAACTCACCAATATCATTCCCATCAAAAAAATTGGTAGCATAATTTATCTATACACTGCACAGATGATAGATGTAAATTTTCGCGAGAGTAAAACCCCAACTTGTACATAAGTATTCTTAAAAAAATTATTATGTACCCTTTCAATGGAATTAATATAGCAGGTGCTCATATATATGTATCATATTTAATATTGGGTTTTGGAATATTCACATGGGAACAATAATTACTTTTGTAATTTTGGGTTTAACTACTCTCTACGACGATTTATTTAACACTGTGTTTTATCTGTGCAGACAATTCCTGCTTATCAATTACATAAATACTTGCGGAATGTTGTTTCTAAGTAAATTATAAGTATTCAACATTATAGCTCTGCAATTTGTTCCAATTTGTTCTAATACCAGTAATTGCCAACCCATCAATAATTATAACTCACCACAGAAGAAAAGAGCAATACGCTTGTTTAAATGCATCGGATGATAAGTCCAATGCAATTCTCTTGATACATCTTCAATGCATGTATTACAATGGTGGGCAAACCATATTTTTTTCATGAAAGATTATACCCAAGTCTCTTATATTAATTAATTATTCGAGGCAATGGCCATCAATTGCACAACCAAACTGTATGCAGTTTTTTTTAGAGAAGGTAATTAGTTTGAATTTCTGCACATTAAATAACAAGCGATTTTTAAGCAAGAATTGATTTCAATGCAATTGATTTTATTTTGTTTATTGATAGATTTAAATATCATACTACTTTATAATAAATAAAGCACCAATTGTACACTGATGTTAAATCTTCTTACAGCAATGAAAATTCATTAAAAGATATAATCTCTTTATATAGATCATCCGTAAAAAGAAGAAAAAAGGAATATAAATTGTAAAGACTTAAGTAACGTAAGTCAAAAATGTCACAGAGCTAAATGTGGAAATAATTTATTGATTATTTTCAAATCATTTTTATTTAATTTATGAAAAAAAAAAAAGGAATATTTCATAATTTGAGCAATGTCATTGATAAAAAGTAACATTTTAATTGGACAAAAATCTATATAACCAAAAAGCTACATAATATTGTAAAATTTAATTTTAAACATTTTGTTATTAGATTATTTCCATAACGTGGGTATTTAATTCTATATGAATCGAATTAATTAATCACAACCCCTCGTTAAACGAATGAAAATTATATCATTCCACGCAATTTAACAGCTCAGTTGTCATATCTCATCCCGAAAACTCTCCCTGATTGAATTAAAATATTAATATTATCCCCCGCGCTGTATTATCGAGCAAAATAGCCGGGTACTGGAAGATTATGACACGTAATGACCGATATTAGTAGTTATTTGTAGTTTGGTCATATGGTAGGTCATAACGACAGTTGTGCAGATTCGGCGACAGTTGGGTGTGGGTGTGTCGCCAACGGGATGATGGATGTCCCGGTCATTGGGGTCTATCGGTGTCTATGGGGTGGCGTGTGCGCCCCGCCAACAGGGGGTGACGTGCCGATTGTAACCGTTTAGCACAGGTGTCTTGTGGCGGGGAGGAAACATAAAAGCTAACCGAATGAAACAATCGACAGCGTAATATGTCGTTTTGATAGTGAGTTATTTGGGAACGGATTGAATGCGGAAACGACACATGCTTCGAGGGTGGTTTTGTTGGGAAGAATTACGGGTTGTTCATATGCTAGGTTTTTTTACTAGTATTTCTTTCCTTTTTTGTTTGTTTGATCAATAGTTAGGAAAATATTCGGTCATTAATTTAAATTACTCAGCCACTGTGACATTATGGCAGTAGTTAAAGGGAAAATAATTTATTAATTATTTTCAAATCATTTTTATTTAATTTATTTAAATAACTGCGACCAAGTGAATAAATCCGTTTTCTATTATTACTCTGTCACATTTGAATAAGATAATTTATAACATAATAAGTATCAAAATAATTAAAAAAAAATATGACCTGTCTATTATGATACTTCCTCGGTGTACAGAAAGTAAGTAACTTATTTCTAATTTTAAAAATTTAATTGCATAATCAAACTGTATGCAGTTTTTTCTTAGAGAATTTAAGCCATTGTCCTATTTGATTATACAAAAAAGTTAGGTAAACGAAGAATTAACATAAAAACCGATCGCTTGTTTTTAACAATATTTTTTTATTGAAAACAAAAAGACTCTACGTGGTATGAAAATTGAAAAACAAATATATTTATTTAAAATGAAAAAAAAAAAAAAAAATAGCAGAAAATATTGGTCTGGACATTAATAAAGATTACACAAACAATCCTGGTCGTTCAACAGTAGTTATTCAGCTAAAGATAAATCTATTAATGAAAATTCTTTGTAAATCCATTATTTTAAAATGTCACAAAAATATATAATATCGCTGACTGCCGAGGCACTTAATTTTTGAAAATACTTAATTACTTTTTTATTAAAAAAATAAATTTGTTAATGATTTTCAACTTTTTATTAATTTCACCTGAAGAAGCTACAGCGTAGCGAAACAATTGTAGTGAACTTAAAAAAAAGTTGAAAATGTTTTTAATAAAAAAAATTATATTAAATTCATAATCCCAGCGACTTTAAATAACTCCTGTAAACAATTTTTACCTACACGTCAGCAGCACAATACGTTCAAGTGAAAACGACAAGTGATTGAAACCCCATCGCGAGTCCGTTATGGTTACGATCCGGGTTTACGGTGTGTTCCTCCCCTTGTGCAGATTTGCGTATGGGCGAGAGCGAGTCCCAGATAAAATCGGAGAATCGTCGGAATCAGGGATCAGTCAGGCGGAAAATGACAGTGTCAAAGTGGAGGCCAGGACAATAAACCCGGGACACAATGCCTTATTCCCGCCGCCTCCCCCTCGCTATATTCATACGCAAATGCCGGGGATTACGGCCCCGGAGTCACGCGCTTACGCTCGCAGCCTTCGCACCTTCTCCGCAACGCGCCCGCAAATGCGTGTATAATGTGCGTGTTTATGCGCGCATCGCTACGTGACTTCAATGCAGATACGGCCATCGAGGACTCTCGGGGTGTTTTAAAGCGATTGGCGTAATGTTATGTATCGTTTTTCTCTTTTTTCAATCCGATTAATTTTAATTATTTCGAAAAAACCCGGCGCATTCACCATAATTGACTGCTATAGGAAATATATAGCGAGGATTTTATTTCATTGAATGCTCATTGAATACTGAAATTTCAAAATTGATTTAGTCGAAACTGTCTTTATAATTATTTATGAATATATAATTTTACGTGTATTTATTTTTTATGATTTATTTCATAAAAAAATATTTTTTTTTTCCTCACTCACACATGGGCATTGGTTTATCTTTAACCATGCAACTTCCCAGTAACCTTTGTAAATTTGTATTTCAATTTGGGGGACAATCACACCATTCATACTACGACCAGCCCACTCCCGGAATCGAACCGGGGACCTCTGGCTAACTGATGCTAAATTTTGTATGTTTATTTTAAATTTTTGTCCATTTCATTTCTTTTCCTTCTCCGAATTGGTGTCTTATCCCAACTGTATTAACAACATCCCAATTAGTAATGCTTCAACAATACTCTGCCATTTATTATTGTAAGGATACCCTAGGTTCTTATCAAATGAAAAATCTAATGTCACGAAATGTGTATTTAATAGATTTCACAAACAAAATCCATAAAGTAACTGTTGAGATTATTTCTAAATAAATTTCACCGAAAACAGTTTGTTCTGTTAGTTACCTGAAAACACGACTGCAACAGGAAAGCAAACGTTTGATCTTATCCGAAACGTTCAGCTAAAGCGAAACAGGAAAGAAAAAAAAAGAAAGCGGAGTAAAAGCAATTGCGATTTAACTCTTTCGGCACCGCAGCCACGCAATGTGCGGCTTTTCGCGAGCCAGGTAAAATCGGTTGCTTAACGTGAGTGCCGACAATAAAATTTTTAACAACCGTGACCCGCCAACACGCCCCGCAATCAAATATCGTGATCAATATTTACGTCGGAATGGTAATATTAACGGGGCACGCATAAATCTCTTCAGCTGTATACAGAAAGTAAGAAAAGAAAAGAAAAGAAAAAAAAAACATTAAGGGGAAAACGTTTAATAGTGAAAGGAATAATAAAGAGGATAAATAATCGGGGTTATTCTCTATGGGAATTGTTACGTTTAATGTGTACGTTATTAATTAAATTCAGATTCTATTAATATATATCTATTACAAAAGTTGCTTAGACTGTGATGGAAAAAATACCGTACACGTTAAACTTAACATTTTTCTCACAGAATAGCCTTGAATGTGTTATAATTTGTGAGAGGGAAACGCATGTTTTTTTTTGTGAGGTGCGATTTTAGTAGTAGAAGTAGCAGAAGACGCCACACAGTGGAGCAAAGGCGAAAAAAAAAAACACAAAAATTGATTTTAGGCCTAAATATTTAGGTTTTCTTGCTCATGAATAGTTGAAGAATAATAATCCGATGCTATTTTTTCGTAATTTAATTTTTTAAGGCGGTAATAGCGTATTAAAAAAATAGGCCAAATTTTGAGTTTAGAATTTTATTCTCTAGTGTTATAATCGCGCACTTTTCAATTAACACTATATTACATACTATATGTATACATATTAAAGAAACATTTTATAATAGTTGCCGCCCAAAAACCAACAAAGGAATTACCGTAAAGTTCTCGCGCAGAAAAAACTAATTTTAAAGTAGATTATAGAAAAAGCGTTGTCTTCCTTTAAACTGATCTCAATAGGCTACGATTCGTGATATATTTGAGAATGTATGTGTTAATATTGGATCCACCACTTATTTCACAGTATAGATATTATTAAATTATTAAGCTGAATTATTTCCAACTTTACTAAATAGTTTTTATAAAGTATTTACAAAAAAAAAAAAAAATGGCGCGCCATCCCCACTCACCTCACTCCAGAAATTAGCGAAGGATTGCGACCAAGTCTCACTCTCCCTCGCCGTTTCCATGCGTGCTAGTACGGATCCCACCTGACGGGTATTTCAGTTGATCTGGATAGGTTTTTCATCTATATAATCCTATGGTGTATGAGATTGTATTCTTCTTTCATACTTGGTTTTGTCAGTTCTATTTCTCTTCTTCTTTTATAAGGTTCTTTGCCCATTCATTTAATTTTTGTGGGTCCTCTCTAAGTTCTAGTCTGTAACTTTTATTATTTATTAATAGAAAAAATATAGATGGTTGTATTCACTTTACATCACAATTTTATTAGATACTTAGTATTCGAAATATACATTTAGTGTCTAATAAAACTGTGAATTTGCTTCACATAACCGTCTATATTTTTTCTATATTGAAAACCCTATATTATTTCTTTTCTTTCTCTTTCTCCAGTTATGTGCTTGCGTGCCATCATAATGTGCTGCGAAGTTTCTTCTTCTCCGCAGATGTATAGTCAGTCTATTTCTGTCTGATTAAATTGCGTTATATAGGCTTCCATGTTGCCATGCCCTGTTATTATTTGTGTGGCTTGCCTGTTAAGTGCCAGTCTATCATCTCCCACTATCTTGCACCAGTTGATGTTCTTTTTTTTTGACAAATAAAGTGTTACACAAAAAAATGATTAGAAGTGTTATTTATTATCATATTTAAACATATATAACGAAGTAGAAGCCTCCACAATTGTGGAGGAGTGTTATTTATTATAATAGTTTCCAACTAATTCCAATTAAAATATAAATCCTCTAATAATCGTCCTCAATCCTATTACTAAATTTGTATGATCAAAAACTATGGAAAAATAATATTTATTCAGTTGAATAAAGATTTATGAACTTGATCACATATATTTAAAATAAATTAAATAAAATAATTTGAAAATAATGAAGTAAAAGAGAAAATTATTGATTAATTATTTTGAAATTCTTTTATTCAATTTATTTATTCGGTTGGTAGTACTTATTTAAATTAAACATACATTTAATAAACAGAATTTGAAAATAATTAATTAATCAATAAATTATCTTCCCTTTAGCTGCTGTGACATTATGATTAATTATTTTCAAATTATTTTTATTTAATTTATTTAAATAACTGTGACCAAAGTGAATATCCCAGATAGACTAAGAACCACATGTATTCTAAATATCTATGTAATATTATTATTTTCTAATTTATTTGGATAGTTTTTCATATGTAATTTATCTTATATGGTAATTGTGTGCAATGTAAATAAACAACAAACCTTGAAATAAATTTTATCGCGACGAAAAAGAGTATAAGATTTAATTATTATTTCCATGGTGGTGAAGCATTTCTGACATTGAGAAATTAGATTCCGTGATTAGAGGAAGCAATAAAGCAATAAAGAGGCACGAAACTCGCCTGACCGAAGAGTTCGCACGGTCGAAACAATGGTCGCTTAATTTTTTAATGGTGGCCGCACTGCACCATTGTTTCCAGTTTCTGCCCAATAATTCGACGAAAATCACGCCGGAATTCTGCCGTGAAGTTTCTGGCGGACGGATTTTATGAATACATCTATGTCGAATAAAAAGTAATTCACCGTATTCTAGCAATAAAATAAATAAATTCGAAAGTTTCAGAACATTATTGTTATTGAAAAAGTCTAAATGGTATTAAATAATTTATATAATGCAGAGAGGAACAATATTGTATAGCATACAGAGGTTCTAAATATGGTAAAACAATTAACATTAATTATTATCAATAATTTTAATAAAACACCAAAAGAGATAATAAAAACTTTTGGTTATACGACCGTGATTTCTTAAATAGAATTCACGCTAATATGAACCAATCACATTCCGTTGAAAATAAGTAATCGAAGTTATCCTAGCAACCTCCTAATAAGACGCCATTTGGAACGTCAAACGTCACCGATTTATTAGTAGTGTCAAATACGCCAATTATTTATTGCTGTTGTATTTCATATTTTTTATTAATATATTATTTATAACAAAATTAACAAGCATCCACAATGAATTTATTTCCAGAAAGATAAAAAAGCAGTATATTCAATTTTATACAGCATTTATGGAATGGAAACAATCCAATAATGTAAGTTCTTTTTCGGAAACGGTTCTCTTAGCATATTTCACAGAATATCAATAATTCACCATAACTTTTGCCATATTGTGGTATGTTATTTTAGTTTATCTTGTCATGTTATAATTGCAAAGTTTAATATTTTAAGTGTTAATTAAAGAATTGTGCTACGGTATAATTGCTTGTAGTCGTAGGGAAAATAAATTCTTCAACTTGCTTAGAATGGCTATTATTAACTTGGACGATTCCTCTTCATCCCACGTGAATAATTGCCATCATTCTAAGCTCGTTGAAGAATGCACTATTCTAAAATATAAGTATGTCAGAATAATGTAAATTTTGAACACTGAATTAATTTTCAATAGGTAACCAATGAATTATTAGTAATTCAGGATATTCAAAGAATTTGGAGAAAATTACTTAAAATGTGTCCAAATTAATTCTGCATGAGAAGTGATGGATATCCCATAAAACCAATACATCAAACTCAATATTAATTAACCTTTGCTCTTACAGGAGCGCGGTACAGTACCAATAATTGATTCCCCGGGGCACGGGGGGTGAGTAAAAATCGCCTTCACGAGGGGCAATTGTCGTGTCTGGTCACGCCGAACGGTAACGTCCCGAGCGCTCTCGAAATTACTGTAATCCTCGGAAAATGAGAGGACCGAACATTGTCCACGATCAACGGCCGATCACGAACGGTTATTTTCCCTAGATCGAAAGGCAGAAAAAGGGAAATAAAAATCGAGCCTCGAGATAAGATCGACCCCCGTATTTGCTTTACACACAAGTCCCACCTACTAAATAATATCCCTTTTTGCATGGAGGGATATTAGAGTTACGCCCGATTTAAATATATGAGGAATATAACTTTACAATGCAATGTTTTTGCTTGTATGTTATTAAATTATGTATTAGATTATTTCATTAATACTTAAATTGAGCTTGTACATGTTATTATTTATGTTGTATATACAATCATCTTTATTGTGGTATTTACATATACCTATACTATACAATATATTAAATATAAAATATCTTTCAGCCTATGTTGTATATTTTTCCGTTAATAAAGATTAGTGTTGGGCAAAATCGAATAATATTAGTAATCGAGTATTACTAAATGTGTCATTTTAAGTATTTAAAACGAAAAAGTAACTTCAAATTTATGTTTATTAATAAATGGGAAGTTATTTTTGATATTTTTATAATAAGTAACATTTATAAAATTATAATATACTTAATTTATAAATAATAAAAGATCGACTTTGCCCATCACTAATAAAGATTATTATTATTATTAATTTAATATACGGTTAATTATATTTTTATTCCCTAGAAGAATTTTTCCTCTTTAAGGATGTGTGAGTACAATTTGCATCAATTTTTCGAATTTAGACATAAAAAAATCTACATACTCAAAAAATAGCTTATTCTGGTTTCACAATTATTATATTTTTTTTAAATAATCAAAAATAAAACCAGAACAGTTCTAATTATTATACAAAATCAAGTTGGTCAAGTTCATAGCAAATTACACAAAATTCTCATTTGTGCGGCGATTAATTATACGGTTTATTATGGAAACAAACAGATCCCGTACGAAATAACGGATCGTTACGACCGATCCTGATTTGGTTATTCATAAAGGCGAGCGGGTAAGGCAAGAAGGTATAAAAAACTGAACGGCGGGGTCCGGCCGTCTTGTAACATTGAACCAGATATGCTAATCGCATTCCACTCATTAACATTTCGTCGAAACTGAAATTTTATATCTGTAATAACTTTCCCCGGATTTTCTTCAATCGTTATAATCAAGATCGGCAAAATTGTTAGGTACAATTTTAAAAAATGGATATTCTTTTCTGATTCAATTAAATTTAATTTAAAGTATGTTACATATACTTTAAAGCCTTAGTAAAATTCTGAGTTATTTATTGTTTTATCTATAATTTTGCAATCATATCCATTATTGCATCCAATTATTTTTATGGTGAAAAGGGCGCTAATCATTTTTGGTCAGACTAAGAAGTACAAAATGCCGAAAAAGAATTCTTCGAGCAACAGCCATAAGAATTCTTTAAGCAGGGTGTACATCGGTTGGTGAAACAATGGGATAAGTGCCTTAATCGTAGTGTTAATTATTTTTATTTTCTAATAATTTTTTTTCTGGACCACAGTTGGGTTTCTATTGAACAAGCTTTGTATAAAAAAAATCCATTAACTATAGACTATTTGTTTTTGTTTAATAATATAAAAATTCTTCTTAGAGATAAAGTATTAATTATTCGCGTACAAATTGTGAAATTAAGAAAACCCTACACGAACAATTAAAATACAATAACCCAACAGAGAAAGAGAGAGAAAAAAAGAAAAACAACTAGCAGTGAACAAACAAGGGACTGTTTCGAAAAAAGAGGATCTGTTAAATGTTTTAACGAGCGAATAAATGCGTTTCGCATGCGAGAGAGCCGGCGTCAATCATCGGCGGCCCGATCCCACGGCCCAATCAAGGATTCAGCTCGTTACACATACACAAATACGTGATCTAAACGGTCAGCAAATAAGTTAAGGAAGGTAATCCAGTCGCAAAAAAATAACCGACGTCGCCATTCGTTAACGGACAATAGGGAAATCTCGGCTTAAATACAAATTGCCAATCTCGAACGGGGCGCGTGCCACGCATTCAGAACGCGTTGAATATATTTAATTCGCGGTTAATTTATTTTGGAATAAATAATGTATGCTTTGTTTTTATAATAAGACCAAATTCGGGGTGTTTTTGCTGCTGCTTGTAATTTCAACAGCGGGAAATTTTTATCACCGAATTATTGAGCAAGGGATTGACAATGTGACATAATTTACTAACGTGTGGGCCGAAAGTTTTGTAAAAATATTCAGAGACTAAGAACTCTTATAAATATAGTTTAATTTTTTTACTCCTTAAATGCAGATACGTTTCAAATCATTAATTTACAGCATTCAATGCGAATCCTATATATATTTTTTGATACTACCACAATATCTTTATTCAAGATAAAGAAAAATATATGATTTGAATTTTATTTTCTAACAAATCTGTACAAATTATTGGAAAGAGACTTAAAAAAAAATCAAAATTGACCATTCTGTCAAGTAGATTTTTTTTATTTTCTATATTTTCTTCTGAAAATATGGTTTTTATATTAACTAAAATAGTGTCTTATTTTATCATTTTTAACGATAGCAAATTTTATTCAGTCTAATGAAACATTTAATTTAGGCTCACACTTTTACAGCCTTGATATAAATGTAATATGTTTTTATATTTTATTGTTTGTGTTTTATTTCAAATGTTTAATGTATTTATTATTTCTATTTTATTGTATTTTTATTGTAATATTGTATGGTAGACCACCGTTAATAAATAAATAAATAAATTCTTATTAATAAAATGAAAACTTTTCTGTTTAACATTCAACATGATTTCCCTTTAATGGTTAACTATTTTATACTGATAACTGGTTAAATCATTCTAATTTGATCGCAGGAATCTGTGATTGAGCCATTTCCTAACATTAACGAATATTATGCAGAAATATTATGAGCCTACATATATACAAACATATTTATTCAGACAACAACATTACATAAGCTTATACATACATTTATATTTACTTAACAAGAATAAATATCCAAATACGCATTAAAACAACTACTTTCCGGGCAAATATCCACGCCGGATATTGAATTACATAATGTACACCTGTTTTTGCATATCAATAAAATTTTGCATAATTTATTTAAATAACTGTGACCAAGTGAATGAATACTCTTTTCTATTTATACTTATATTACACGTACAAAAAAAATAAAATTTAGAAAAAATCCCTTATTGAAATTAATTCAATGAACAAATTCCAACCTGCAAACAACGTTTAACCCCCCTCTGATAAACACCCTCACCTTTTTCATACTTTTTTTCAATATTCATGATCAGAAACCGAATCACTCGTGCAGATATCCAATATTTGCAACAACAACAAAAAAATCAAGCCATACAAAATTCACGAATTCGAACCGATTTCGCGATGGAAACAGCCGCCAGGTTTCGAATCGCTGCCGACTCTGTTATGCCTCTGAATAATTTGTTTTTCAATTTTTTTATATATATATATATACGTGTGTGTGCGTGGCGCTAATGGAAACGAATCGGACACACATTTATTTAAATCGGGTGTTTATGCATGTAAAATAAAAACGCGCCCCCGGGGCGCCGCCCCTCACGGCCCAGTAGCTCCGGATTCCCTGGCGCATTCGTATTTATTTATTCCAATTTCATCGCAAAAAAATGTTTTTTTTTTTTCGAATCGGTAAGCGAGAGGCGAAAATTAAGCGGGGTATCGGTGATTTAATCATTCGCGAGGGAACGTGATTAACTGATATTGTTGTTGGAATGTGCCGGGATTTTTTTTCCCATAACTTAGTATTAATTTATTTCATGTTTTAACAACAAAAATATTATTTAAATTATGAATAAATGTATATTTAAATATTTAAAGCCTTAAAAATTGAAGTCTGTTTGAGTTTTGTGTCAGACACAAAAGTGAGCAAAGTGTGAAGGAAGTGTATTTCAATTAAACGAGTATTTTAAATCACGTTTAAAGCCTTAAAAAAAACCGTTAGACGGTTGCTATTTAATTTGATTTCAAAATCCATTAATTTGAAATATAGAAAAAGATGGCTATACAATTATTGGCAGTTAGTAATTCGAGTTACATTGCTGTTGTGATTAATGAAAAATATTGTATTATACATTAAAGTAATCTTAAAGCATGCAGGATTTTCGCCAAACAAATAAAATTGCATTGTTTTAATTAGATTTTATAGAAAACAATTATGAAAAAAATAATGAAAATCAATCTGTCTTATTTCAATTTTTAATGTGTAGTTTTAGCAACAAAAACGTGCTTAAAGAAAATTTTAATGATTTCACTGAATTCTTCATTAAAATAGCTTTACACTCATTACCCATTAATTTCATTATATATTCCAATTTTTTATTCTAACAAGAACTAGTAAATTTGGGTGATATAATATAATTGACTTTTTTTTAACCAGGCCATTTTTTTTTCTAAATAGAAAACGAGAAGCTTAATACAATATTTTTCTACCTAACATGTAAAAAATGCAAGTACATTTTCAGGTTATTAATTCAGGAGGCCAACTCGTTTTTATAAATTTATTATTTTTACTATTTATTTATTATATTCACTTTATCTCTTCTCTATATCTTTCTGTGAAACCGCAACCTTAAGGAACAGGCAAGCGGTAGTAGGAAATATGTAAATATGTTGACTTGTTTCTCATTTGATGAAATGTTCAACAAGCATTCATCTACAGTATGGATAATAATAAAAATAATTTATATATAATATATGTAATATATAATATTTAAAATATTTATTTTCTAGCTCTCATATACATGTACAAAATGAAAATTGCGTCAAAAATTAAATATCGCCAAAAAAAATGAAAATTGCGTCAAAAATTAAATACCGTCAAAAAATGAAAATTGCGTCAAACTGTATGTGCATTTCGGTATTTCGACCAATACTTAAAAAAAAGTATAATTTTTGTAGCTGAATAAGTTTATTCCTTTCTAAACAAATGTATGCATTTAGGTTCAAAAAATAATACAATTTTCCACCCGCTTGTCGCGAATCGCAATCGCCCATAAATTACCGCAATCCCGTCCGGCAGTTTATGTCGCAAATAAGAATAAGGCGAAATGACAGTATTGTCATTCAGGGGCGCGCCTCGGCGTCTGCGGAGCATGTAGGTGCGAGTACGTGAGCGTCACAAGGTCAGACTCGCCTCGGCGATGGCGCCGAACTTGTCCACGTTATCCTGCTTTCGTCCCGCCCATCGGGCTCGTTTCTTTTCTTCATGCTCCGGCGGCCTCTCCTTCGAGCAAAAAGAGAAAAACAGAAATATAGACAACAATACGCCGAGTGCGGGGAGTTTCGCCGGAGACGTATTGTTGCACAGCGAAATTGCGGCCAAGCAAGCGTGAATTTAGAAACAAACAAAAAATAATAATCGTTCTATTTTTCTTATGGTTTTAAAAATTGTTCCATAGTATTTTATTTTAATAGTTTAGATTTTAATAGCAGATGCATTTACTACCATTCAAAAGATTTGATCCATTTCTAAAATGAAATTTATGTTACAAAAAAAGTGGAAACAATCAACCTGATTGGAAAAACAAACAAAATGAGAATATCTTTCGGGATAGGACTTTAAATTATAATTTCTGTCGTGAAATTAAATGCAGAATCCAAATTTCCAATAGAAAAATGTTGTTCTACTTCTTTCACATGACAGCTAAACTTTAATGTCTGTACGTTTTGTGCACAATTTTAACTTACTCGATTTCCTTTTGTCAGTTTCCAGACATTTGGAAACCTATTAGGATATGTCCCGTTTACAAAAAAAATATTACAAATCGTATCTTCGTGTTATTACATTATTATTGGATGTAATAATTGACTGATATTTAAAATTTCTCTCATTTAAGCTTGGCCAATATCAACTATTATATCCTTAAATATTGGCGATGAACAAATCTGCACAAAATCACAAATAAAATATCTTGGTATAACGATGGACACGAAACACACTTATTTTAAACATATTGCTGGAGTTGCCGAAAAAGCAAAATTGAGACAACATTGATAAGTAGGATGATGTCTAATATCCATAATCCGAAATGTAGTAAACGCCGTCTACTGATGAAAACTGTGGACTCTATGCTCCTTTATATATGGGGAGATAAGATGAAAATAGAATTGTACTGGAAACAGTTAGCATCAGTGCAAAGGAACGCTGCTTGAAGAGTATCATGTGCATATAGAAAGGTCTTTAACTGTAGCCTTAGAGAGAGAGAGAGAGAGTGTGTGTAATATCAACTGGGCTGTTGAAAAAAGGCAATATATGATAGAATGGAGATAGAATGAAAGCGAACAAAAAGGAGGAGAGAGAGCACCATCTCTAGAAAAGTCGCAAAGTTTTTGGACAAATACTTCTAAGAAATGATGGACAGGTAGATTGAACCATAGCTGAGGATAAGTTTCATATTTTATGACATAGTTTTTTAAGAGGACACGGTTACTTTCGATATTACCTGAATTTTGTAGGAAAGTGCGAAAAACCTGCAGTAATGAGTGAGACGGTGCAGAACTCACTTTTTTTCTGTCCTAAATGGAGAATTAAAAGAAATATTTTGGAGCTTGGGATTGGCGATCTTTCATCAGATACAATCATTAGAAAAATTATTGAATCCGAAGAAAAATGGTTGAAAGTGGAAACTTTTATAGCAGACACATAACATGAAGATGACACAGTTTAGGGTTATTAGCCCATTTTCAAGATAATTTAAAATTTATTATACAGGTGTTACATTTTGACTTACATGATACTTTTTACATGATAATTATACATAATGTATTCATAAAGTACACAATGTAAGATTTCACATGAGTACTTTAACAAATGTTCAAAAATGGACATTTGCTGTTGTATAGCATTATACAATTGCTAGTTACAATTACAATTTTTTGAATCGAAAATATTTAATGCAAAAAATTACCTAATATAAGGCAATCTTTTTTTATTACTTAATTTGTAGTTTCGACCAATTCAATTTCTGAAACATACTTTATGCTTGATTATCCGCAGTCACAAGTGAAAATAATGTTTTATACAAAACAAAGTTTAATCGTGTTTTCATTAATATATTTAAAACTGATTAACGAAGTAGAAGCTTCTACAATATAAAATAAATTAAATGGAACAATTGGACATGGTAGTTACTCAAAAATATTTTAATTAAAAACGACATCCCCTTTAACATGCATAATTAATAATTTCATTACAATCCATTAATTAGCCCGTAAAAATAATGTATATTATAATCATATTTGAGGAAATGATTATCGGGAAAATTGTGCAAGACATCTGAACGCAATTTCGCGTGGGTTACTTTAAACGATATAGTTACGAACATCCGTGTACATACGTACATGATCTTGTAGGTAAGCGAAACAGAGCGATGCAAACACACGACGGGGGGATTATTTGTTATTCAACCGCTGTTTTCACTTAATATGAAACAATTGCCTGCTTTTCTGGAAACGTGGCGTGGATTCAAATCGTTTCCGTTTGAAATAAAGTAAACGTGACACTTGTTGATAATACGAAACATTCACTAAAAACATATAAATGTGAAAACCAAGACACACACACACACACACACACAAGATATTTCGGGATTTTTGTTTGATCTTAACTCGAACGTATAAAAATGATATTTATTATTTCGCGTACAATAAATTTGTTTTATACGCACACACGAAATGTGTATTTAATGTGTTTTTGATGGCAATTAAGATTATTTAAAAATAAATATTTTATAAGCGATAATTATGACAAGTTTGACCTAAGTATATAAAAAATATACTTTTTTTTCTTCCAAAAATAAAATCTTCAAGGCAGAAAGACCGATGCCATTTTCTAAGGAGAACGTATAATATAGTATAAGAATTATATTGTTAATTTAATGTATATAAAATTTTCTGTAGAAATAAAGATGATATATATATATTTACTAATTTTCAGTTTAAATTGAGAACTGAAACTTTCATCACAGCAAATTATTGAGTCCGCGTTTTCATTAAATACTACTGAAAAAATCTGTTCAGGCTTGATTTAATATGTGATTGCATAATTCATAATTTCTGTCAAAATTTCAGACGTTGTCAGTCAGGCCCTATTACCTCTATAAGATTTTTCAATTCAAAGTTTGGTAGTGTGTCCCGAAAACCACCAGGAGCGCTGAAAGCAGAATAGGTACTATACCCAAAAACAAAAAGCATGCACGCATAAACATTCAATTTTTGTCATAATTTCTTTTGGAATTTATTCATATAATGTGTAGAAAATATCGTTGCAAAACGTCCAAATAAATGTCATGCTCTGTAAAAATTTGGAGCTTTATACAATCAACAACTAACCATATTTCATGCAAACAAATATGACAAAGCGTCATTTGATTTTGTTTTTTCCTTAAGTACAAAAATATCGCAATATTTTTTTGTACTTGTTTATAAAAAAATATCTTTAAATTATATTTAGAGCATTTGTTTGTATGAGATAACACATTTCAAAAATTATTTAATTTTGATATATTCATACAAAAAAGGGCAAAGGGTCTTTGAAAATAATAATAATAAAAATATATTGCAAGAACATTTTTAAGATATTGTATCGTATTTTTCCAAGTAATATTATTTGTTATGAAATTATATTATTATATCTAACCTGTTTGTGTGTTCAAATAATGCAGGGTATTCATTTTAAGTTTTTAAGATTATCCTGTTTTGCATATCGAAAATATCCTTGCCAATATTCCACTTTTATAATATCAAATCACATTTTGTAATTTAATATTAAAAAATAGCGAAAGTATGAAACATTATTTGAAACATTAAAATAATTTAAATTAATGTAGCGAAATGTGGGAGAGCATTCCGCTGCTCGAGTCGACACTAGCGACGCTTGCGGTTTCCGGGACACACTAAACGAAATTTCGAACAAATCTTTTTATAGGAGTTGACAATCTAAGTAAAATTATCTATGCAACTGTTTTTGAAGTTTGCGTTTACTCACACTCAACATACGTCAAAATCAATCAAAAAAAACCCTATCATAACATGAATAATCATGCCGAAGCGAAAATTCAACGATGGCTTTCGGCGATGGTCTGAAAGTAGAAAAAAGTCGGGCAACAGAAAACTCAAGTACTTTTTAAACGGATGATTCGACTATTCGGGCACCGCCAATTATATGTCTGAGAAAGATGACGAAATTTTGGATAACTCTGAAAATGTTGGAGCGGATTTGGGCCCGCGCGCCGGATACACGAACTTGCTCGACTTTAACAGGACCCGCGTGCAATGCCCGAAGGAAACGGGCACCGCGATTCAGCCGAAACATGATTATATCAATTTATTCGGGCCACCACCGAAAACTCCGATTGACGTCGATGATTGGGTTACGTTAGAGGTGAGTTGAGATTTTTATTTTTCAAAAAATCAATTTTCTTATCAATTTATTTATTTATTTAATCAACCAACGGACAAGGTCCAATTACAGATTGAAATTACAAAAAAAATCCATAATAAACACAACAATCAGCAATACATAAAAATATTGACAAGAAAACAAAACAAGACAGTAAATTCAAATTACAAGGCAAATAAAAGTAAACTACGAAAGATACTCAACAATCAAGTTGAAGAATCCCTTCACAGATTTAACATTAAAAATATCAACATCCCGATGTTCATTCATAAGCTGATTATTAATGGAGCAGATAATTAATGAAAATACTTTAATCTGTGGTTGCAGCGGATTTTGTATCTGTTGTAATCTGTTTTTTCTATATTTGCTGAGTTTTTTTTTAATCTCGTTCCAGAATTTTTTACCATGCAGGATAATGATGTTATTACTACTATATTATCTTTATTTAAAAAGGAATACAATAAATACATTCTTTAACAAAAATATAAATGTTTCCTTTTCGCAAGGACTATCGACCAGTCTTTCTGCCCGGACGTTATTATTATGCATCTTTTATACTATTTCATTTACAATAAAAGCCCGATTTTTTTTCCATTTTATACAAATTATTTCAAATATGAACAAATTATTTAATTTTCTACCTTATAGACTCGAATCCTTGACGATGCCACATGAAATTAATCGGAAGATGGCACTTGTGTCGTCTTTCATTTATTATGATGAACAAATTAATTATTAATTCAACACTTACCAATTAATGGTTTTCTCTTTGTGATACTAATGGAAAACACGTTGGCAATTATAAATTAATAATTAACAATATCACTTAAAAACATTTTCCACAATTCAAAAAATCACTGACTGAATTTTATCAAAAGTAATTTCGAGCACACACCTTAATTTACAATCACTAAATAATATAGAAACGAACATTTTCTTTCGCCTGTTTTCTTGATCTGATAAGCAAAGCCGGTTCGCATGAGTCATCATCGGCGGATTTGATTGGCCCGAGCAGTTTTATCTCGCTGATGTCTGGTAATAAGTTTAATAAAAATAAAATCCTTTGTATTCATTCTTCACTTGTGAAGTATTTTATTTTTAATTGTTCGAATCTCTTCACGTAACTCACAAGAACACATCAATATGATTATTAATGGAGATGAATAATACCGTCATAATCTTCTTTATGTTGAATTAGGAGAAAGGACAACCATTTTTATTTAAATAGTTAAATAAACAAATTAAATAATACATAAATTAAATATTAAATAACCGTGACCAAGTGAATGAATACTCTTTTCAATTTCTAGTTAAATAAACACCGTCATCCTTTCCGTTCATCATTTTAGTTCTTATTTTCATATTATACTTATATATGTATATAATCGATGTCCCCTTTTACCAATTGGAGTCGGGGTATAATACTTACAGTAGTTATTGAATCATTTTTAGTTATTAATTAATTGATTTGCATTTTTTTTCTCAAATTTGTCCTTTTATGGTATATCTGTTGGACAATAAAGATTATTATTATTATTATATATTTTTTTTTGGGGTTTGGCGGTATGGTTATACGGTGCTGCAAGTATTAACAATTGGTATTGTGTAATAGTTTGGCGTCTTATTAAGACATCCAGCTTGTTAAATTAGCTCTCAAACCGATTTTTTTTTAAATTTTTTGGTCAGCGAGTATTCGGGTGATATCAACATCTTTACCAATAACGCCACGGACTACAGGGCAGCCTTAGTTTTGTTAAAAGAGATGAAAGTTGCAGCCCATCATCAAATGATTCCCCCTGCGTACAGAATTGAGAAAATTGTAGAAGACTTGATTGCCCACGGAATTAAGACAAACTCCGTGGCAGGAAGGCGTAACGGACGGTGGGCGTATTCGCTGGTTTTAGTCTCGTTACCGAAAATATTACGGATCTTCGATCTAAGACAGCTCTTCAATCATAGTGTGATCGTTGAATCACAGAGAAGATTGACACGACTGCAGCAATGCTTTGAATGTCAAAAATGTGGACATGTTCAATAAATATATTAAATAAAAATGATTTGAAAATAATTAATAAATTATTTCCACATTTAGCTCTGTGACTTTTGAATTATTTTCAAATCATTTTTATTTAATATATTTAAATAACTGTGACCAAGTGAATGAAATCTCTTTTCTATTTATATGTTCAATAAAGATGTATCGCCGAAAATATATGCAGGTATTGCGTCGAGAAGCATCCATCCTACGCAAAAAAAAAGAAGTAAAGCGAAATGTGTGAACTGCGGAGCTGCACTTTTGTACAAATGCCTCGATCATCCGATCAATGTTAAGAAAACGAGAGAAGCGGCCGTAAGAGAGAAACTAGAAAAGAGCCAGATAAAACCTGGCACAAGTTTCGCAGAGAAAGCAGGAGGGCAAAAGAATACTTACATCATCGCTTCCGTCAGTGGAAAGCCTTGAAATAATGATGACGAAGATTGTTAAAAGGATTCTTTCCAAAATGCTAGAAAAAACTAACCCGAAGAAGACATTGTTATATATGTACACTGATAGTTCATGTTTTAATAATAAAATATATAAATAAATTATTTTAAATCTACCAATAAAACAATTTTAATAAATTAAAACGTATTCACGTATAATTCAATTTAAATTATTTAGAATTCTTGACAAGTTTTGTCTTCTTTATTAGCTTATTCTCAAATGAATTTACTTTTTTTCTCTTTAAATCTTTAATCAGTTGTATTAATCTTTCTCATGCACCTTTTTTTCTTTTGATAAAATTCCTCTTTGTAGACGAAAATCTTGCGAGTGTTAAACTACAGATACTACGAGGACAGCTACAGCAGTATTTTCCTGAGCGAGCACGACGCCTTCGAAAACAGATCGGAACCATGCCAGGGGGAATTCGAATCGGATAATATCAAAATTTCAGACTTCAAAGAGAAACCAGTTATAGCCGTCGAATCGGATTCTTATTTTATACCGGAAACGCAGTGCTGCGACGCCACTTGGTGGAGAATACAACTCGATAAATTGATAGCTGCGATATTCTGTAATTATTTTTAGTAAAAAAAACTTGTATAATTGCGTGATTTTTGATGAGGGATTGTAGTGAAATTATTTTGTTGGGATTAATAGAGGTTTATGCTTCACAAAATAAATGAATAAATTAAAAATAAAACACAAACTGTTTTAGTTTCATAGTTTTTATATTGTAGATATACTGATTTATTTGTTTCACGATGACCACAGAGCAGAAATATATACAAGGTGTACAGAAAATGAGTGAAAAGCTTTAGGTAGAGTGACTCTTTGACTAATTTTTAGATAAAAATATTAACGAAAATAAGTCACACGGTCCTTCCTAAAGCCTCACGGGCCACTTAAAAGAACTATACATTTGGCAAAGCTGGATCAAACAAGTGTGCATTTATCCTGTTTATAACTGCTACATCGTCCGCTGGAGGTGTTGCATACACCTTTTCTTTTACAAACGAGCGTGCGTCGTTGCCAGATCCATTTTCATTGAAAGAATGCTTCTGATGAAGTTATAAAATTGTAAAAATATCCGATTTATTAATCATTTACATGAATGGAATTATACACGTGTCTAATTGATTGTTAATGCTATTGATTTTTTACAAAATATTTAAAAGACAATACTAATTTATAGTTATATATTTAAAATTCCGAAGACCTCGTGAGCCTCAATGAAGAACCATACAACATTTTTTAATTTGGATTTTCTATTAAAAATTAATTAATGAATTGAGTTACCTGAAGGTTTTCACTCATTTTCTGTACACCTTGTATAATCTTTATTGAACAACGTACAACACCTACATATAACACAAAATATTACAATACATGCTGTAAGAGTTTGCCAATTGGCCATCGACCAGTGGTCTTTCCGCCTGGATTTTGTATTTTCGTCGTTGTCAAAATAAACGGGTAAAGTGTGATGATTGTTAACAATCTATGTTAAAAGTCCCTGTCGGATATGTAACAGAGCAGAAATTTGTTCGGATATTACAAAGTTATGTTACAGGCGCTATTATGCAGTAATCGAAAGTAATAATAAACAGTTTGAGAATGATTACATCTTGGTAATCGAAACCAATCAAAATTTGTTTGAGAATCATTATAGTGTAATCGAGACTGACTAAAAACTTATCAATACTTTGAAAAATACACTTGATTTGTTTATTTGTATTTTTCAAACTATTAATATTGTGATCATGTTTCATCAAGTGATTAATGAGAACCAAATCAAAGATTAACTAAAAACTATTTGAGAATGACTACATGTAATCAAAGTTTGTCTCAAACTATTTGAAAATGATTACAGTGTAATTGAGACCATCTCAATGTTAGACTTTACTTTTCCCATCCATAACCGCTCTAATCGTTATTCTATAAATCACGATGTAAACTATAGCATCACAAAAATTATGGATATTACAGCACTATAACTAGAATAAGATTTTCAGCGAATTCACTATTGAGTGAAACCTTTTTTTTGTCTTTACAAAATTTTTAAATTTGTATAGTTTAAGACAATTCTTATCCTTAAAAATGGAGTTACACCGTGTACTGTAAAATCATCATTTATTCAAACTCAAATGGATCGTTTCGCGTCCGTTAAGAGCTGTAGAAATAATACGGGATTCCGTTTGGGAAGTTTCCGTGTGCACGTACGTAAAGTTCATCTTACACGAGTGGCTAACCAGCTCTAAAGACAATCATTAACTCAGCCAGCATGTGTGAATTCCGCCGTCGTAATTGCCGCCACGGTCCGCTGATCAGCCTCTCTAGACCAATGGGACTTGGCCTCCAATTATCAGCGCTTCGCTCGCTTGGCTAATTGCCCCGGTAAGATGGAACGATGAAAAATTATTTGTTTCGTCCCAAAAATAAATGAAACGATGGTTTTGATAATGAAATAAATTAAATTTAACACTGGAATTGGATAATGAAAACACTTAGATGTTGATATTTATATACTATTTGATTTTATTAACTTGTGAGTAGTTTCAATTACACTGTAATCATTCTCAAACAGTTTGAGACAAAATTTGATTACACTGTAATCATTCTCAAACAGTTTGAGAAAAAAATTGATTACACTGTAATCATTCTCAAACAGTTTGAGGCAAAATTTGATTACACTGTAATCATTCTCAAACAGTTTGAGAAAAAAATTGATTACACTGTAATCATTCTCAAACAGTTTGAGACAAAATTTGATTACACTGTAATCATTCTCAAACAGTTTGAGAAAAAAATTGATTACACTAATCATTCTCAAACAGTTTGAGACAAAATTTGATTACACTGTAATCATTCTCAAACAGTTTGAGACAAAATTTGATTACACTGTAATCATTCTCAAATAGTTTTTAGTTAGTCGCGATTACACTGTAATTATTTTCAAACAAATTTTGATTAGTTTGGTTAAATTAACAAATTCAGACATATTTCATTTAAATAAAGGAGATTATAATGGATGATCAGTTTAAGGAGTGGGATTAAATGGGTACAAAAAAAAATCCCGCGAATTCCGTGTGTTGCGCAAGCCGAATAAATGAATAGGAAATTGAGCAGGAACATAACTCACCGGTGCAACACTGAAATGCAATTGAAATTTTCTCTCCCCACCGATGCATATGTATGCCGTCCACTATTTTTCCGGAGGAAGAGAAAAGAAAAATACGCAATAAATAACCCGCGAATTTACATTTAAGGGTTGAACCGCTTAACTCGCCCGGCGGACCGCTCACGAGGAAACGCTCCGAAAATTAAATTTAATTAAAGAGACGGCCCCGTAAATCACTCTGCAAAAAAAAAAAAATCGTGTGCACAAACATTGAACGGATATTTTCAGGCATTCATGCGTTGAGAAAGCTTGCAGGTATTTTTGTTTTGTTTTAAGGGTGCGGTTTAGAAGAAAGAGATAGCTATACAAATATGGGCAATCACTAATTTAAGTTAGATTGTTGTTGTGATCAATGAACAATATTGTATTATTCATTAAAATAATCTTAAAATAAGCAGGAATTTCATCAGATAAATTAAAAATTATTTTAATGTTTAGTTTCTGTGAAAAATAATTATGAAAAACAATGAAAATTGATCAAATTTATAGCAAATTTTAAATTAAATTTTTGCTAATAAAAACTTGTGCAATGAAAATTTAAAGGATTTCACTAAATTCTGCATTCAAATAACTTAGCAGACATGACTTATTAATCTCATTATATGTTACAATTTTCTTTTCTAACTTGAACTAGTAAATTGACGTAATACACGAAAATTAACGATTTATTTTTTATTTAGACTCATACTTTATACTTGGTAGATAAAAAATGTAAATACACATTCATATTATGAAATCCAAAAGAATAGCTCTATTTTCAAACGATTATTTCCATTTTACTATATAGCTATCTCTTTCCACTAAACCGCAACCTTAAAGGAAGGATGATTGAAAGGATATTAAGGTTAAGGAATGATGAAATGAGGGACATTTTTGGCATAGGTATTTCCATTCAGCCACTAACGAAATTTGTATATATATAAGTCATTAATCTAAGATGAGGACAAACACAACATCCATAGACCCCTTGCAGGTATTTATAGTTTTTTTTTTAATTATTTAAGTAAAATGCTTGGCATAACAAACTGGTGGGGCTGAGATAGTGATTCCAACAAATATAGCTTTCCAGGCATGATAAATTAGAAGATTCTTTAACTAGTTTTAATTATATTAATCGGATACACAACAAATTGCCTCTATAATGTAATAATAATAATAATAATTTTATTTTCCAACGGAAGAATCCAACAAGGGAAAATATACAATCAAAATCATAATATAAGAAGAGTACAAGCAAAGTTAGTTAAATTTAAACAAAAGAAAAGAGAACAAAGTATATATTAATATTAGCAAACAAAATTAAACATTATGCAAAAAAAAATATGTCTTCATAAAAATAATATAAGAAAATACAAGCTATCAGATAATAAATTTAAACAGAAAAAAAAAACAAAGTATAAATGAATAGTAACAAACAAAATTAAAAATAAAATAATAAAAGTCATTCAAATTAAATACAAAAAAAAAATTGAAAAAAAAAATGCTTTAGCTTCTGTCAATCATTTTATTATTAAAAAAGCTGATTAGATAAACAAATTCGCAATAGTATAAATAAGCCTGAAGTTGTGTACTGATTATAAATCCCTTGTTATTTATAACACACAATTTCCTGCAATATAAAAATTCCCACATTTACGTCGTTATTTCCCTCCTCCGTGGAATAATAGTATAATAATTTAAACATTGCGGGGGTTGTGTCGTGCACACCGCGATAAAATCGCGAAGGGAATACAAATAAATCCATCGTTGGGGAAGAGAAACGGACGGATGTAAAGGCATCGCCGCGGCAGGCGCTTGGAGTCGGTGGAGTTCATTTGCCGTCGGACGGACTTCAGATGGCCGTAGTGCTGACATTAAATGCACCTCAGGTCCTTTCGACCACGCCACACCACGCACGCACCGCGGACGTGCAAGGACATTCCGACTTTGATGCCATCACTCGCATATTAAGAGGACGAGAAATAAAGAAGCCAAATAAATACGATTGTATCCGGGAGCGAAATCGTCGGGTTTTGTTATATAAATAAACGTTACATACTTATATAAATATTTAAAAAATAATAATAAAGCTAAGAATATATTCAGAAAATTATATATTTGGTAGATATTAATAAAATGAAAGTTCTATTTCTTTTATAAGTTGACTTTTACTTTATTAATATCTATCAAATATATAATTTTCTGTGTACATTCAAGTAACAGAACAATGGCTAATATGTAACAAACTCGTTCTAAACGAAAATAAAACTAAAACAATAGTGTTCAAGTCCACATCCTGTCTTGTAATCCTTTTGATGGTCATACATGATGCTTCAGCAAGAGTACTAAACTCCTTGGTATTTTTATTGACGAAACATTGAACTATAAAGATCACTTAGAATACGTATGTAATAGATTAAGTAAATTATGCTATGCACTGCGAACGATATCCAAGACGGCAGATAATAATCTTACAAAACTCGTGTATTTATCCAATTTCTGTTCTCTTCTGAGATATGGCATTATCTTTTCGGGTTCATCCACTGACGTTTTTCGTGCATTCATACTACAAAAAAGAGCTCTAAAAATCGTTCATAAGGTCTGTGCGCGAGATTTGTGAAAATGAGTTTTCAAAAGAAACAAAATGCTTATACGTGCACGAATGTGTCAAATTCTGTTTTAAAAACAAATACATTTTTCAAAGGTGTACACCAACATCTCATTATCCTTAAAGAAATACAAATTATAACTATCTAACTCGCAGATTAACCAAGTTTGAAAAGGGCGCCTATTATTCATGCTTAAAAATAATAAATCAGCTTCCTCATAGAGTAAAATCTATGGATAATTATATTCAATTCAAAAACATCGATTTCGAGATTATGTGTGAACAGGAGCCGTAATATATTAATGCATTTTTTGAAGTAAATATTACTTAGTTGTTATTTAATTTTATATGTCATGTATCCAACCGACCTGTTACTGTTGCCATATATGTATATAGAGAGATTTTATTATCAGTATACATTTCCCCTATGTATACCTGCAAAATACACGAGTCAAATGCATTAATGTATGTGTGTTTAGTTGCCTATAATACGCAACTGAACACACATATGCCAAACAGTCAACTAAAGATACACACATTAATCGGTTCAATGCGTTTGACTCGCGATTTTTGCAGGCATACACTACCCCTAATGTATACTGATAAAAATCCTCTCTGTATATTTTTTTGTATATTTCTGGTGGTATATAGAAATAAACGTTTTCCGAGAAAATACCCCGCCAGACATACATAATAATGCACACTTGCTGTTAAATATCAATAAAATATTGCAAATTTTTTATCCGAGAAAAATTCAATGCAAAAAAAAACAAACATTACTTAATATAAGGCTATCTGCAGACACGTGTTTCGGGATCTATGCCTCGTCAGTAGAGCTCTGCCTTACATAATTTTAAGATGTTAACTTAAATTAATTAAATTAAATGAAATCAACCATTTTTCATCAAATTAAATACTCTTTCTGTTTATAAAAACCATTCATTTAAAAAAAATCATATTAAATTAGGCAAAAGGTGGCGCTTGCATCGTCTTTAATTTATTATGATTAAATAATAATTATTACTAAAATTAATTTATTAGAATAGCATTAGAGAATTACACAATTTATATTTATTTTTAATATTGTATTTGCAAAGAGAGAAAGAAAAAAAAACCATAATATCCCGGTAAATCACTTGATTATTACTTCCCAACAGCGATTGTGATTATTCAAAGTGGCCAAACCTGTATTCCACGCTGCGAATTTCCAATTAGCTCGGTTATTCCTCGACGGGCAGCGCTAATAACTATATTTTCATTTTTCACACCGTCATTTTCCGCCGCTAATTAATTTTTATTGTGGGAAATGTCCGCGCCACTCCGACGTTTGTTTATCTGCGCGTATTGTCTGTTTGTTTCTTTCTCTCGGCAGTTCCAATGCGCGGTTTTATGATTTACGAGCAAAATCATCTAACCTTGGGTCCCGCAATTCCCTCCAGGTGGCAAATTTAATACGCGCGAATTTCATCAGATGAATGCAATGGTAATGTTTGTTTGCGTTATTAAAATAATTGCTGGGAGAATAAACAACAAGAAAAAAAATCTTACTTGAAAATTGTTTTATTTTAATTGCCGAAAATAACATACTGGGTAATAATAGAGAAAAAAAAAAGGATTTATTCACTTGATCACAGTTGTTTAAATAAATGAAATAAAAATGATTTGAAAATAATTAATAAATTATTTCCTCTTTAGCTATTGTGGAATTCTGACTTATTTTACATAAGTACCTTAAAACAAGGTATGCATAGGGATTTTACATGTAAAAACATTTTTTGCCGTTTAGTTTTAGAGAAATACTGAAATAATTCAAATTTGTTCAGCATATCAAAATCTGTCTAAAATGTTGCTTTGGTCAATTTTAGAATAGATGTATAATTAATAAATTAAATGTGAATAAATTTAAAAATTATCACATAATTAAATTGCTTTAGCCACGATTTTCATGTAAAAGAATCAATGAATATTATCACCGTTTTTGATATATTTCTATGATTGTAATTTAACATGGATTTTCTTAAATTAAATAAAAATGGACGGGAGACCACATCACACAATAGTCTGATGAGGTTCGAGAAACCGAAATGGCCATCAGAAGTTATCATTTATATGCTGAACATTTTATTAAATAAATAAAAATGATTTAAAAATAATTAATGTATTATTTCCACATTTAGTTTTGAGAATTTTTTGATAAGTAATGGCAAATGCATGTGATATTTTGCAAATACAATTAATATTCATTAAATATTAATTAATTATACTATCATTGCCAGAAATTTTCCTTGTTTAATTTCATTGTAATTTAAATAAATGCAAACGTGTGAATCATCTTTGTTTCATTTTATTTAATTTAATTAATTATACATTTAATGAAGAATCGTTTAACATAGATTTTTAAATTCTGAACATATTTCAATTGGTTCAGTTTTTCTTCGAAATGAACTGGGAAGCAGAAATTTCGATAATTATTTTTACATGTACAATCCCTATGTATACCAGATCACGAGAATTATTGTTTCTACTAATGAATATTGCACAAAAGCCAATTTATTGTATACGTTTAGATTTAGATAAGTAACCTCAATCAGAATCCATCAGAATAGTTGACTATTGCTGATATGAAACTTGATTTGGTAAACAAGTAAAATCAGGGCTTGTTTGGAGATCTCTTGGAACCATTTTAATTAATTATAAATAATACATTTATTTACGGGAGACCCCAATTTGTTCAAAAATAATACAATGTATAATATAATCACAATTTTTAATAAACTTTGATTAAAACACTTGATTTGTTTCACTGATTTTTTTATTTTTACTCAGACCAGTTTCGACTTTAAGTCATTTTCAGGGAGATATGTAAAAAAATTTACATTTGTGTCGATATTTATACAAATTTTTAAATATGTTTCACCACAGGTTAAATGAGAAATTAATTCAAAATACACATTTTTTTAAATCGGTTAATAAATATAGAAGTTATGGCCGGTGGCGTTTTATAGGAGACACCCTATATAACAATCTTTATTAACAGTTAAATTTACAAGAACATAACAATAATTGATTTGGTATATCACAAAAAAAAAATTTGGATGGCATACAGAAAACAACTTATTACAGTTTTTTTATTTAATTATTTCTTTATTCATTTTTCAACAAGAAAAGTATAAGAATAATAGCCTTTTATCACAATATCAAACCGGCGTTAAAAATTTAATAGCATCCCATTACCGACTCCTTTCCAATACAATTTTACAACCGGGGAAGAAAACCGTTCGCGCTCCGACGCAAGAACTTGTACTTTTTACGCACATTAAAAGCAACAATTGAACAAAACCAACAAACCGAACGGCCGATTGGGATCGCAATTGCGCAATTAGAAACGAAGAGAAAAAATAAAGGCAATTAAATCATTAACGGCACGCAAATCCGAAACGCTCCTTCTTTTCACTCCCGGGACAGGATAATCCGGGCCGGCCGTGAGAATAAGCGGATGATCCACGCTCGTTAATTAATCACCATCAAAACTTTACGACGCGAAACAATGCAAATTTCCACTAATAAATCATCAATCAATCAAAATTTGAATGGAGAAAAAAACAACAAAAAAAATTTTACAAACGGGAAGTTTAAAAATATCTTTAATTCGAATTATTTAAAAACGAAGTAATAATTAAATGCATTTATATATTTTTATTTAGTTTCATTAAAAATAGTCATAAACAATCATAAACGATAAAAATCAGAGAAGTACGCGATTTGTTCCAGATTTATATAGAGAGGATTTTGTTTCATTAAAAATAGTCCCATGATAAATTAAAAAAATCCTCAATATATTGCAAAAATGTATTCAAGATTTTTGCAATATACAGCCCTTAATAATGATTAATGATAATGGCAAGTTAAAATTGTTGAAACTCTAGTCACTAAAATAAATATTCATACTTTCAATTTCAGTCTCATTAATCACTTGGTAAAACATTTTGGTAATATTAGGAATTGTCGAGTTTGCCATCATCAAGAATTCTTTAAACTAGTCGAAAATAAAATGTTTGCGAGTAAAACAAAATATTCGCATAATTAATATTTTTAACCATGGTGATGGTTGCGACCGCTACTACATGGTAATCCATACTATAGTCACTAAATAAAATACTTACTATGTTTTTACCACATAATATTTTTAACTTTGGTAGTTTATATTATAACAATAAATATGAATAAATTATTAAAAATTTACGGATAAAATGATTAAAAGAAATAATTCAAATAAAAGTTTGAATATGACAACCAGAAACTAGGTAAGAATTTAAAGTTATTAATTTTAATGAGTTTTTACTTTTTTATTTATTGTTTGTTCATATTAATTATTAGAATCTTTAATATTTAAAACAATTCTACGTAATTTGTGTGCGCGTTGTATATTTAACGAAATCGATTGAATTAAAAAAGAAAACAACAGGTAATTAGTAATTATGATCGGTAAATTAATTAATACTGAAAATCGGTGTAATTATGCGCTAATGAATAACGACAAAATTATGCGTGAACAGACGGTATCGCGTTTTAGGAGTCAATTAAAGCGCATTCGATTATAATAATCAGTAATGAGTGTGTATCGAATTAATTTCACGGCATTATGATAATGCCAGCGGCGGCTCCGATTGCATCTCTTGAATTTTAAACCGACGCGTAAACCGCCATTATAAAAACAAATACAACGTCCGCGCGAACGTTTCTTCGATAATTTTATTGGATAATTAGTTCGCGTTGCTGGAAGATTGCTCAATTAGCGATTATGCAAAAATTATTCATAGCGTTTATATACACCATTGTTCTGATTATAGAGGCTAATCTGATTATGCTTTTTTTATTAAGAATTATGCTTGTTGAAGCAACTTTTCTTATTATGATTTTGTAATGTCCTTTTCAGATTTATCAATTCTAAATTACATTGGGAATAAATATTATTAAGGGCGTGGTTTAGACGAAAGATATAAATATTGGCAACCACTAATTCGAGTTAGATTTCTGCTGTGATCAATGAACAATATTGTATTATACATTAAAGTAATCTTAAAATAAACAGGAATTTCATGAGATGAATTAAAAATTATTTTAATTTTTAGTTTGTGTGAAAAACAATTATGAAAAACAATGAAAATTGATCAAATTTATAGCAAATTTCAAATTATATTTTTACTAATAAAAACTTGTGCAATGAAAATTTAAAAGATTTCCCTAAATTCTGCATTCAAATAACTTAGCAGACATGGCCTATTAATTTCATTATATCTTACAATGTTCTTTTCTAACTTGAATTCCGAAAGTTTCAGAATTTTCACCAAAATCCATTACTTTCCATTAGAAATTATTGATGTTTTTTTCCCTCCGAAAAAATCAGAAAAAAATCGCACATATTCTTAATGATGTTAGAATATAAGTGGAAAAATTACTTTTCCGTAATACACGAAAATTAACGATTTATTTTTTATTTAGACTGATACTTTATGCTTGATAGATAAAAAATGTAAATACATATTCATATTATTAAATCCAAAAGAATGGCTCTTTTTCAAACGATTATTTCCATTTTACTATATAACTATCTCTTTCTACTAAACCGCAACCTTAAGCTGTAATTATCGCAATGCACAGAAATGGGCGCCGCTACATTAAGGCCGTCCCCTTGGATTTTATCTCTATTATTTTTCCTAGGAATACATGTTTTTTTTAAGTACTCCAAGAAGAGAATGTCCGGTGAACATGCTTGCCAGTCCAAAACAGTAATGTCATGTTCAAAAACTCGAATTTCATGAAATAACTTCAAATTATACCGAAACATTCCTAATGAATGTGGATGTTAACGATATCAATTTAAATGAGACAAAACAAATCGTTTTCGTACAGTAGGCATATAAATTGGAGCTTTGTAAAGCGAAAAAATTGTTGAATTTTGGGACATTTTTTTAGATAAACATAAAACAGTTATTTTAATGAATATTTAACTGGAATGCAGAAAAATCCTTCTTGAATCGTATGCTTCATGTTTCAATATTCTATCTGTTCTATGAATAAAATTATCTTAGTTTAATCAACTTCCCGTCTAGGAGCGTCCATCGGCGCATCTCGCTTATAAATGAGATTAATCAATTTAAATAGCCTTAATGAATTAATGAACCAGAAATGAAAATATAAAGAAAAATTAATTTTTCCACTTGTATTCTAACATCATTAAGAGTATGCGCGATTTTTTTCTGATTTTTTCGGAGGAAAAAAAAACATCAATAATTTCTAATGGAAAGTAATGGATTTTGGTGAAAAATCTGAAACTTTCGGAATTACTTTAAATTATACCAAAATATTCCCAATAAATAGGAGCATCAACTGTATAGATTTTATCTATTTTGAGTAAACAGTTTTCGTACAGAATGTGTGTGAAATAAGCCTTTTGAAAATTGGCGAAAAAATTGTCCAATTTTATGATTTTTTATAGGTAAGCACAAACCCCCAATATGAATGATTATTGCAGAAAATATAGATAAATTCTTCGAGAATCGAATGCTTTAAATCCCAGAATTCTATCTCTTTTGCGAACAAAATTATCGTAATTTAATCAGCATCGTATTTAAAAGTGCCAATCGGCGCGTCTCGCTTAAACCGTTCCCATAAGACTCCATGTAAAACGGATTCATCAATTTCAATCGCTCTAACGTGCCAGTAATGAAAGTTTCAAGGAACAATATAAATGCCACTCTAATTCTAATATCATTAGGAGTATTTGAGATTTTTTTTAAATTAATTTGGAACAAAAAAAATCTACGAAATTTGAATATTTTCAGGGAAAAAGTGGATTTTGGTGAAAAATCCGAAACTTCTGGAATAACTTCAAATTATACCAAAATGTTCATAATGAATAGGAGCATCAACTGTATAGATTTTATCAATTTTGAATTAACAGTTTTCGTACAGAATGTGTATGAAATAAGCCTTTGGAAAATTGGCGAAAAAATTATCTATTTCTATGATTTTATATAGGCAAGCACAAAACCCCAATATCAATGATTATAGGAGAAAATGTAGACAAATCCTTCAGGAATCGAATGCTTTAAATCCTAGTATTCTGTCTCTTTTGTGAACAAAATTATCGTAGTTTAATCAGCATCACATTTAAAAGCGTCAATCGGCGCGTCTCGCTTAAACCGTTCCCATAAGACTCCTTGTAAAACGGATTCATCAATTAAAATCGCTTTAATGGCCTAGTAATGAAAATTTCAATAAAAAATAAATTTGCTACTCGAATTCCAATATCATTAAGAGTATTTGAGGATTTTTTTAAATTTTTTTCGAAAAAAAAAAAAATTAAACGAAATTTGAATATTTTCAGGGATTTTCGTAAAAATTCTGAAAATCACGAAATAACTTCAAATTATAGCAAAATATTCACAATGAATAGGAGCATCAACTGTGTAGATTTTATCAATATTGAATGAATAGTTTTCGTACAGAATGTGTATGAAATGAGCCTTTGAAAAATTAGTGAAAAAATTGTATAATTTTATAATTTTTTATAGATAAGCACAAATCCCCAATATGAATGTTTATTGGAGAAAATATAGATAAATCCTTCGAGAATCGAATACTTAAAATCTAGTATTCTATCTCTTTTGGGAATAAAATTATCGTAGTCTAATCAACATCACATTTAAAAACGTCAATCGCCGCGTCTTGCTTAAACCGTACTCATAAGACTGCATATAAATGGGATTTATCAATTTAAATAGCTTTAATGAACCAAAAATGAAAGTTTAAAGGAAAAATAAATATTCCACTTTTATTCTAACACCCTTAATATTCGAGACTTACAGATTTTTCCGGAAGAAAATAAATCATCGAAATTTCAATATTTTCTAAAGGGAACGTATGGAAAAAATGGATTTTCGTGAAAAATTCGAAACTTTCGAAATAACTTGAAATTATATCACAATGTTCCCAATAGATGGGAGCATCAAGTGTAAAAAAATAGCAATATAAGGTAAAAAAGTGAATGTTATCAATACACAAGTGCAACAATACACTAACATTATATTACAAGTCTCAGACTTGTTAAAAAGTTGTACTTAAATTCCGTAAAATATTGAGTGAATATAACAATATTTCTGCAAAAATCATTATATGTGCGAGATAATCTAATGATGCGTGAATATAGGTAATAGTTACAACGTGTGCAATAAAATGATTAAAATAGATTTTATTTATACAAATCGTCATTGAAATGTAATTATTATTGAAGTAAAAAAGTGTATTTTTTTCTGTTTTAGTAATTTATAAAACAGATAGCGTGCAAAATAGTAAATAAGCAATTTTTCATCAACGCTTTATTTCGTTCATTTTTTCTGCGGAAAGTCCAATGTGTACACAGCATGCGAGGGTAATTAATAACCCCCGAGGGCCGAGGATCGTTAAAAGTAATTAAAGAAAAGGGCCGTTACATATGAATTCGGTAATTCGGGACGAAAAGTACGAAAGGTAATATAATATCGATCATTAGATTAGTGACCGTGCGGAACAACAGCAGCAACACGCGGCTTAATTAATCTCGGGATTTTATTGCCGTAACGTTAAGGACGAAAAGAAAGTAAAAACGCGAAGGAATAAAAATGCAAAGCAGGCGTAATAAAGGATAATCTTTCGGAACGATCTCCCCTACTTAAACACACTGGCTGTGTCAAACGTGTATTAATAATGAAGCCGACACAGGCTGCAGACAGCCACCTCCTTCCTTCCTCACACACACACTATAAAGTCAAAGCAACGTGGAACGAACAGTCATGCCAACGTAGAAAAGTGAGTGGAGCGGAGCGCGAGGTCCACTTTGATTAATAAGTGTGAGAGACACGCACATTTCAACTTAATCATGCCGTAAAATGAACATCATTTGCATAAGGAATGATGCTTTGTTGATGGTTATTATCGGACATTGCATGGACGCCCGTTACGCCCGTTAAAAAATTACTATAAACATTAACAGCCACAGCCAGACTATCCCTATTTTAATATCAGTGTGTTTTTCGCCATCGATTTAGCTTCAGCTATTAAAGTAAGGTTATTAAGAAAATACAATTAAAAAAAAAACAATACAGTCTCACATTTTTTTGGTATTATTCTCTACCAATATATACTCAAGAAAGGAGACAATTGTACAAATTATAGAGGAATAACACCCGCAAGAGATTCTAGCAAGAATAGTGAAAAAAATAATTAGAGACTATATTTAAGAAACAATAAAAGTTACATAAATGAAACACTTTTTTACTTTGTTTGTATAACTCGGATCCGAGTTATACAAACAAAGTAAAAAAGTGTTTCATTTATTAAAATTGAATTACAATGTATAACAAAGTAGAAGTCTCAACAATTAACAAGTTAGTAGAAGGTACATAATGTTTCCACCTATTCATTCCACATTTTCCTCGGTCTACAGCAACTTCTTTTTACTTTTATTCGTGTTTCCTGTATTTTATCAGTGATTGTAATTCATTTTACCCCTACACACTCATCTGCCTATTTTGTAAAAGTTTCATCCATTCTAATTCTATCCTAAATTTTGAATATTTTTTTCAATATTTTTTCTTAACATTTTCATGTACCGGGTGTCCGAATAAGGAAGGTCACCAGCTATATCTGAGGAACTACAAGTGCTAAGCTTTCAAAAAAAATGGGGAAGAAAGACCTCAGGTCGATGGCCCAGACAGACTAACACCTACATGTACTGTAATTATTTATGTTAAATTGTTTTGTATTATCTGAATTGTTCGAATAACAATGTGTGTGTATATATACAGTGCGTTCACAATGAAAGGAGCAAATTAATTGAAACTGCTGGTGATTATTTTCGACTAGTATTTTTAACTGAATTCTCTGAGGAATCCAAATCTCTAATAAAATATAGGGTCTTTCATTTAAAAAAAGATAACTTTGTATTGGCATTTGTTTATGGGACATCCAGTATTAAAAATTGTTAGTGAAAAAAATATGCAATTAAAAATACTAATCGAGCGTTTTTTTTTCTCGAAAATAATCACGAGCAATTTCAATGAATCTGTTCCCTTATTTGTGAACTGAATTTGCACTGTATATGTATATGTAAAAATATAAAAAATATTCTGAAAGAAGTGTTAGTGTTTTTACTTGAAGTTTAGTTTAAATGTTCTACGTGAACATTTAACAATCAAATTCCTAATTCCATCCGTATTGTATACGGTTTACTTTTTTTTTTTCATTCCTTCAATTACTCTTACGGATTTCATTTAATTTCATTTCAATTATCTATAGACTGCTTTTCTGTTTATTGAGTTCATGTTTCGGAATCACTGGTTAATTTATGTCCGCTTAGACATTGTGGAGCCTATACGAGCTTCGTTCATGGAACTACTGGGGATGGCAAAACGTTTGAGAGAAATTCTAATCAAACACGACTCAATAGTCCGAAAGCTAACTCAATGAAAAATATAAGTCTGTAGTGCGTTTTAAATATATTTTGTATTTTATTTTATATATCATTCACTCCATTTTCTATAAGGTAGAATTTGTGGTAGGTTAAGAGGAAGAAGAGTAACAGATTATGCTCACTGAAATTCGCCTGCTCTTTATTGTATGCTTTGTTTTCTTGATATACAAATAAAGATATTATTATTATTTTGCGAATTTTTGCTATACAGGTATCGTTATACAAGGTGTACAGAAAATGAGTGAAAACCTTCAGGTAACTCAATTCATTAATTAATTTTTAATAGAAAATTCAAATGAAAAAATGTTGTATGGTTCTTCATTGAAGCTCACGAGGTCTTCGTAATTTTAAATATGTGACTATAAATTAGTATTGTTTTTTAAATATTTTGTGAAAAATCAATAGCATTAACAATCAATTAGACACGTGTATAACTCCATTGATGTAAATGATTAATAAATCGGATATTTTTACAATTTTATAACTTCATCAGAAGCATTCTTTTAATGAAAATTTAATTTATTTTTATTTAATTTGTAAAAGAAAAGGTGTATGCAACACCTCCAGCGGATGATGTAGCAGTTATAAACAGGATAAATGCACACTTATTTGATCCAGCGTTGCCAAATGTATAGTTCTTTTAAGTGGCCCTTGAGGCTTAAGGAAGGACCGTGTGACTTATTTTTGTTAATATTTTTATCTAAAAATTAGTCAAAGAGTCACGCCACCTAAAGCTTTTCACTCATTTTCTGTACACCTTGTATACACAACGGTCTATCGCAGGGTGTAAAGTATATTATTATTATTCTTTGATTTTATGTAATTAGAAATGTAATTTGTAATACCTTGGACGCGGAGCATCACATGAAATTAGAACCCTTGTGAGGAATTATTATTAAAAAAACAAACACCCTTTATTGGCAGTAATTATGATTAATATTGCTGGCGAGATTAATTAGTTATGTTTAATGCACGTAGGTACAAACATATTTATGTTTGTAAAATGAAGTGTTTGTAATAATAAAAAGAAAATTGTTGTTGATTTTATTTGTAACATGTATTCACTAGCACTAAATAAAAAAATAATAACACGGAAGCGAACACAATAAAAAAAGTTCCCATGATTGACATATGTGATTGCAATTGCAGATGGCGCGCACTGTGGAGGAGTATCTTTTATTTGCAGATCGGCGCCACGTATCCAAAATAGGTGGGGGGAAACTTTGATGAAAGAACAAAAAGAAATTTTCACAAAATCACCACACTAATGAATTCAGAAGCGAACGGAATACTATTATCAAGTGAGAGGATTAGATAAAGAAAAAGAGAGAGAGAGAGAAAAGAGTGAGAACGCGTTGTGGTGCACCAGGTGGACCTGGTGGACCCGACGGGGAGGACGCCCGGCGGCGCGACGCTCGGAAGTCCCGACGACCGGCGCCAGAATGTGCCATCCGAAGGGGCCCTTCCCAATTTTATAGCGCGGTGTCGGTCTACAAAGAGGGGGCAAAACACTTTTTATTCCATCCAGACTCAGTCGCTCATCTGCAAGTCGGATAACACACCTAATTATCAAGTTAATATGGCCATTCTGTATGGCCGTTGGAAAGAGGTTTAGATTCGGCTCCCCGGCGGCGGAAAGAGCGCGGACGCCGCCGCCCCTCGGGAGCGACGAGGACGGCGCGCCACATTGATATTATAAGTAAGTTCAATAGCTGTATTCATTTGTAAACTAAGGCCGGTATATATTCAGAGGGAGGGCAGAACTCATGTATGTTTCATACAATTTAAAGTACCGCTATATTCAGCGCCGCGACGCCGCGCCCACCATTCACCACCACCCAGGTGAACCGCAAAAATGATCTCAGGAATAATCTTCACTACACGCGATTGCGATTAGTTTAGCGAAAAAAATCTTGAATATTAAAAAAAATCGGGTTTGGAAGATGAGGGAGGGAGGGTTGGAGATGTAAATTAGAAATAAATTAAATATTAAAATTACGGCAAGAAAAAGAGGCTTATTGATTATGTATGCAGCGAGGAAAAATTAAACCCCCTAATGAAGAAATATCCCTCTCCTTTCGGGCTTTCGGGGGAGGCACGCGAAAGGAATTACCCGGCGAGCGCGCGAAGAGGCGCAGGTGGTACCCACTCGTCCCCACCCCTACCAACCGAATCTACATACATAATCCCTTTTTGAACTTTTTTTCTTTCATTTCGAAAACCCACTTAATTACCGAACATCAAAGCCCCCGGAGAGAAATCACACCTCTCCGCTCCGGACGAAAATAAAAAGCAATACCGATGCGGACGGAGGTGGAGGACTTGCGAAGGAGATGCTGTAAAAATATAGAAAAGCCGTTCGGGAGCTAACCCCTCGGATAAGCCCCGCATTCACATGTATGAATTCAGCACATCAACATCAAGATCCGTATAAAATATGTACTTATCATAACTCCGGAGCGGCTCTTCGCTCCCGATTCCGCCGCCTCTCCCTGAATTCCCGCTGAGCCATAAAGGAATCCACCGCCTGCACCGGCGGACGAGTGTGCTGGGGTGAAAACAACTGCCGGGCGGCAATAAAGTTCACGTTTATGTCCGGTACGGGACAAACTTTTATCCGTAATTTAAACCATACGGATTTAATGATTAACCAAATAACACTTCATACCAAACTAAAATTAAATATTTTTTAATAATAATAATAATAAAACACTTTTTATTATTGTTATTAATATCTAGCAAGGTTTTTATTTAAATCTCAATCGAGAATATTTTTTATTCTGAACAATAAATATTTTTTATGTAAATTGATTTCATCTATGTACCTTTTAAGAGTATTAAACAGTAATATTACTCAATAATGAAAAACACTAGTATTTTTTTTTTTGATAACAATTTATTTTTATTTGTGGTGTTGGAAAGATACTTATTGTTGATTGATTGATTGCATATTTTAGCGGCTATATAATTGCGGAAATACATGTCAACATGCTTATTTTAAGTGTAACACTTTTAGCCGAAAGATACATTCAGTTTCAAAAGCCAATAAGAAAAAATAAATCAGTTCCCTGGTGGAAGACAAAAATTGCGAGGTTAGATAAAAAAAAGGAATACCTAAATCGCTTTAGAAAGCATAATAATTCAGTAGACTTAATATCCTTCAAAAAAAATCAGGGCTCGAGAAAGAATAGCTAAGGCACAGCAAAAATCGTGAGAAAATAAGTAAAATATTTTTGTAAACTGTTTTTGTAAAAAGGGGTTTTCCCGTAAATAAATAAATAAAAAATAAAATAAAGAGCACGTATTGTCCATTAATGAAAATACCCCAATTCTAACAGTATGGAAAAATTTCAATAATATTTTAGGCCGAAGACCCTCTCAACAACAACCCATACTTAAACATAATAAACATATGTACTCTAGCTCTAAAGGCACAAGTAAGATACTAGGTCAATTCCCAACAAACCTTTGTAATTTGCTTTACAATTATCTTACCAACAGACTGTTATTTGTAGAATACAAAGGGTTTAAGTCTCATCAATTTATTGCTTCTTCGGGTGTCCCCCAAGGCTCCAACCTCGGACCGGTACTGTTTAATTGCTTTATAAATGATATTGCATAACATATTAATGTTTGCAGACGATTTGAAAATTTACCATCCTATAAATACTTTAGACGATTGTGTGTATCTTCAGCATAATCTCGACCTTATAGTAACGTGGCGCAAGAACAACAGCATCACTTTAAACGTTTTAAAACGTAATACACTGTCTTTTACTAGGAATAAGTCACAAATAACGTTCGATTATATGATTAATGGCTCTGTATTATCCCATGTTGAGACTTTCAAAGATTTGGGAGTGTTATTTGACAAGAAACTATCTTTTAATAGTCATGTAATGAAAGTAGTATCGACCGCTAATCGCTCGTTAGGCTTCATAATACGAAATACTAAACCTTTTAAGAATATCGATGCCATTAAAATACTATACTATTCGTTTGTAAGATCTAAACTTGAATATGCCTTTTGCGTTTGGGATCCATACTACGCAAAATATTCTTTGAAGTAACAGCGATCTGCCCTACAGCCCCAGTTTTATCAAATATAAAATAGAACAAGAAGAAATAAGCATGAACTTCAGCGGAGGAGAATGAGACGAATACAACTGTCCAATATCAAAAGAAGAACTAGAAGAAACTCTCAAACACGTAAAAGATACTAGTCCAGGACCCGACGGCATACGCTACCCGATGATTAAACACCACTCGTAAGAAGCGTAGGCTGAACTTCTCAAAGTATACAACTATTTTTGCTATTAACACATACTCGAACATCTGGAAGCAATCAAACAATATACCATTTGCCAAACCAAATAAAGATTTTAGCGAACCTAATAAGAATTTACCAATATACTTAACATTCTGTTTTGGCAAAATATATGAAAAAAATAATTAACAGCAGACTCACTACAGTGCCAGAAGAACGGGACCTCATCACCACCAAGCAGGATTTAAGACAGGCTATTCATGCGTGGATCAAATAATAAAACTAGAAAGCGTAATTAAAGAAGCTTCCTGTGAAAGAATGCATGCATATTTTTTTTGACCTACAGAAAGCTTTCGATACGGTATGGGGAAGAGCTATATTACAATCCCTGAAGAAATGGAATATTAGAGGACGCCTTCCAAAAATGATTGAGTCGTTCCTCAAAGAAAGAACTTTCACAACCACGATCGGAAACACAAAGTCACTTTTTTATGTACAAAAAAAAATGGAATCCCACAAGGATCAGTACTGAGTGTCACACTTTTTGCGATCGCAATAAACGGGATTGCTGACAACCTCCCCCAAGATGTACAACCAGTCCTGTACTCGTACGTGGACGACCCTATTGTGGTCACTGGAGATAAATTCGTAAATATTGAAACCGCCCTCCAGCAGAGTGTAAACATAATACTTGAAAGAATCCATTACAGAGGACTCAAAACAAAAACGCAAGGAACCTTATAATAGTTTTTATTGGGGTTTGTTCTTCATCTAGGAAGAAGTGTGCCGTATTGTGGGGTTTTATAAGACTACAAAAGTGGACGTTTTTGTCAATATAATATTTTAAAATTTTCTTGGTCTACCCCGACGTGGTAGTAAATCCAGGATTTTAAACTCTGCATTCTCATCCATTGATATCTTATAGAAAATTTTATATGGTTCATTTCTCAAAAAAACGCATCCAGACTATTTGTAACCAATTTATTGCTTCTCCGTTAGAATTCTTCAACCTTTTAAAAACTGCGTCCTCCAATAATCTTGTTGATTTGAAATCCTCTTGTTTCATTTCATTTAGAAGAAAGTTATTACCTTTCCGGCACTTTTTTATAACATTATAATAATCTTGAGGAACAAACATTAAATTATTTTTCTTTAATGACATTTCTACGACGCCAAAATCTCTATCATTCGGTAAAAACGAATGTCCTGATATTATGAATTTATGATCTATTATTTCTACATTATGTTTGGACAAGTTTTAGCCATGTTGAAGCTACTTTAATGTTCCTATTTTGTCATGCAAACATGTCACTGTAAGCTATAATATGTTTTTGACTGCTTTTGAAGATGTTTCAAGATGCATGAAGCTATTTCTTGTGATGCAATAGTTTCATCCCAAACGTACATGTGAACATTATCATCATGAAAATTGTGAATTTCCAAATTCAGAACGTACATATTGCGTTTATAGTATGCCACTGAAGTGGTCAACTTTGGGTAAGGTAATGCTTTTTGCAAGTCGAAAGAAAATGCGAAATAATGATCTGGATTACGTAATGCTAGTTGTTGATCTTGTTTTAATGATTTCCTTGCTGATTCTGCTAGTCTTGCTCTTGATAATTTCGTAAATTAATTACAGGCTTAAATTCATTATAATTATTTAATGGCGCTTAAGCTATATTTCCAATTATTATCATTATTATTATTAATAATAATATATTGGAAATTTACATCTTTCCTTTTTAATATGGATGTAGGGAAGGATTATGTACATTCAGATATATTTTACTGTGTAATAAAATGAAGAGTATTCCCATATTTTTTTAAAGAATATTTGAAGTGCATTCATTTTTTCAATAGCGGAATTAATCCCCCGTATAAATAAATAATTTAATTTCAATATCACCGCACTAAAAAAACAATCCATCCCACCTGAAGTACATAACTTTTTTTATTACCCACCGTAAGGTCGATCGTTCACTTCATGCGGCGAAGCATATACACACCCACACACACATCCCCAGTTCATATCCTGAACGGAAACGGCCCTCATCTTTACGTCCCCGGTAAAAACTTTATGAGAAATCGCCCCCCGCAGGACTCCATTAATAAGCCCTGATAAATTCGCTATTAAGTCGCAGAACCCCGTTCCGCGCCATCATCATCATCAGCATCAGCAGGTGACGTGGCAGCCCGGGAAAATCCTCCGGATAACACACCCGATTCCGAATTCCATCCATCCCCCTAAATCCGGGAAAAAAAAATAACAGTCCTCCGCATATGTGAGTGTTTCTTTTGCCCCTCTCGCTCCAAACTGTATATTTTAATAAATTTTCTCCTTGACTACGCGCTATATGAACTTTGAGATATTTCATTGTGATCTATTGTTGTTCCTATTCGATTCACTCTAGTTTCCTCGTTTCTTTTATTTTATTTTTTTCGGTCGGAGAAAAAGTTCGCCCGTGGATTTATTACGGGCTTTAATGTATCCGACGTTTAATTCTATTTCGAAATGGTAATGCCTCTAAAATATGTGTTTATAGCGTTTGGATGATTCATGCTTGAAATATTGTTTCATCTTAAATATATATATGAAAATATTCAAAGATTCAACAGAAGCAAAATATTTTATTGTTTTTTTTTATCCTATTATTATTTGAAATATAGGGTGTGTGTGTCACAAACATACAAATGTGATATTATAAATCATATTTATTTTTTTATAACTCAATAATAAAAACAGTTTAATAAGAATTTAATAAATTGTAATAAAATTATATTTAAACTTTTGCTTCAAATTCCATTAATTATTTTAAATACAGGGTTTTCAATAAATTTGAAACTTGTTCTGGAAATGCTTGAACTCCGCACAAGTGGGGATTGACTGCAAATTCTGCTAAAGTAATAAAAAATGGGGGTTTCATAAAAAAAAAAATGAGTTGACCTTGATTTAGCGACAACAGCGCCATCTAGGACAAAACCAACATTGTGTTATTGCGCCCCCCTTCTATACGATTATTTTTTGCCTAAGTTGCGTAAAATTTATTGTTTCCGAGATATTTCCTGAAAACACTTTAAATGTTTTTTAAATGTTTCAGAAAGGAATTATAAATTAATTGTTAAAGTTTTTAATTTGTTATACATCATTATTGGATTAAGAAGAATACAATTTTTAACTTCGTTTGGAATTAATTTAGTGATTACAGTCCACATTAAAAATTTGTTTGAGAGATTTATTTAGCGACTTAAATGACTACAATAAAGTATATAACTAAACTTTATTGTAGTCACTTTAGACGTTAAATAAATCTCTCAAACAAATTTTTAACAAACAAAGTTAAAAAGTGTTATCATTAATCAAGTAACAGAATTGTTTATATATATATATAACAATCTTTATTAACAATTAAGTTTACAATATGGTAACAAACATTGATTATGTATATCACACAAAAAATAATTAATTGTTAAATGGCTATCGACCAGAGGTCTTTCTGCCTCAGAATTGTTTATATTATAAGTTTTTTGTGATTATCTATAAAATAATATTAACTTATTATCGAATTGGCTATCAACTGGAGGTCTTTCTGGTTTATATTAAATTTCACTTAACAGAAATAATTTCACTTTCCACAACACACACACACTTTCATTAATAACAAACTCGAAATTTCGAAGGGAAAGTCTCGACGGGTTATAAACACATCTATTACACCCTTGGAAATTTGCATGATTATCATTTGTTTTTCGCGGTGTATTTTTCCCCCGGCCGGAGTGTGTTTACGGTTTCCGTTCGTTTCGGCCGGCGTAATGTCGGTCATGATTTATAATAAATCCATCACGTTTTATCTAAATCAAACGGTTGATGTTGATGAAGAGGGCGAGGATATCTCTTTATACATAATTCATAACAAAAGGCGAGGCGGCGAGGGAAACACGTCCGTTAATCTCTTTTTGTCTTCGCCGATGATTGCCGGTCTCGGAATTTCTGATATCTGCCCGGGAAATATCATTTCCGGATAGAGAAGACATTAATATAGAAGAAACAAACAAATAAAAAAAGAGATTGTTGGGGGATTTGCATGTTTGCCTTTTTTTCTGGCGTGCGATTAATCGCAAATGATCAATCATAGAATCTTAATTATAATTATCAAGAAAAAAATTATACATGATGTACAGCATTATTTTTAATTATCAAAAAAAATATGTATACAGGGTGTTTCAAATTCGAGTCTCACCATGGGGATCTTGCTTATTATAAGAGATAGAGGGTAGGTTTACACTCGGCAGTTTTGCAGAATTTCATGCTGATTAATATTTCGTTGAGAAAACTGGGCTAAGTTTCTTTGCTTTCAAGAAAAATGAAAAAAAACTGAAAAATGTGATTTTCTTTTATTATTTATATCTTCATTATTTGCAGCAATATTTCAATACAATTAAGACATTCTTTTAGCACTTTTTTATGATCTAATCGATGGCGTACTAATTTTACTAATAGCATGTTTCGTTTCTTCTGGACCATCATTAACTTTCTTATTTCTTATGGGCGCCATATTGGTTTTTTATCAGATTAAAATCCTCTATTTATTCACTACTCACAGTTATTTAAATAAATTAAATAAATATGATTTGAAAATCTCGGTGACATTTTGACTTACGTTACGTAAGTACTTTAAACAAATGCACATTAAAACAACTACTTTCTGGGCAAATATCCCGCCGGACATTGAATTTGTTGCATGATGCAATTTTTATTGATATGCCCGGGAAGTAGTTGTTTTAATGTGAATTTGTTTAAAGTAAGTTAAAATGTCAGAGACATAAATGGGGAAATAATTTATTGATTATTTTTATTTAATTTATTTATGATTTATTTTATAAATATAGAAACGTATAAATGATAATAAATAAAATAATATAATTGTTGTAGACTAATGTATGTTTAAAATATACAATTAAGGTGTATTTTTGATTGAAACAATAAATTGAGTGGTGTCTGCAAGTGAAGCAGATAAGGAGAGCAATGAGCGTACAAATACGTTATGCAAATGGAGCGCGAGTCCTTAGAAAGGATCCACAGTACGTGCGTGCGAGTGTCGAGAAAAGAAAAGTAAACACACGAGAAAACATCAAAGCCCATCGACTTCCAATTTATTTTAACAAGAACGGATCTCTTCTGAGGCGCAGCCGACTAACAAGGTGGTGCCATCAAAAGAGAGCCTGAAGAGGAGACCTCATTGCCGGAGTCATCAGTATCCATAAGTTATGAGGCCGAGGCCTGTGCAAGAGTGGCCAATTCCAGGACGGTCTTCGTATCCGTATATTCGGGCGGCGTCGGGACGCCGTGCGTCGAGTGGCGCTTTTTATTATCCGACGTTAAATTAATGTCTTGTCGGCCCTTGTGTTATTCCTCCAGTGGCGCGGAAGCCCTTTTTATCGCCCGCACTCGTAAAACGAACGGTCCTCCGCAGTGATTCCGACGTATCGCGAAAAATGCTCGTTAATTTATAACATCTCGAATGCGTATTAACGCTTTATGCCCGCGTTACTTCCGCTTAATCTCCCCCCTTCTTCTTGAAAGAAATCGAGCTGGAAATTTTATTTGCGCCACCCTCTTCATACATATTAATTCGCGGAATAACGCCCGGCGTTTTACACACAATCACTGGAAAACAACTTTCGTAAACGAATACAACCAATTATTTTATACGATCGAAAGGAAGCACTTTGTTATTAAATGTGCGTCGAAAATGTATCGTGAATAAAGGTTTAGCATTCGCACAAAATAATGCGCCGCGGCATGAATATTTCATTTCCTCTAGCATTGTTATGTACAAGTGATTTTAAATTGATATGGTATATATTTATAACCGATCGTTTAAAAGACTATTAAGAAACACTTGCTTAACATTACACTCAATTTATTTCAATTCAAAATAGTTTCAGTCACTAACTACTGATTATCAACGACTTTATTTAACGCCGCATAAATTTAAGACACTATAGTAGGCTTCATCTAAAATAATAATTTTAATTTAAACTATGTTCCTGATCTTCAACATTTTTTTGTTATCACCACAATTGTTTTGTTACATTTTAGTGATTAATAATTTTAACCCGCTTTCACAGTCCTTCCAAAAAATTTCGAACACCCCCCTTGGTGTTGACTGGATGCGCCCTTATTATGAATGAACAATAAAATTCTTCCTTCGCCTCCCAGGCAAGATATAGTTTTGCTTATTATAAAAATTATTAAAAATAATTCCTTAGTCCCTGTAACCCTAATATCTTTCTTAAATATAAACATCATCTCATCACCATCCATCGATTCATTAGTGCGAATCATCAGAACAGTTCAGTCAACGAAAACATCTCTGTTAGCTAGATAAACATATGTATTCCATTTTTGTCATACATTTATTATCTTAAAAAAAACAACTCATGAAAATCACATTTTTTCATTCCACCAGAGTATATTTTTAAGTAATAATAAAATATTTAATGAAACGTTCAGCCACCATTCATCTAGCGTATGAATTAGGCAAAAGATGGCGCTTGCGTCGTCTTTAATTTATTATGAATAATAAAATAACTAAATGTTTTACTTTTCGCTTCACTTTACTATCAATAAACGCATTGTATTTGTAAATTCTCCAATGCCTAATCCGGGGAAATAAAAAATGCACCCTGCTCATAGGGTTAAAAGATTGCCTTCTCGTGCCACCCCCTGCCCTCCGTCGTCGCTGAAGAAACACAAATATTTGCACGGGAGGAAGTTATTGCCGAAAGTGCCCCGGCGGAAAAAGCGCAACTCCCGCAACCGGAAGTTCCGGTCCGGCCCACCAACCGCCCGCCCGCTCGATGAATATGCTATTAGTCTTTGTTTCTATATTTACCTTTGGAAACTTTTACGGACTCGCCGGGGCTTTGCGGGCTTAACGTAAAGTCGATCCATCCGCCCATCTTTACTCTTTAAAATAGAATGGAAGGTAAACAGCAATACTCTACTCTTTCTTTATTCAATATAAATAATATACGATTTTATTAAATAAAAATGATTGGAAAATAATTAATAAATTATTTCCACATTTAGCTCTGTGACTTTTGGCTTACGCTACGTAAGTACGTTAAACAAATGCACATTAAAACCACTACTTCCCGGGCAAAAGTCACAGAGCTAAATGTGGAAATGATTTATTAATTATTTTCAAATCATTTTTATTTAATATATTTAAATAACTGTGACCAAGAGAATGAATACTCTTTTCTATTTATTAATATACGACTTTATTTAAATGTGCTGTGTATGAATTAATTTGATTTTGAATATCAGTATTGAACCATGTATTGCGCGTAAAGTGGATTCCGCTATATTTTAATTTCTGTATTAATCGATAATTGAGGCTTTTACTTCATAAAACTCCATAATACACTATTTGTAAATAAAACAATGTTTTTTTTTAAGTTTCACAAAATTTATTGTAAAGACAGTACTACGATTAATTAAGGATTTTTAATTAAAACACTGCTACAATTGTTTCGTCAATGTTTTTTCCCAGAAGAATCGTTTGAATTTTGGAAGTATTGATCCTCAGCTTCCAACAATCGGTATATTGTAACAATTCAGACACTGCTGATGAAGTCAATTCCTCCATTTTATTGAAATTATTACTCCTAACGACCAAGACTGTATCATCAGCGAATTGGAACAGTTTCACACCTGTTTTGTCTTTGAGTATTGGGACGTCCGATTTAAATATGTTGTATAAGCTTGGTGAAATTACAGATCCTTGAGGCAGACCTTCTTCAGATATTCTCCACGAAAAGCGTACGTCATTAATTTTTTTCTATTTTTTTATATAATTTATTTCCGGTGTATGTACAGTAACAATTATTTTACAAGTATGGAGTTGGTTGATTCTAAAAGATCCATCTTTCATTCAATCATCCAGCAGTTTGGTTAACCAGAGGGGGGATTCAGTGTAATTAGTTTGTGGACCAGGGTTTCGATTTTGAAACGATTCTGCATAAAAAAAATACACAAGATTCATATAAACTTAATAAATGGAAGATGACGGAAGCGCCATCTATGCGTAATTTCAGCACTAATTATCCATACGACAGATAATTGGTGATTGAACATTTTATTAAATTTATTAAATCATATAAATTAGTTTGAGAAGTATTTACAAATATCATTTTACTGGCCTTGGGTGGATTGTAAAAATTTAATTTTATTATATAAATTAATAAAATAAATATGAATAGATTGTTAAAAATCAACCAATAAAATAATTAAACACAGATTAGGTTGAATTTCTTTAAATTCTCGACTAGTTTCGGATTATTAGACCATTTTCAAGAGATTTTATTTTTATATTTTAATTGCCCAATTTCAAGAGAATTTATATTTATATATATATATATATATATATATATAATCGATGTCCCCTTTTACCAATTGGTGTCGGGGTTTTTATATTTTTTTTTTAATTTTAAATTCTCTTGAAAATTGGCTAATAACCCGAAATTAGTCGAGAACCCGAAACGTTATTCAATCTAACCTCTGTTTTATTTCTCTTATTGGTTTATTTTTAATAATCTATTCATATTTATTTTAAACAATATGAACTGCCAATATTTAAATATTAAAACTATTAATTATAAATTAATATATATATAAATACATCTTAATTCGTGCAATTTTACATAATTATTATTTATTTATAATACATATATGTAACATATTGCGAAATGGCTATCGACCATAGGTCTTTCAGCCTATAAATTAATATTTAGTGATTTTTAATAAATTTAATTCTATAAATTTACATTTGAGGATTTTTCATAAGTTTTCAAACACGTTTTCCACACAATTAATTGATTTTACCACTTAATTGTTTCCTTTTTACTTTTCCATTTTTGTTGTAATCGCTTGCAGCTCAAATGTTTCCCTTTTTTTAGGTCCCATCCGATCTTTTTTTAGCGTCTTTAAAGGGCTGCATAAACCGCCCTCCCCCCTCCCTTTCGGCCGATACCGTGTAACAGAACGGATCTATAATTTTCACGAACTGTTGAGAACAGTACCGCGGCGTAAAAAAGGCGGGCCCCGGGCAAGATTGATGACCCTCGACCGCCGCCGCCGCCGCCGTAAATTTGCCTAAAGAAGCTCTCCCCAGAGGGAAGCCCTTATTTCAACTTCGGACAACGCAACCTCGGAACGCGCGACGCGAAAATTTATCACGCCTCCCCGTATTTCGCAATTAATAACACCGTTATTACGGACGGCCCGCCATTTATTACAACTGCAACAACAAAAAAATAATAAAAAGAGAAGGAGCTAGGGGAAAAACCAACCGTGGAATCATTAACCGTTGAGAAATGCCTTTTTAATTGCGGCGCGTCGCGGTTCCTTGTTTTTCTTTAATTACCGTGACAATGTAACGCGCTGGATCCGCCATTTCATTTCTACCAAAAAAAAAAAGAGAGAGAAAAGTGGAGGGAGAGAGAAAGGAGGTAATAATAAACAAAAATTGTGTTTCACGTAAGTCCACGATTCAATTAAATGATAAATGGAATAATTGCCGGTGCCAGTTTGTAATGGATGTAATTATTCCACCATGAGAAAGAAACATTAATAAAATACAACTCAAAATAAACGTATGGAATTATAAAAATTAATTTCGGGGTTTATTATAAATAATTAGGAGGAAAAACAACTAGCTGATAGCCAATTAACATATATAAATTTTTAATTTGATTTTTGGAGCTATTACGTACGGGAAATGTTAACTTTAACGAGTGCGTTATTTTCTATCACACAATCTAAACAGCTTTTGTAATAGATATATAAAAACATCGTATGTGAGATTATTTAATAACATACATGTTACACTTAACATTTTCTGTACGGAATAGTCCCGTGTCAAGGATAAAAATGCAGAGAATGGGAATTTCGAAAACATCATCTCGGAGATGAAACATCGGATGAAAATTTTGAATGGCAATGACAAAATGCCATTAGATTTTAAAATATTTTTATAAATAAATACAAAATTTGGAAAAATCAAACATTAGAAAAATTGTATTTTTTTTTTTAAATTTCAAAACTGATAAGCATGAATCTATATTCTAAATAGTTTTGCAAATCGCTATTTTTATCTTGAATACGGAGTATATAATAATAATAATCTTTATTCACAAGTTATCATTACAAATTTAATACATATTATTATTAGGAGTATATACAAGCTTGAATTTCTATATAAATATTTTTAAAGTATTAGATAAATTTGGTTTAGTGTGTGTAGAGAGTAGCATTTATAAGTAAAGTAAAATTAAATTTAGTATTCAAATTTAATAAAAGGTGAATATAATTGAAATGGAAGCAATGTATCGATAAAAGAAAATGCCGGCTAATGGCACCGCATACATTTGTATATGAAACAGCGGCTAAATAGCGATATTAGCATTCGGCTAATTCAAGTGACGGACGCCGACTTGGTTTCCGTTTTTCCGTATGTCCTGGCCGGTTCGAAACAGATGAATAATTGATGGTATCATCATCGGGCGGTGCATGTAGCTTTAGATAACGTTGACGTTTTAATCTGGGAGAAAATTCGAAATTCGGGAAAATTTATGCGCACCGGCGCACCGCGAGCGCGATTTTATGCGATGCCATTTATCCATTAACCAATAATAAATTATTCCGGCGCACATAATTACACACCGCTGCCTCATAATTAATTTGCGATTAATAAACGGACCGACAGAAATATTAAATAATACCCCCGATGCGACATACATTATTCACCGGCATTATTATCCAGCGGATCGGATCGCGGATTTCCATAGGATAACATCGCTTCCAATCGAAAAATATCATATCGCCAATCGAGCTTTTATCACTCTCATTCATTTTAATATAAATCTTGCCGTGACCTAAAACACAATGTTTGTATAACAAAGTATGACTTTCTGATGCCAGTTGTCGAAAATCAGTACTTTATGTTCTCCACGAATAAAATGGCGCGAAATTTAAAATGTCAGATCATTTTGAGACACCCTTTACTTCATTTTGTAGTGATAAAAAAATGTCAATTTTGCTCATTTCTAGTCATACCTAAAAAGAAATTTAAATTACTGAAAACAATTAATAAAATTCAAAGTTTCAACTATACAAAAATTAAATAACGACAAGTGTGTGAATTATCTCCAATTTTATTTAAAAAAATAAATTAAAAAAAAATGTTTTTGCATTAAATATTTTCGATTCAAGAATTGTTGCATTATACAATATGTTATTGTTATGCAACAGCAAATGTCTATTACTAGACATTTGTTATAGCACTTATGTAACATAAGTCAAATTGTCATAGTAGCTAAAGAGGAAATAACTTATTAATTATTTTCAAATACTTTTCATTTAATTTAAATTTAAATCCTTTTCGGAATTAGTAAAGTTTTATTTTTGTAGTCGATATTATATAAAATATAAAATAACATCAAACGAAATTTTCCCTTTGATTCGCCAGCATAAATAAAAATTCCCCAGCGCGTTTTCAGTCATACACACACACACACACGCTCACTCACACACATACCCGGTTTGTATGTACACTCGCACTCACATTTGTGCGCTCAGTGACCGTTTTTAAGTTATGGTAAAATATGATAATGAGATGTATCCCAGATGAATCTCGTGGCGGTTTTTACTCGTGTTTCCTTCCGGTCTGTAATTATAGCCGCGTCGAATTATCTCATTATCTGTCCGTATTAATGAGCACCGTGCCATGTGACGCACCATTCAGTGCAATCGCTATTATTATTATTATCATTTATTCTAGGTGAGTTGTAAATTTGCCCCGCGATTAAATTCAAAAATTGATTGTTTAATCAAAATGTGAATATTGCAAATGTTTTCTGATTTTTTTAATTAAATATTTCAAACACATTTACTTTACTTTCATTACATTTACAGGTTTTAGGATCTTATGTGAACATTAGATGCGTCAATCGTCTCTATAGTGATTAAACTAAGATAACTTTGTTCGCAGAACAGATAGACTATTGGGACATAAAGTATTTGATTCGAGAATGATGTATCTACACTAAACACTGAAATAATGAATATATGGGATTTTATGAAGTAAATATGAATCAATTATTAAAAATCAACCAATAAAAGACAGATCAGATTGAATAACATTAAATTCTCGACTAGTTTCGGGTTACTAGCCGATTTTTCAAGAGAATTTAAAATTTGTTTTATTAAAATTTCCATGGGTATTTACATGAATAGATATATTGATTTTTTTAAATTTTAATTTAACTTAATTGTGGGGCAGGCAAAATAATTTCGGTCCCAGCATTTGTTCACAAGGTGGAAAAGACCCCACTAAAAAAACATCCTCAGGATAATTATGGAATTATTTTGCTAAAATAAAACAATATGAGTTATTTACAAATAAGTTGGCTTGCTAAAACGAAATGGAAATTAATAGAAATATATGTGACTGAACGTTTCATTAAATGTGAATTTCGTTTTCCTTGTTTGCTTAAACAGGACAAGTTCGCCTTCCTTTAGTGGACGAAACAATGATTCTCGGTCGTCTACCTTGTAGACCCAAATCGTTGACGATGCCACTTGAAATTAGGCAAAAGATGGCGCTTGCGTCGTCTTTAATTAATTATGAGAAATATATAGATTATATATATATGGTTTAATAATAGAATAAAGTGAAAAGTAGTATTTATAATAAATCATAAAGTGAAGAATATAATAGATCTACTTATTCATTTAGAAGTGATGAATTAGTGTCTTTATTATGTAAATAAATTTCGATTGCTTCTAATATATCTAATTTTTGACCTTTTTCGAAATGATGTAAGTTTTTTGTATTATTTAAATTTGGAAAAGTGTGATTATTTGTAAGTATATGATTTGAAAATGTACTACAGTCTTTAAATACTAATAATAATAATATCTTTATTTCCTCAAGAGACCTAAGTCTAATTACAAAAAAAATACAAGTTCACTTATAATCTAAACGTGAATATAATTACCTATAATTACATACTAATTGGTGTAAATTACAATTAAAATTAAGACGCTTGTAAATTATTAATAAAATCATTCTGGTTTTATGAGAAAACATCGACCACATATTGTACTTCGTGATATTTTGTTAGCATTTTATACAAAGGAGAACGTGAATGATGAGAGGTTATAGGCGTATCATAGTAAAAAGTTCTACAGCTTCTCGAGAACAATCGCGGCACGGTAAAATTATTTTGACTTAAAAAGTTGACATTGTCGGTTTTATGATGGATAATTTTATACAATTCTTTAATTAAATCATAGATGCGAGGCATATTAAATTCAATTAATAGCTCATTATATCGAATATCGTATGAAGGATATGAACCGCATTTACGTGAATATAAATATCGTAGGAAACTTTTTTGTACTTTTTCAAGCATATCAATATACGATTTACATTCAGGAGGTCAAACAGAAATTACGTGTAATGAAATCCAATAACCACATGCTTTCATTAGCGAATATTTCAATGTGTGTCCTAAATTTAAGCTGGTCATCAAAATGTATACCTAAATCTTTTTAGATAGTATTTTACTCTTGTAATAACGGAATCATTAATTTTGTAGTGAAATATTTTCTGATTATTTTGATCTATAATAGCTAATTATACGGCATTTGGATACATTAATGGATAATCCGTTTTGGTTGCACCAAGAAGTTAACAGGTTCATATTATTTTGAAGACGCATTACATTACGTATTACACTAAACAGTTTAATATCATCTGCATAAAGCAGATGATCACAGTTCAATATTTTTGCAACTCGATTAATAAACACAAGGAAAAGTAAAGAGCCGAGATTGGAACCTTGAGGTACCCCACTAGTTGCAGTGTATCTATTAGATTAAATGCCCATATATGAATGTATTGCTGTCTGTCCTTGAAATATTCCATGAGTTTTGTGTGATCAAACGCTTTGGTCATATCAGTAAATAAAACATCTACCTGTTGCCCACTATCTAAGTGACTGGAAATATATTGAGTTATGTTGATTAAGTTGCTTTGCGTACTTCTTTTTTTAATAAATCCATGCTGATTGATCGAAAGCGTTTGATCAAGGCACATATGTAAGTCGTTAGACATTATACTTTCGAAAACCTTAGAAAAGTTGGATAGCAATGCTATACGATTATAGTACTTTATGTTGGATTTATCACCGGATTTGAAAACTGAACATATTTTTGTTATTTTCCAACAAAGGGGAAAATAGCCATGTCTATATATATTCCTTATAATTAAAATTATCTTAGATTAGATTGTAAGTATGAGTAAGAGGCGATATCCTTTAAGAAAAATGCTGGAACACCATCATGACCCATAGTTAAGTTTGGCTTCAACTTCTTCAGAGATTTTAGTACTACTTCCACAGATCGAACATGTGCCCCCATTTGTCTGGCATGGTGGGAACTGGTATGTTTGGAGCTCGATGGCCCATCTGATTTCATGTAAACACTTTTGAAATGGTTAGCAAATCCTTCAATAATGCTATGTGGAGTCTTAAAAGTCAAACGCTCGTAATTCATAATACCTGGTATCCTTGATTTACGTCTCTTGTTACCAACAAATGACCAAAATGATGCTGGGTTCCGAAAGTTTGACATTTTCTTTTTCCCCTTTTTTCAAATGCCCAATTTACACGCCTGTTGTACAAAAACTATTTTTTTTTCATATTGCTAAAATTTATACAGTTAATGCTCCAATCCATATTGCTAAAATTTATACAGTTGATACTCCAATACATTGGGCCATTGGGAGCATTTTAGTGTAATTTGAAGATATTCGACTATCATTTGCCTTTTATCAAATTTCGATAAAAAAATCTGAAAAAATCAATAATCGTGTTAAATAGATCGTGGAATATTTGGTTTGCCGGAAAAATTGCATTTCTGTTTCTTTACAGCCATTTGAATTGATGACAACCATTTACAATGTGTTGAAGATAGAGCTGTCAAGACGGGAGCTGTGATGCATGATAGAGAGAGGATCTAATATCAGTGCAGTTGCAGCTATGAAAAAAATAATGATTATTTTTTCACTGATCATCAATCTAGTATTTTTGTTTATTATTTCTCAAGGTTTTTTTTTATTTCTTATCATCTTTTTTTATTTATTTACGCGTATCTTTTCCCTTTTTGTTACTTCCACGACAGTCCTCTGAAAATGCTCGCGGTGCCGTTATGAAGCTCCGTGCCGTATAATAAACTCGTAAAATCGCCCGAAATGAGGATATATTGAGTGAGCAGCGACAGAAAGATAGAAAATATTTCATAGCGGCCTGCACACACATTACTTTTTTTATGGAAGCGGACTTCGGCCACTGTACACAGAGTAATAATACATATAATAGATATATAGATTGTGGAGAGGGTCGGGGCCGGGGCTTTCGGTTCGGTAATTGAAATATTTTGCGGTGAAATACGGGCCCGGTCGTAAACGCTAGCCGCGTTGTCATGTTAAACTGAATTGATGTCCGGCCGATGTTGGATATCGTCCGTTCTGCAGACGTGATTTTTCTTATTTATTAATAGGAATAAATGGTGGTCTTCTTTATATCTAAATATATTGGGGTTTTTATGTGTAAATTGATTTTATTGCAAATTTATAACACGGATTACTTCCTATAATATTTCAGTATTGAAATATAGTAGCACAGATATTTAATTAATTCATTAATTTTTCTATAAATATAAATCTGTGGCTGAAAGACCTCCGGTCGATAGCCGATTCATCATCTACAGAATATAATTCTAATTTTTGTATATTATTGTACATACATATACACATTTGAATAAAGATGGTTAGTTAGTTATAAATCTGTACGATTAGTATTTCTAATATTTAAACATTGATAGTTCAAGTTTTAATAAAAACACTGATTCACTTTGTTTGTATAACTTTAATTTTATTTTAGTGATAATGACAACTTAAAAATTGTTAAATCTACGGTTATAAAAATTATAAAATTAAAGTTATACAAACAAAGTGAATCAGTTTTTTTATTAAGACTTTCCGTTTATTTTAACAATGACGAAAATACAAAATCCAGGCGGAAAGACCACCCGTCGATAGCCAATTACCAAACTGTTACAGCATGTATTGTAATATTTTATGTTATATGTAAGTGTTGTAGTACGTTTGTCAATAAAGATTATGTATATATATATTAAAACTTGACACAATGTATAACGAATTAGAAGACTCTATTGTCAATAATTGATAGTTCATACTAATAAATATGAATGATAAAATAAAAAATAACAATAAATTGAATAAAAGACAGATTATTTTAAATTGTCAACGTGTTTCGAGTTATTTGTTTCAATTTCCGAATTCTCTTTAAAATGAGTAACTTTAAATTCTCGTCTAGTTTCGGGTTATTAGCCATGACTGCTAGTATTAAAGTTTTAATATACTAAAGCCATACATCAACCAAATTAGTCCGGCAATTTCTTTTTCAGTTCAGAGCTTTTAATAAAAAAAAAACGAGAGACGGTGGGGGAGTCTGAAAACTGCAAAGTGTCGACTTTTTATGACTTATTCATTGTACAAATCTCGACGGAGGCGTATAAATATAAAGTGTATTATTTATTAAAAAGTGTTTCGGAAAGCGCCGGCACACCAGCCGAGATGTAAAGAAGGACGGCGGGAATGGAACTCGTTGGAGGAGGAGGATGAGGAGGGGGGGCATTAAAAGAAAAGTTATTCGGAATCTGCATAATCCTTGGGACTTATGAGAGAGGCCCCGGAGCGCCTTCCGTGGACATATAAGGACATTTACAAGTTAAATCAGGGCGCTTATCAGACTTTTTAACTGTTTACTTTGCACTCTCGCCGCCGCCTCCTTATTTCGATATAAAAGTGAAACGCCGGCTCCGAACCTTCTTCCCCCCCGCTGGATCCGCCATTTCGCGCGCTCATCTTGGAATATCGGCGGGGTTTTTTTTAATGAAAAAACATGACGGAAATTCTTAAAAGAGATTCGAGTCAATTACTAAAAGAAAAAAATATTTAATATAAATGAAAAATGTATTGGAAAAAGTAATCAGTTTAAAAAAAATAACAAATGTATGAAAAAAGTGGATTTTGATGAAAAATCAGAGTTTTGGATTTTCGAATTACACCAAAATATTCCTAATGAATGGGAGCATCAACTTTGTAAATTTGAGCGGTATAAAGCTCAAAAGTTTTTGTACAGCTGCCGTGTAAATTAGGTCTTTGAAAAATGTTAGAAAAAAATTTGTCAATTTTTGGATTTTTTTTTCTAGAAGAGCAAGAAAACCTAATTTTACTGATTTTTGGATGAAATGTGTAGATAAATCCTTTATGAACCAAATTCATCAAGTTTTAACTTTCTATCCTATCTATCAACAAAATTATCGTATTATCTTGCATTATCAAACTTTGATAATTTTTCTGGACAAGCAAAAAAATTCTAATTTTAATTACTTTCGAGTGAAATATTGATAAATCCTTTGCGAATAAAATTCTTCCAGTTTAAACTTTCTGTCGCATCTATCAAGAAAGTTATCTTAGTTTAATCAACATCAGATATAAACTGTCTTCGTGTAATAATAATTCGTGTAATAAACAACTTCATGCTAGTACTCTCATAGCCAGATCCATACTGTTTGACTGCAAAGGATTCATTTATTACGAGCAACACAACGTTAAATTCTCAAGTGCACTGGCATAAATTGGAAAAATTGAATGATTAACTTAAAGAAGAAAAAAGACAGAATTGGTGATTATGAAAGGAGTAGTGTTCCAACAGTATAATGCGAAATCACATTCGAGTTTGAAAGTGTTTAGAGCTTCCAATATGTTATGCACATCTTTATTCACACTATACAGATAATTGTAATAGTATAACATAAATAATTACAATACATGTAGGTGTTAGTCCTTCTGGGCTATCGACCAGAGGTCTTTCTGCCCGACCTTCCAATTATCATTTGTTCCGGTCTCTACAATTTTTTTCAGAAGGTACAATATTTATTATAAATAAGGAAGTTAAAAATCAATTTTTTTGGCTATCGTCTTTCTGCCCGACCTTCCAATTTTCATTTGTTCTGGTCTCTACAATTTTTTCAGACGGTAAAATATTTAATATAAATGAGGAGGTTAAATAAAAATCATTCGGGTCAGTTTTTTTTTTGTCAGGAAAGAACAACATTTTCTTTAGCGTGGAATTATGCTAGAGCTAGAAAGATGATAAAGGGTATTCGATCAGAATGGACAATATTTATTTGAATATAATAGAAGAAAAATCGTCTTTCATTTTTATAAGTTGAATGTTATTTAAAATGTGTATAATATTTTGTTATTTGATTTATATTTTAACATCTTTAAATTATGTAAGGTATAGCTGTACTCACGAGGGTTAGATTCCGAAACACGTGTCTGCAGATGGCCTTATATTAAGTAACGTTCCTTTTGTTGTTTTTACATTAAATTTTTCTCGGATCAAAATTTGTTGCATTATGCAATATTTTATTGATGTACATTATGTAATTCAATGCCCAGCGTGGGTATTTTCCCGGGAAGTAGTTGTTTTAATGTGCATTTGTTTAACGTACTTACGTAGCGTAAGTCAAAAGTCACAGAGCTAAATGTGGAAATAATTTATTCATTATTTTAAAATCATTTTTATTTAATATAATCAAATATTGTTTGGAGATTCAGAAATAGCTCCGGTCGATAGCCCAAGACATACAAACCTTTATTTTCATATTTTGTAAAAATGTAATTGTCTGAATAAAAGATATTTGTATATATATTGTTTAAAGTTGAGATAATTAATGGCAGAGCTCAAATCCCGCCCAGAAACTGAAAATTACAGAGTCCTATTTTTAGAGCTGAAAGCAGATTGCGGCACGATAATGCTGCACGGTTGCAAAAGTCCGGAGAATAAAAGAGCATCCGTCGTCGTGCTGTGCGCGGGGGCGGCGTCGGGAGGGGCGAAGGGGAGCGTTCGGGTGGCCGTGCGAGTGTCCGTTACGGAATTACACAACCTGCAAATAAATTCCACGACGTACAAGCGAAGCAGCCGATGCGGCCGGACGATAATATGCAAATCTCCGATTTATAAATATTCATTTTCACGACAGATGCCGCCGCGGTCGTCGTCCGGCCGGAAACACGCCGCGGCGGTTCCGCCGGTTGTCTTTTGTTTCCGCGCGACCCCGCAGCGCCATACGGCGGCCGCGGATCGAACCAGCGCCGCCCCTGCACCGGCACAGATGCGATTGATAATGCTGGAAGCTTCAGCGATTTTCGACCGGTTAAAAAAGGACAAAAAAATCGAAATAATATAAATACAAAATAAAAGGGCAACAAGATCGTCGGTCGATAGCCCAGGACAGACAAACCTTTATTTTAGTGTATATAATCAATGTAAAAATGTAATTGCCTGAATAAAGATATTTGTATATATAGAAAATAAAAATGCATCGGCAGAAGGACCTATGGTCGATAGCCCATGACAGACTACTAACACAATTGTACATATTGTTATAATAAATTTTGTAAAATTTTGTTGTCATATTGTCTGAATAAAGATGTTTGTATATATAGAAAATAAAAATGCATTGGCAGGAAGACCTATAGTGGATAGTCCATGACAGACTACTAACACAATTATACATTTTGTTATAATATATTTTGTAAATATTTTTGTTGTCATATTGTCTGAATAATGATGTTTGTACATATATAAAAATACTAATCAGAAAGCCCTATGGTCGAAAGCCATTTAATAAATAATTAATTCTTGTGTTTTATACTTAATAAATTATCGATATGTTCTTGTAAAAATACATCGTTAGACATTGTCATAAAAAAATTGTATCATTAGTGGATAAAAATAAAAAATCCAAGGGCAGAAATATTTAACTCTAGCCCTGACAGACCAACACGTAAATATATTCCACCAAATGATCAAGAACTTTTGTCCTTTAATGTGTTTTGATTTCATTATTTCACATTTTTTGACACCAATGAATAAAATCAAATAAACCGTCATTTATTCAACTGATTTCTTCAATAAATTAAATAAAAAGAATTTGAAATTAATTAATTAATAAATTATTTTCCCTTTAGCTACTGTGACAATTTGACTTATCTACATAACGTAATATTAATATTAAACTTTAATATGTAATCCGGCGCAAAATTCTATTTATTTCACTCAAAATTTTTTAGTAGAGACAATAATTTCAAGTTGGCTAATATCAAGCAAAGCCACTACGATTTTTGTTTTTCAATGACAGCTTCGTGTTTTTCGATTACTCAAAATATTTAATATAAATCAATACACATTTATTTTGCATGTAAATGTATTTTAGGTTCTAAACAGCCTTTTTATATTTAATGTAAATCCCATCAACAACCCTTAAACCCTTCTTCGCTTGCTTTTTATTTCCCCAATCCATTCCGTCGTCAAAAAAAAACGTTTCAATTTGATTCCTTACGCCTATCAGCAATTCTAATACGGCACTTTTTATTTGATACCGCGGGTTAATTGTCGATAAATTTTTACTGCGAATAAAAACCGCGACGAGCATAAGGAATCCGTGCGATAAAAATCGACCCCTCTTCGCCCCTTCTTTATTTTTTTTTTATTTCACAGTCGTTAATTTTAATTCGCTCAGAAAAGGGAGAATCGAAGAAAACGCGCCACCGTGAAATTACCGGAGCGGACACCGTGCGACCGGCGACAAACCCTTTAATTAATCGATCGCGGGCTTCTGATAAGAAATTCCCGTTTGTTTATTGCAGTCGTACGCGGTGTGTTCTTCCGTGAAACGTAAAAGGGGTGATTATTTAATGAAAAAAATAATAATAAAAAAAAAACGTTACGTTTACGATTAGTGTGTGGTTTATTTAGAATTAATAATAGATTTTATAATAAATTAAAGACGACGCAAGCGCCACATTTTGCCTAATTTCAATAAATAATAGATTTATTTCTCAACAGAGTTGTCCAGTTACAGGAATAACTTATAATAATAACAATAATAATAATAATAATAATGTCACAGAGGTAGACGAGATCACTATTCTTTATGACAAAGGAGTCATCACGGACCGCACTATCGTAGCAAATAGACCTGACATCAGAATGAAACAATGTCTCCTTATTGATGTATCAGAACCTGATGATGCCAATGTCAATGCTGAATATATTTTCATATCAATAAAGATAGCTACAGTTGTTTCCTTTTTTTAATTCTCTTTGATGTCGTTTATGAATTCATAGGTTAGTGATGTTGTACCTGTTTGTTTTTGGAAGTCATATTGCTGTTTATTGATAATGTTGTATTTATCTAGATATTCTATTATCTTATTATGAATCACTTTTTCCAAGATTTTGTTTAGGGTTGATGAGAGGGTTATGGGTCTATAGTTCTCAGGTTTGGTTTTGTCTCCAGTTTTATATCTCGGAATTATTATTGAGGTTTTAATGTAATCTGGGTATTTCCCTTCTGCTAGATTTTTGTTTATATGTTTAATTAATTTCTCACTTAACCCGTGGTGAAACATTTTTGAATTAATTTTGTTTATGTTGTTTGTTATTATTGGAGCCAATTTGTTGATATTTTCTTTCAAAATTTTGTTTGTAATTTTGTCAAAACCGGGAGCTGTGTAGTTTTTTATATTTTTTTTTATAAACAAATTATTTCTGTATTTGTTATTAGGTTAAATGTAGTAATGTCTTTAATTATTTCACTTATTTTTGTAGTTGTTACATCGTTTGTCAGTTCGTGATATTTTTCGATTTGTTTTTCGGCTAGTTTTTTTTTTCCTATTTCTGCAAAATAAGTATTTATTTCATTTGCCATTTCTAGATCGATTTTGGTCATTATTCCATTTTCTTTAGTAATTTCTTTTATGATATGTGGTTGTTTATTTGCATTATTTATTAAATTTCAATTTTTTTCGGGTCGTGTGTATTTTTATTGAAAAGGTTTTTGTAATATTTTATTTTTGTTCCCTTTACTTTTGAGTTTGTTATTTTCTTTTCTTTTATATATTTTTCTCTGATAACGGGGTTATCTGTTTGTTGGTGGTACTTTCTTGATAGTTTATTTCTTTGTTGGATGTGGTTTATTACTTCTTCATTTACCCATGGATTTTTGATTGCTCTTTTAATCTTCTTTTCTTTCGTATTGTTTCTTATAATATTGTGTAGTTTCCTTGAAAGTTCTTCTTTTTTATTACAAAAAAATGATTTTTTAATTATAAATTTCATCTAATATTTTTTTGCAGTGTTAAAATCTGATTATTATCATTATTATTGCTCCTCAAATTCCGGGTGACCCGGCGCTTCCACCAAAACTCGAACGCATGGAATTTAATGAAATATTAAATACTAAGCAGAATAACCGACGCTCGATTGCTGTTTTACAAAGACAACATACAATAAATTATAAGAATTCTATTGTTTATTTATTTTATATAAAATTATCTCCAGAAATACAGATATATAATGAAAATACGTAAAATATAACAAACATGAAAGAATGAGCAATGATTGGTTTGATTAAATATCTGGATTGTTAAAATTGTTAGGAAAAAGTATAGAATTGTTTGATAATTTAAAAAGTTTCTCAAATTCATACGAATTAAGAGGAAAGCCACGAAGTGAAACTGAAAGTACATCAAAACATTTAAGCGCGCGGCAACGAAGGGGAAACCGTTCCTGCTCCTTATTAACATGTTAATTTATTTTTATGAAATGCAGCAACAGTCCCGGCCGACCTTGCCTCTTCCACCTCCTCTCCTCCGACAACAACAACAACAACAACGAAAACACACATTCCGAATCCTAAAAGACCAGCCGTGAATCAATATATCGGGAGGTACAGTTAACAATTTTATGCGATATAAAACAGCTCGGCACGGCTTTACCATAATGATGTGTTTATTGCGGCCCTCCCCCCTACCATCGGAACGCGCGCGCCGCCGTCTCCCCCTCCGTATCCCCACCACCGGCGCAGGGACGCCAGGGGAATCGGGCGGACAAAAAATTTAAAGTGGAGGGGAGAAATGGAGGGGGAAATGGTGGGAGTGTTGGCGCAAGCGCCCAATCAGGAGCCAGGAGCGGCGACTTTCGGCGGATGCGTGAAACAAAATGGTCGACGCGGATGCGAGCGTCGCGCGCCAGATGGCGCCACGGTTACTGTTTTCCGGGTGGAATTTGAAATTGGGAAATTGGGGCGCGATCGGAAATGCTCTTTAATTAATTCGAATAGTGAGACGGGGTTTTTGACGACAAAGAATACCATTAAAGTAAAGGAAAAGGCAAATGTGACTTTTTTTACTTTAAGTGAAGTGTTTGAATTAAAATAGAAATAAGAGTGATTTCTACTTGTTTATTAAGTGAGAAAAGCATGTAAATTCTTTCTAAAGAGTACGTATTTTTATTGTGTTTAGTTTCAAATATCCGACAGTTAAATTACGGATTTGTCACATATTCGCATTGCTCATTAATGTAGGTACACTTAATTTGACTTAATTGAAAACACAGTTATATTTGTGTTGTGAATTAATTGTTGCAGTTTGAAACCTAAACAAATGAAGTGTTTTGTTAAAATCATATATTCTGAAAATTTAGGTTTCACATTTTTTCTATTTGCGGATTCATGAGAACATTTTCTATACAAACATTTTTTTATTAATAACTAAATTTACTTAAATATTTTAAAAATTATGTTAATTTATTATTTCAAAATTGTTACTATCGGTGAAGCCAGTATGAAATTATGTTCGTTTATTTTGGTGTATCAGTTTTTGTTTGTTACACACTGTATATGTCTCTAAATGATAAATTTTAAAAAGTAAGACAAAATTCAAAAGAAAATGGTGTAAATATTTAATTAATAAAGCTATGAAAAATACAGGAAATATGTAAAACAAATTTAAGAACAGATCAATAGTTTTTTTTTACATCCTTATTGAATGAGTTATAAATTTAATAATCCCGATTTAAATATATTTATATATGGGTCGGAACTCACAAGAAGCATGTGGCTTACATGCTCATTTGTAGCTCTACGATTATGTTTTCGACAGCGTTCTAATGTATAATTTTTGTTCTCCTTGTTCCGGGCATCTTGTGCCTCTTCTGATAGAATCCCTATTGGTAAAACAGCAGACGAAATTATTTTGCTTCCATGGCAGAGAATTTTATGCACAGTATTAGGCATATACAAACATCTTTATTCAGACAGCAGAATTACAATTCTTTACAAATATTTATATTTACAATACATATCGATGCCTATTAGGCATATTATATTATAAATATGGAAATAATTTATTAATTATTTTCAAATCATTTTTGTTCAATTTATTTAAATAACTGTGATCAAGTGAATAAATACTCTTTTCTATTTATATTATACTATTTGTAAAGTTTTACGTATATAAAAAATATTTTTATTAACATCTCGCAAATGCTACGTGCATTTATTTTTTTCTGATTTGACCATTCCAATCGCTATCAAATTTCCTTCTACTTTGCTCATTTAACCGATTGTGCAACTCAAACAATAATAATGTTAGCAATGATGTACAAATAATTTTGAACACCCTGTATATCCCAATTTTGCAAGTGGTCGCAGGTGAAAGTCACGAATTTACTTTTGTTTAATCTCAGATAAATAAACACTTATTTATGTTAGAAACCTGCGCTAACCCGCGCTTACAAGATACACTTTATAGAAAACTGATTATTTTAGTACTTATTTCAGGCTGAAAGACCACTGGTCGATAGCCAATTAACAGATATAAATTATACATTTGAGTTTGTTAATGTTTATTACTTATTTTGTATACTTTCTGTATATATATTTGTTAATAAAGATTATTATTAGTACTTATTTTAAAAGTTATGATTTTTTTTTTGAAAAACGTGTTTTTAATTTTTTTTTTTTTGATTATATGTTGTCATTTTGTTATATGTTAGGAATTTGAAAAAAAAAAATATTAACATCATTGTATTCTATAAAACAATATGAAATTGTATAATGGAAAATTTGTTATTAAAATTCTCATATCTAATTGCGGACTTTGAAAATTCATAATTGTTACAAGAAAAATAATTTTCACGGTTTGGTAACTAAAATACCTTAATTAACTATCCTACAACCTACAAATAAAGACGATTTTTCATTCCAGCATTTTGAAAAAAGTAGGGTTTTATGGCCACCCAAAGCCACTGTGTGCCGTCCAGTTGAAAATATTGAATGTCTTGTACAATCATATGCAGCTATATGATTGTTTGCGATAGCGTTAACTGATTTTTTTCATATATATTCATAGTAATTTGTAGTTTTTTTTTTTTCTGAAATCAGAAGAGATACATATCAAATCGACGATTTTTTAGGATCACTTTAATTTTTACCCTGCGTAAATTTGTTCGAGTAATAATTATTATTAACGACAGTTAGCTTTGTTTCGGGAATATAAAAGGACTTGAATAAGCCGGAGACGTTTCGATAGCTTCTTTTTTCGTTGCTGCGGGGATAAACTCCCGAAGCACACGAAACTTTTTCACTTATTTCCGGCTGTGTCGTTGAGCGGGCGCCGCCGACGCCGCGAATTATGAATTGCGAAAATGTTCTCGCCCGTAATAACTGTAAAATATGGCGCGCCCGTAAAAGAATTAAACCTGCCCGAAAACTTTCGGCCATAAATTGAAATCCTGGGAGCGGCGACGAGGAGCGACGGGGGGAAAGAGGGAGGATTTTGTGACAAACGCCGAAACATTTCAACGAAAAAAAATAGGTACATACTTTGTTGATTGTGTATGTATATATTAAAACAAAATAAAAAATGAAACGATGTACTAAATAATATCAATATGATGTTTTTTTTATTGTTATCATAACAATTTTCGAATCGCTAATTTCAACGGTTTTGAGGTCCCTTAAGTCCATTCCATCGAGTTTTGAAAAATATCTGTGTGTGGATTGAACTTAAATCCAAGCTTTTAATAACACTGGAATGATCTGAAAAACTTTTAATTAGAATAAAAACTCATTAGGTGCAATTTTTAAATATTTAAATAATTATTTTCATTTTTATCAAATTAAATGCAAATATATTTCATACATCTTTATCCAGAATATTCAAGAAATGAAAAATGGTGTGGAAAAATTCTTTCGAATACTCTTTTAACTTTTAAAGAGAACAATTCATGTTTTCAATTAATAAATTCATGTTCGGGAAGGTCTAGAAATAGCCAAAATGTTAAAAGCGTCAATGACAACGAGGAGCTTTGGAACTTCCCAATATTAAGGGCCCTTATTACCTGATAAATCGAGAAAAAAATGTATAAATACCTGAAAAATCGATTTGTATTTTATTCTTGATAATTACATGAAGCCAAACCTAGTTGAAACAAAAATATATTAAATTAAAATAAAAACTAAGTGAATGTTAATTTTAATTTTAAACTGATTAATGATTTTTCCTTTACTATTAAATGATCATTCAGAAACGTATTTGGCCGAATTTACCGGGAAAATAACTTGATGGACACTTCTTCATTTTTTACGACTCTTACAATTTTCGATATTAGCGATTAAATCTTTAAATAGAAAATAATTTATTAATTATTTTCAAATCATTTTTATTTAATTTGATTAAATCTTTGCCTGTATTTTTCGTACAGTTTTCGAAATTTCCACAGAGATAATAGAAATTATAATAAAACACTTTTTTAACTTTGTATAAATTCTGTTATACAAACAAAGTTAAAAAAGTGTTTTATTATAATCTTACACAATGTATAACGAAGTAGAAGCCTCAGTGATCAGTAGTTTGATAATAGAAATCTCAACCTGTATTTCTTTCGTTCTCTAATGATTTCCAAAATTGCCATTGAGATTTAAATAAAAACTTCGCCTATTCTTTTTTTCAAACTGTTATCATTTTCAAAATTCTCTTATAATTTTCGAAATTTTCACAGAGATTAAAAAACTCACATTGATTTTTCTTTCCTTTCTTTAATAATTTTCAAAATTTTCCTAAATATTTCACAGAAAACTATTCGAAAGCACTTGAATTTTTCGTTCATTCAAATAAACATCCCCTAAATATTCTTCTATTCGTTTTGCATGATAATGAAATGTCAATGAACTTGCGCGGATGTAAATAAATTGGGGGTGGATGTCACGCGGGTGTGCATAAAAATCTTGAAAAAGGGATCTCGCGGAACGCATCCTGCATGCGGGAAAAGCTCCTCCGTCGGCGTTGTCTGGCTTTGTGTTTGTGTGTGTGTGTGTGCGCGCTGGTGTACGTATATATAGATCCGGAGTGCATAAAATCCGGAGCACGGCCAGCTTAATTTACATAGCTCAGCTGTGGGGAACAATCGATGGCGAAAACAGCTTTTGTTTCGTTATCCACCTTCTACGCCGTTTACGTCGCCCCAAAGACGACGCACGCAAATTCAAGAGATTTCGAAATATTTTAATTTGTAAGTAGCTAATATTGTTTGTTTTGTTAGATTCAAATTTATATATATATAAACACATCTTTATTCAGACTATACAGATAATTTTAAAAATTTAGCAAAATAAATAATTACAATATATGAAGGTGTTAGTCTATCGATTAGTGGTCTTTCTGTCCATTCAAATGTAATTAATTACTTTAAATAATTTTCCATTATATTTATTTATTTTTTAAGATTATATTAAAATATCATTTTTTTAAATTCTGTTATACAACGATTTTTTATTATAAAAATTAAAAATATATTAATGAACTAAAAAAAAGAACGATAAATGTAATGTTTTATTAATTATTGGATATGTACAATATATTTACAATTAAATAATATCACAATAGTATTTTATAGTAGATACACTGCTGCAATTGTTTCGCCAGGCACATTATTAGTCATCTGCCTGATGATGCCGCTGTGCGGGCGAAACAATTGCATCTACAATAAAATACAGTAAAACTGTAATACTATTGTGTTATAATTTAATTGTGATTATGGAGTTTCATCATGTAAAGCTTCAACCATTTATTTAATCAAAATAAATCTTATTAATGTTGGTTGTGGAGTCTTTTAAATAATTTAAATGAAAGAAATAAGTAGAAGAACGGACAACCATTTTTCTTTCAATAAGTTAAACAATATTAGTTTTCCTAATGATAAGTTTTCAAATACACACGAAATCTAATTGATTAACAAAAATCAAATCTTCATAGAGTATTCTTGCATAAATGGTGAATGCGCCGGGAACGCCGATCGCGATTTTAAGAATAACATTAAAAACGAGTTTACTGTTTGGCCGCAGTTATTTAAATAATAAAATATGAGGGTAGAAAGACCTCTGATCAATAACCCAGGACAGACAAACGCATTCATTTTATTATGAATATCTTGTGCTAATTCATTTAATAAAATGTTTAGCCACTATTATGGTATAACTGCTAAAGGTCATTTCGGTCTTTCGGACTTTGATGGCGCTTGTGTTGTCTTTCTAACTATTTTTATTCATATGTTAATGTTTGTAATTGTCTGAACAAAAATATTTTTTATAATAATTAGGACATTTTTTATATAATAGTTTCGACTATAAATTATTTTCAAAGAATTATGACTTATAGTCGGAAAATAAGATAATACAATCAGTGAAACAAACACAACCGTATTTTAATGAGTAGTTGGTATTTCATTATGTTTCGCCACATGTTAATTAAACACTGAGTTGTCTTTCTACCATGTCTTGAATTTATAATAATGTACAACAAAATATCTGTGCTTGTTAGCTAAACTATCCTAATAATTAGCAGAAATTAATTGAATTGGTGAATTGTGAGAGGAGTATATCTATATCTTGAAGGAATGTTTAGATTTCGTGGGATACACGACATTTTGAGAGGAAAAAAATCCAATAGCCCTTTTCTTTTAAATAAAATCTATTAGTTATACAAATTTTACGTAATCTTTATTTTTATGGTGTAAAGACCATTGGCCAATGGCCAATTAGCAGCTATAAATTATATGATTTAGAAAGTTCAATTAGTTTCACTAAGTGAAAGATGAGAAACTTATTCAAGATATAAATTATATATTTGTTTTTGTACATTTTATTATTTATTTTGTATATTTTTCTCGCACATGTGAAATAGTCGACTAGCGAAAATTTCAATATTTTAGTTGATGTATACTTCATAATAAAACGTACGGATGACAGAATCCAGTTGTATATGTGAAATAAAATTAATAATAATATTAATATCTGTTAATATTGATTATTATTATTAATTTGATTTTTATTTAATTTCTAAAAACATTTAGAATAGTTTTCGTAATAAGAAAACTAAATGGATAAAAGAGAAATAAGAGCCTGGATCCCCAATGTAAATTTTACACGCATTTCATGGAAACCGCGTACGCGCGCATAATTAAGAAGACGAGGGCGGTTTGATGTCTCGCTGATCATAACTCGGGGAGGCGTTTGGCGGCGGTAATCCGAATTTAGTGATGTTCCACTCGTCCGGGATCTAGCGAGTTCCACGATCTGCCATTTGCATGTAATATACCGGGTTCCGCCACCCCTTTTCACCGTTTCGCGGCTTCGCGCCGTCTGCCGGGGGTGTGTTGGCATGGGGACAGGAACAAAAGACGAGCGGGCGATTAGCGCCGAATCCCGTGCAGTTCCGGTCGATTTGGCGGAGGCGGTCGGCTTTCGGCGCCGACGTTCCTCATCTTTTCGCGCGATCCTCTTCTATATATATATATTTTTTACTGCTCGCACGGTTTTACGGCGCGGGATGCGGGCGTAATGGTCCGTGATATCCTCGCGAAAATTGAAACGTAAATAAAATTTTACGGGTGTCCCGGAGAAAAATAAACCGGGGAAGGGAAAAAACGTCTGCCGCATAAAAGTTACGTGGAGAAGGAAAAAAAAAAATATACAAGAATTCATCCAGAACTCATCTACTTAAGCCGCTTTATACAAACTACTTTACCAAGATATCAACGTTGAAAACTCTCGTAAATATTGTTTTTTTGAATGCTGTATACCTCAACACTTAATTAAAACTAATATTCAACATCAATATAACTATAGAAAAAAGTATATTACTTTATTATTGATGACGGTTTTTAAAATTAAATTACACTTGCTTTGTTTCATAATTTTTGTCACTATTTACTCGACTAGTAAGTTGTAATTTAATTTTAAAAACCTTCATCAATAATAGTTCAATATGTTTCACCAAATTAAATGAGAAAGTCATTCAAGAAATAGTATATTACTTATTTACAAAACAATATAATATAAATAATTATTGTATAAAATAAATATGAATAAATTATTAAAAAATCAACCAATAAAACATGGTTAGATTGAATAACTTTAAATTCTCGACTAGTTTCGGGCTATTAGCTCATTTAAAAAAATATTACATTTCTGGCTTCCTTAATTAAGAAACGCTGTCGCCAAAATTTTATCTCAAGCAGAAAAGTGTAGAGTTAATAGGCAGAATTGTATAATATCGAATTGAGCGGCGAATTGCGATTTTTTCTAGACATCTATAACAGTCGTAGAAAGGTACACTAATGCCGTGAATATTCCTAATTTTAGGTTTTACACTAAAAGGAATGTCTACAAGACTCTTGGAGTAATGGTTTGCTATGATGATAACCAATATTATTGTCTTACATAAATGATCCCTTGTTGACATTTTTTATTAAAATAACGTAATAATTATTGAAGCTTCTACTTTGTCATGCATTGTAATTATTGTAATTTAATAATTTTTAATAAAGAAAACATGTTTATTTTGTCTGTTAAAACAACATTCGTCGAATTATTAACCGTTTTCATTAAATGAACGCTAATCATTTTCTTCTTACAGACATAGCTCTAGTAACATGAGTTTGTTACGTTACCGAGAACATAATTTAAAAATATCTAACGTTTTTCAAAATTAAACACGCAACACTAACGGCATGGGTTCATCCCTGTGAACCAGTATCATAACTATATTTTTTCTTTAGAAAAAAAAATTAATGAATGTAAGAATGTGTGAAACAAGGACGTCCCTACGAATGATATTTTATTCGCAAGGACTTCTTTGTGTCATGTATTTTCCCATTCATTATTTTTTTCTAAAACAAAAATCTGGCTCTGAAGTGAGATCATAGACAACCAATTTCTTATGTTTAATTTGTGTAATACAAATATATACGTTACGTATACTAAATATGCCTGTTAGAAGAAGGTAATTCACAATAACTTTCACTTATCGGAGAACATTGAAAAAAAAAGAATAGAGGTTTAGATTGAATGGTAGGTGATATTTTTAAAACACTTTATAAGACTTTTTCTGATGATAGTGTATTGCATAGTTTTAATCAATTCAGTTGGCTGATAAAACCACAATAATCCTGTCAATGAACTCAGTCTGTTGGGTTTTGTATTAATAAATAAATAATTATATAAGTAATTAATCCATAAATTCATCGCTGAGAAATTTCCAATTTAATTAAAATGTTATTATTAAATAAAACACTTTTTTTATTTAATAAACTCAAAAGTGAAATTGAAATGAAACAAAGATGATTCACACATTTGCAGTTATTTAAATTTCAGTAAAATTTTCCTTGTTTAATTTCAAAAGTGAAAGCCTTAGCAATCAAAAAAAAATCCTATTAAATATAATATAATTAACGTTTCAATTCACATGTATTAATATCCAGGAAACTATAACATCTATATTTGAGCTGCTCGGTTCTAAAGAGCAGGATTATAAAGTATAAATAAAATAAAAACGGTGACAATTCATACGTTTGCCTTGATTAACTGAAACTGAAGTGTAACGTTCATTTTTTATGGTCCCCTTATAAACATTTCGAGCCTTCTCGAAAGTACCATAGGATCGAGAACTTTCATCTTCTAGAGTGATTTGATTTTTTTCTTTATTTTACATTTTACTGAGTTATAATTATTGATGGGTTTGCAATTTATAGTTCAATGGATTATTACAACAGATTGGAATAAATTGCGGACCCATAATGTTGAATTCTTATAATTCACTTAGAAACACCATTGCAAAAATTGTTAATAAGAAGGAAATGCGTGTACAATAGACTCATTCTTAAATAAAACGCAGCAGAGAGTAGTCAAACGCGAAATACAGGAATTAGTATTCATGCACCCAAAACCCAGCATTGCAACATCTTGTTGGCACCAGTGAATAAAAACAAATAAAAAAATCACTGGTGTTATTATTTATAAAATCAAATAATTCAATTTGTTAAAATATCATAACATATTGCGGCTACTTTTATAACCACTTTCTTTTTTTTTGGCGGATTATTTTTCGCCTTGTAAATCTCCCTTGAGGCAACAAGCTAGAGTTGTCTGCAAGCCAAATACAGGCAACCAATCATATGAATTATGGTCATAGCCTGATGGTTGATACCATAGAAAACAGGAAAAAAAAAATGATCACGGGCATATCTTTTTAAAACAAAGAAAAAAACAAACATTAACCTACAATAAGGGTGCTCAGCGCCGTACTGCATCCAATTGCATAATACGACGAAGTAGTAGTTGCATTTAAATACTTGATAAAGTCATACTATTTTTCTTATTGCTCCCTGGTCCAATTTAGTTCCATCGATCAGCAAAAACCTTGAAATCCAGCAATGAGCTCAAGCTCGATGATATATCACCGGCGTTCTGTATGTGATGTGCAGTGAAAGTGAGTCCAGGTTAGGTTAGGTTAGGTCCACCTCATGTAAAATGCATAAGATGGCGGCGACGGCGGCGGCGGCGGCGGTGGTGGCGGGGGAACGCGGGCTGCATGAGAATCGCGGCTAAACAAACGCGCGCGCCCCTTTCCCCAATGAACCGGAGCCCCGGAACACTGGAACACAGCGCGCACACACACACACATATATACGTAATACACATCGGTAGACCCCCTTCAGAGAGCGGGGCGCACAGCTGATGGAATTATGCAGCGGAATACTCCGGACTGCCTAGGTATTCCGGCGGCGTACCGCCCACGATTCCGATGAATACGGCCGGAGCCACAGGTAGGATTAGAAAAGTGGACCATGACTGATTATCATCAGTTTCTTTCTTTATTTCATCAGTATTTTTATTAAAAAAAAAACAACAACACAGAATTAAAGAAGACTATAAACAAATATATACAGGAATATATTGAATGGATTGGAGTGTTATTAAAGGACAAGAGTGGTGAACTGGGAGTGATTTTACGGTAGGGAAGAATGAATTGAGATTTTAATGGGTTCATTTTCATACGCCACTTGGAACACCATTTTTGTATTACATTGAGGAATTTTTGGAGGGATGATTGTGCTTTTTTAAGCATTGGAAACAAGTACTGAATCACCAGCGAAAGATAGGAAATATTGTGAACGATTAAAATATGTTGGGATTTGATTGTATATATGAGAGCAATATATTAAATAAAAATGATTTGAAAATAATTAATAAATTATTTCCACATTTAGCTTTGTGACTTTTGACTTACGCTACGTAAGTACGTTAAACAAATAAAATAATTTCATTAATTATTTTCAAATCATTTTTATTTAATATATTTAAATAACTGTGACCAAGTGAGTGAATACTATTTTCTATCAGAGCAATATTATAATATAATTGTATAGTAGTGGAGATAAAGGAGAACCTTGCGGCACACCTTGTAGGAGAGGAATTGGAAATGAATATGACTGTCGAAATTCCATTTGTGATAACCTGTCTGATAGGATGCTATTTAGTAAAATTATGAGATGATGGGGAAGATTTAAAATTAAACATTTATAAAGGAAACCTTGATGCCAGACCGAATCAAAAGCCTTTTCATTATTGACGAAGAGGGCAGCAGTTTTTTTTCCTTCAAGGTGGCATGTTTGAATATTAGACGTTAGGATGAAGAGTGGATGTATGGTTGATTTTTTAGAGGAAAATCCAAATTGGTATTCTGGGATGGAATGCGAACAGGAATTTAGGAAACTTCGATAATTTTTATAATCAATGCAACGATTGTATTTAATGATTTCAATAAGAATTTAAATTATAACGATTCTAAACGAAAACTTTCGTTATTTTATAATCAATGCAACGATTTTTTTATTGACTCAAATATGAATTCGATTTATAACTATTTCAATTTAAAAAAAAAAATTATAATTGATGCAACTATTTAATTTAATTATTCGAATAAGAATTTCAATATATAAAATAAAATTAATCAAACTTTTCGTTTCAAATTTCATTTCGAACTATTGGATACAATCATTGCATCGATTATAAAAATAATTAAAGTCCTTTATTCGATTCGTTATAATTAAAATTCTTATTCGAATCGTTAAATTAAATAGTTGCATCGATTATAAAAAAATCATTTTTTTCAATTGAAATAGTTATAAATCGAATTCATATTTGAGTCAATAAAAAAATAACGAATCGAATCAAGGACTTTGATTATTTTTATAATCGATGCAATGATTGTATCCAATAGTTCTAAACGAAATTTGAAACGAAAAGTTTGATTATTTTTATTTTATATAACGACTCGAATAAGAATTCGAATTATAACGGTTTCGATCGAAAACGTCGATTATTTTAATAATCAGTGCAACGTTTTTAATTTCTATGGTAGAGGCTGTTACTTAATGAAACTCCATTGTAACTGATTATACAAATAAAACACACGGTTTTATTTTTAAGTTTCATAGATTTATTGTAGAAAACGCTCCATCATACACAGTATCATCATGATGACAATTGTAGCAGTGTTTTCTACAATTAATCTGTGAAACTATATTTAACTTTATTTACAACATACAATAATTTACATATTTGTATATATTTAGGTAGGTATTCGTAAACTATTAATAATTAATAAGTACGAGAAGTGCATACCCAAACTGTTCAAAGAATTGATTCAGTGTTGCTTATGACCTCACAAATTAACATCTACGGGTATATTATATTACATAATAGAAACAATAATTTAAATAAGAAAATGTAAAATTAAAATTTAAACAAATAAAAATAAAGTAAACTTAAAAAAATCGTGTGTTTTATCAGTTACAACGTTTTTATGTTCATTTTGTTATGTGGATATGTTCAAATAGATCAGTTAGCAGATATTACAATTTTTATTCGAATAATTGAAAAATTATAAAATCCTTTATGTGCTATGAAACCCCTATACAAACCGTGGTGCCATTAGGAGGAGCATCCATACATCTCTCCGTGTATGCGTGTTTGGTGAAACCCGATGATTATAGTAGTTGTATATGAAGATAATCGTATTAGCATCAGTGCTGCTACGGTTCGTAAGCTCATTGGATCGTCAAAGCTCCGCACTTCCCGTCAGAAGGGTGTCGGTAATGTGCGATAATGTCATTTGACACGTTATGCGGAACCTTTGATGCGTGCACTGTATCCTCGCTCACACACACACACGTGTCATTACACACACACACATACACACGTCGGCACTCTTGCTAAAACCATCGCGCACACACTTTATAATTAAAGCCGTGTACCAGCGACCTCCAGAAAATCCGATCTGATCATCGGCGCGATAGCGACACCCACAATCCGCGCAGCCCTTACGAATTTTAATTGAATGCAAATTATCGAGGTGTTATCTGATTCTCGCTTCGGCTTTTTCAGCGGGGATTAATAATTTCAGCACGTGTGATAATTATACGGATCTCGTGTCGCAAATAATACGCGGGGCGTTATGTATGAGATAATTTCCACAACAAATTTATCATTACCGTTTATTTTAAATATTTTTTTTTGTTTGCTTATTGAAATTTTAACCATGAAAATTAACGCATTAATGAAATGATTAAATTAATTAAAGAAATTGGTTTATTTTGGGGAAAGTGTTTCCAAGTGAAGTTTTTAATTTATTATTAGAATAAAATGCTGGTTTAATAATTTGGTAATTTTATTAACTGTGGCCGGTGGTAAGTGAATCTAACATACTTTTTTGTGGATGTTTCTTTAGGTGAAGAAAGGATAGTTTTAGTTTTTAGGATATGTTTCGAAATATGTTTTTGAATTAATTTATTAATGGTAGATGGGTTGTATTTTAGTGAGATTGCTATTTTTCTAATGAGTTCTTTATCACGTTTTTCTTTTGATAATGGTATACTAACGGCTCTAAAAATCATACTATTGAATGCTGCTAGTTTATGTTTGAAAGGGGTTATTGACGTTGAGTGAATATAATTAAAAGTATGTGTGCTTTTTCTAAATATATCAAATTCTATTTTTTGTTCTGTTTTATTATTTATTAATATTAAATCTAAGAACGGAATTTTATTGTCAATTTGTTCTTCGTGTGTGAATTTAATGCTGGGAGAAAGTTTATTTAATTCTGAATTTAATTCAATTATATTGTTGTTGTTATTTACAATAGCAATCACGTCGTCTACATATCGAAACCAAACTTTTGGAAATATGGGAATTGTATTTTTGGCAATATTTTCTAGGTGGTTAAGGAAACCGATATTTTCCTTAACCACCTAGAAAATCTTGCCAAAAATACAATTCCCACATTTTCTAAAGTTTGGAAAGGATATAAAGGGGGAAACCCTTTATAGCAGGTTTGTTTATAGTATCTATTATTAAATTCAAACATGTTGCATTCCATTACAAATTGAGTCAGGTTTATATATTAATTATTTTTGTCTGACGGTATTGAATTATTAATTAAAATATTTTTTAGGATATTCAAAGTTTCTTTGGTGAGAATGCTCGGAAAGAGAGATTCCACGTCAAAAGAAATAAGTTTTTCGTCTGGTTTAATTTTGATATTTTTACGTTTATCACTTAACTCTATTGAATTTTTTATTGAAAAAAATATTTATTTATTTATTAACGGTGGTCTACCATAGAATATTACAATAAAAGTACAATAAAATAATAATAATAAATTGTTAATTTTTATTTTTTATTATCAACTATTTTGCTAAACTATATGTGAGTGAATTTATATTTGAAACAATTGGCCTCCATTTGTTGCCTGGTTTGTGGATTTTCAGTAATTTTGAATTTTTTATTTATATTTTAATTTACTGTCTATGAGATATTTGGATTGTTTTAATGAATTGTTTAATTTCTTGATATATGAATTAATGAGATTTTTTGATTGATCAATGTAGGGACCGGACACTTTAGTCGTAAGAATTAGTTAGTTATTGACTATGTGTACATTACATAGTGTACGAAATGTACATCTAACGGAGAAAATAAAAATTGTGAAGTAAGGAATTAACTAAGTGTTTTTATTCAAATTACATCACTTCACGTTTTACTCAAACCAGATATACAATAGTCAAATTAATAAAATCGGCAGAACACGCTTGATCACCCTAAAACTTTATTGGCTACATAATCCCAAATTGGACCCTTGCGGAACACCAGATGTTGAGATGTATGATTTCGAAAGAAAAGATTCAATTCTAACAAATTGCTTCCTTTCTGACAAATACGATGCTAATCACTGTAGTAACGGATTACATATACCATAGGCTTCGACTTATTCCTCTCATATTTTGCGTCAGCACAAACCATCGTCAATTAATAACATTTCATTTAGCCTTAACACTTGCACAATTTAACCATTTCACATGTTGATATACATAACACAATTTTATCAAAGAATTCACACTTTGGCGCAGGTTCTGACCGAGTTCCAGCTTTATTTTTACACAAATGCTATGATGTCTTAGTTGACCCTTTGCGTTACATATTTTCTCTGTTGTTGAATACGGGCCTCTTTCCTGATATTTGGAAGGAATCATTCGTGATACTCATTCATAAATATAGTAGTAAATCAATCATTGAAAAATATAGGTCTACAACCATTCTATCAACAAATTATTTGAAAATCATTTTTGACAATTTTAAATCTGTCATTGTGAAACACTAGCATGTTTTTTTTCTGTGCAATAAAATTAAGCAGCCATTATTGCTAGTACCGATAAACAATCCCAATAAACACAAATGTTAACCTCACCCAGGTTTTTTTTTTCCATAATCTAGGTATAAGTATCCTACATTATTTTGTGTTTACTCAAAGGGCCATTGATAATAAAATATATCGAAATATACATTTAGCAAAAATAAATATTTTAAGCGAAGAAAGTCTTACTGTTTTATTAAATTTATTAAAATTAAGCACTCAAATTAAATTATATCTTAAAATAGAAGGCTGAATGTCCACTGGTCAATAGCCAATTTGTAAAAAATATAATTTATAATGTATCGTAATAGTTTTCTAATGTATTATTTATTTATTTATTTATTATTGTGAAATTATTTGTGAAATTGAAACACTATAATTTCATTTTCACAAATAAACATATTTTTATAGAAGACGGTTTTACTATTAAGCAAATTGCTCGATTGATGAAAAACAGTAAAAACGCCATTTTCAAAGTTAAGAAACGTTGGGAATACAAGAAAAGCAGGATCTGTTCGTCCGAGAGTTGAAGACGCAGCTCTAATAGAATATTTAAGGCAAAACCCTTTTGAGTCTGCATGAGCCGCTAAGGATGCACAAGATTTTCCTCATTTTCGGCCAGTAGTGTGCAGGAGAATCAAACTATATAAATAGAAGAGAGTATTCATTCTCTTGCTCGCAGTATTTAAATAAATTAAATAAAATAATTATTTTCACAAAAAGTCACAGAGCTAAATATGGAAATAATTTATTAATTATATTCAAATCATTTTTATTGAATCAAATTATATTTATTTGTTTTGATTTTAAGGTTTTTTTTAATCAAAAATAAAGTTTTAATACAATCAAGGCTGAATAAATAAAAACTTGTAGTTGCTGGATGTATTATTTACTGAAACAGGTAATTCTTATTACCAAACTTTAACTGAATCTGTCCCAACTCCAGAAACTACGTAATACTTTAATTTTTAGTGAAAACTTTCCTCCTCACTCTTCTCTCTCTCTGTGTGTAATTCAACTTTTTCTTTCTGGGTAGGTGTCGAGGATTAGGCGGTGATTATTAGGGCGCTCCGTGGGGGTCCGCTCGCACGGCCATATCGACACTCCCGACGGAGGTGTCGTCTCCATGGAAACGACGCCTGCGTCGGCGTCGTCACGTGCGCCTCTCGTTAGCGTCGATTTTTGATGTACGCCATCTTATACGGGGGGCGAGAAGCCTTCCGCGTGCCGCTTCGTGACCGCCGGAGCGCGGGGGGGTGGCGAGTGGCGGCGGCGCGTCGACGTGAAGAAGGAGAGAAGAGGGGTGGTTGCGAAGGCACGAGTGTATTGTGTAGAATGCACCAATAACGAATTTTTTTTTGTTTTAGTGCGTTTTCGTGCAATGTTATGTACGCAGGTGAATCTCGATAAAGGCTACAAAAGGGGGGGTTTCGTCTTGAAATTTATGGATTTGTAATTAATTTTGGGTTTATGGTTGCGGTTTAGCACAAAGAGATAGCTATACACTAAAGTGAAAATAATCATCAATAAAAAAAGAGTCGGGCTTCAAAATTAATATCGTGAATATGTACTAGCATTTTTTTACATGTTGGTAGAAAAATATCGGCCTGATTAAAAAAAACAGTCAATTATTATATATCACCCAAATTCACTAGTTATTCTTAGTATAAATAAATGGAAATAAGTGTAAAGATATTTTAATTTAATGAAGAATTTAGTGAAATAATTAAAATTGTCATTAAGCACGTTTTTGTTGTTAAAACTCTAGTCATTAAAAATTGATATAAAACTAACAGATTTTCATTAATTCTTTCATAATTATTTTGCATAAAATCTAATTATAACAATGCATTATAATTTATCTGGTGAAAATCCTGCATGCTTTATGATTACTTTAATGTATAATACAATATTATTCATTGAACATAACGGGATTGTAACTCGAATTACTAGCTACCAATAATTATATTATTATTAACAATTCCTATAATCCATTGTGAGATAAAATATCCATTATATTTAAAAAAATCACATAAAAATTAAAAAAGGTAACAACCATTATTAATGACACAAAATAATTGTTTTTCTTAATCCTTTTTATAGTCATCTTTTTTTCTACTAAACCGTACCTTTAAGTTATAGAAATTTATGGAGAATGATTTTTTACCCACAAATTCACACACACCATATTGATTATGCCAATCTAAAGCAATATTTATTTGTGTTAAGAGAAACAATAACTAAAATTTAAATTAAATAAAACAAAAATAATTTGAATATTATAATATAAATAAGATAATTTATTGAGGCTTTATATACAATATTTAATTTAATACGAACAAAATGGCTATATCACAGTAGTAATTCATGTCATTAATAATTATTTATTTCGAATTAATTTACTAACTAAATAAATGTAGTGCTCTGATAAATTTCTTACTCTGTATTGATCGTTCCATTTTTCTTTAATCAAAACTAATTCTGCCTTTTTATCTCATTTTTTGCCGATTTTAACTTTGAATATGACTTGATATTCACGTATTTAGGCACTACTTTTCTCCTGAAATTGGGCTGATAACACGAAACTAGTCGAGAATTTAAAGAAAATCAATTTATTCAGCGTTTTATTTATTTTATTCATATTTAATAATTATTTATTTTCTAATTCTTTTTATTGAATATATTTCAATTCATTTTTTGAAGAGTTTTCATTAATATATCTAATCATTTTATATTCATTACATTAAAGTAAACTTGTTTGTTATAACTTTCAAAATATATTGCGTATTTTTGTATTTCACTACAATTGTTTCGCCACACTGTGGCTTCTTCAGGTGAAGAACAAGTCATTAGCTTAACGTAATTTACAAACAATATTTAGGGGTTGCAATTAAGTAGGAAAATTAAATAAATTAAATACTTCAATGAGAGATACTATGTGGCATTAATTATATCCTATCAAACATCCAGATTATAAATTTTGTAAAGAAACATGAAGATAGGTGGAACAAAATCTCGTTCCTTTCGATATAAACATGCAAAAACGATGTACACATTTCAAAATCTAAAAAAATATACTTCAAATCTTCTTTATGTTAGTTGTGGAGACTTTAGTTATTTAAATAAAAATAGTAGGGAAAAGGAGAGCTATTTTTATTTAAATAATTAAATAAAATTTACTTCACTTGCGTGATATTTGTTTCCAGTGGACGAAAAACCTCCGGTCGATAGTCGTTTCTCTTAAGAATATATATTTGATTGAAACTGTTTCATGTATTGTATATTAAATTAAATATCTATGTATTCTTTGGGAATAAAGATATTTGTATATATATATTGTTTTCAGTATCACACTGATAACCCATTGGCGTTGCTTTATAACAATAAATATGTCCCCGTATCACAAAATATCTTGGGGAAACGCGCCGCGCCGTCGTCCGAAAAAACGCAAAACTCTGTCCGCCCGATAAGAGTACGTGTGTAACGCACAAAACCCTAAATCTACACAGTTACGTCACGCTTTATTGTTATTCAAATTTATAATTCAATTTGGGGGGTAATAAATTTGCATAACGTGAAGGGTCCGAGTGAATCCAGAGTGTACGAGAGAGAGAGTAAGCGAGACGGAATTGTTGTGAGTGTGTGTGTGTACAGCAGGCGCTAGGCACTACAGCCAGTCGGTTAGTTTAAGTTGAATTGAACAAGTGGACTACTATAACTATAACAATGCAATCAGTGGAGCGTGTTATGTGGTGGCAAATAAGTCAACTTAATCAGGATCATCCCTCGTGTCTCATTTTCGCCCGGGCGTTCGCTTGCTTACTGCTCTCCGCAATATTTCATTTTATTTCATTTGGAATAAAAGAAACAATCATATAATTTTCGTACATTTTTAGCATGATTAAATATTGAAAGACTTAAATTAAAACCGGAATGATGTTGATTATTAATTGGGTAATCGATTAATATATATATATATATATATATATATTAATAATCCGTTTTACCATATGGTGTCGTGTATTATAATAAATAAAATATTTTTATTTTTTTTTACCATTATTTAATTATAAATCGAGTTTAATCAACAATTGATTAATACTAAATCATATCATTCTATTATCACCCACAAATCAAACAAACAAAAGATTGTAGTAGCTAGTACTTTTTTAAATGTTAAATCCTTTTTTTATAAACTAAATAAAAATGTTTTTAAAATGATTAATAAATTATTTTCACATTTAGCTATGTGGCATTTTAAGTTACGTTACGTAAGTACTTTAAACAAATGCACATTAAAACAACTACTTCTCGGGTAAATACCCCGCCTGTAATTGAATTACATAATGTACACCTGCTGCTGCATATCAATAAAATATTGCATAATGCAACAAATTTTTGATCCGAGAAATTTAATGTAAAAAAATGTTAAATAACGCTACATAATATAAGAAAATCTGCTGACACGTGTTTCGGGTTCAATTCATCGTCAGTACAGCTCTGCCTTACATAATTTAAAGATGTTAAAATAAATTAAATCAACCATGCTCGGTCAATTTAAATAAAAATCGAATAAAATTAAATAAAACATATCGAATTAATTAAATTTAGCGATCTTTATCCGCGATACTTTTCAATATTCGGCGCGGCAAATACCCCGCCGGACATTGAAATACATAATGTACATTTTCAAATCATTTTTATTTAATTTATTTAGTCGGTTTGTATAGTAATAACAGTCCTGTGTATTTATATTATTTCTGGAAACTTCAATCTGTGATATGTTTTGCAATTTGTCAGTATTATTTGACTCTGTTATTTAAGACCATTTTTATGTGTTATTATTATGTCTGTCTATAAGGTTCAGTCTTGTATATTTTTCAATAATTTTAATATAATCTGTAAGAGTTTCTTTAATTTGTCAGTGATATTTGCCTGTGATATTTTACATGAGATCTATTGTTTTTTTGTTATTTAACATATATATCATCTTGATTATCTGTGATTTCATATATTTTTTCTATTATACTATAACAACGTGTGTGTAAATATAGTGTTTTTCAAATATTCTCCGCAATTACCTATCGACTGTCTATTTTTTTCGGTTGCGTTTTTTTTATTATCATTATTCCGAATAATTATGATTTAAAATAATTCAAAGCAAACGTCCCTTCTTCGGTAAAGTATCGCGATTAATTGGGCCGGAGAGAATTTGCATTTAAAAACAGTCGCTCCGGAGAGGGCAGGCCACTTGAAAAAATATTGTCCGGGCTCCTGGCGTAAACCCCACTCGAACGAATATCCAGCTAGCTAGCGAGAGAGCCGGGCTCCTCGCTCATGTTTATGCAATTAGAACAGGAAACGGCAAAGGAACTACCACGAATTTGTTATGTAGATCAACACCTTGCGGCCTAACCAACAACTTATCCGAGGTTAGGCCCGCCACTTGACCCCGCGGGTTACGCAAACGCACAAAAATCGACGAAATTTGAATAATTTTGCATACATTTGTAAATAGTGAGCGCGAGTGATATTAATATATATTTATTAATAATGATATAAAATTATAACACTTGTTTTTTTTATGTTTCTTTGAAACTTAAAAAAAACAAGTTTTATGTTTCTTTGAAACTTAAAAAACTAAGTGTTTTAATTTTAAATCATTATTAATGAAAAATGTTTCACCACAGACTAAGTGAGGAATTTATTCAGAATATAATTAATATTATTTTTCAACCGCGTAAAAAAATAGTTATATTTTAAAAATCTAAAAACAATCAATTAAATTAAAACAGAAAAATCACTTACTAAAAGAAAAATAGAAAATCCCAACATCCCTTTAAAATTCAAACAACCTCAATCCTCCAATCATGAATTCAAATCAGCACACATAAGCAACAAACTGACATACGAGGCAAAGCACAAAAAGTATCGATAGCTATCATTAAAATAAATATTTTGAAAGTTAATATAGCTGTAAATCGGCGCTCTTCTGCAAGAGAAATGTCTAGTTTAACGTGAACGTTAATTTTTATCATCACTACGCAGCTTTTATAATAGATATATATTCATAGAATGTGAAATTAATTAATAAGGTTAACGTTAAACTTAACACTTCCCGTACGAAATAGCCACAATTATCTGAATAAAGATGATTATGAATGTATTTGAAATAAAATTCTTGTTATATAAATGCAAACATCTTATTGATACAATTTTATAGTTCAATTAAAATAATATTTATCTGGACAGAAAGACTTTTGGTCGATAGCCCTTACTTAAGTAAAGTAAAGTTTGTACATACATATCATAAGTTGTATATAATATAATTACATGTAAATTCTTAAGTAATAAAGATTTGTTAGTAGTAATATTTATATCCCCAAAAATCGCGACATCAATCCTAAATTAAAAAATCCAACCACCACTGTATTTGACTATATATCCCATTGTACCTCCCAATTACCATAAATATAGAAAAAAAGAAGAAGAAAAGTAGGGCAGAAAGACTTATGGTCGATAGTGCTTAGTTTAAAATATATTATGAAAATATTTATTTGTATATATATACAAACATCTTTATTCAGACAATATGACACCACACTTTTACAAAATTTATTATTACAATATGTACAATTGTGTTAATAGTCTGTCATGGGCTATCGACCATAAGTCTTTCTTCGCGTTTTTTTTTATATATTTTATGTTAGATTATATATAATGTATACTTTTTTCTCTCTCAGATAATAAAGACTTAATAATAGTAAAATTTATAAACAATACATTTATGTTTAATCATAATTATACGTCTGCCTGGTGATGGCACAGTGTTAGCGAATAAATTGTAGCAGTATCTTTACAATACATTTTTTTAAACTTAAAAAACTGTTGTTTATTTATTTATTTATTTACGGAAGTCCATTTACAATAATATAATAGATTCGACTTATGGCTAGTTAATCTAAAACTAAACTAAAAGTAAATTACATATATGTTAGTCTGTCTTGGCTATTGACCAGTGTTTAGCCTTTCTGCCCAAATCTTATAATATTCCGTTTGTAATCCGGATTTACTAATAAAAATAAAACCGAAAGTAATGTAAAAAGAAGGAATCGAATGTTTTGAATGGCATGCCCGTTACGCCGGCCATAAAATGGTAGACAAAACTTGATTCCTCTTGGGCTATAACATATCGATTACTTTCCCTGAGTCGGGGCCGCCGCCCCTGCCGCCCCCGCGCGCCACTGCCATGGCGTCGCATGCAAATCAGCATGGCGGCGGCGCCGCGACGCTTACTACGCGGCCTGCATGACAAGGACCCGCGGCCACCGTCGCCACGCCGCCAGGATATGCGTACTACGGCTTTTCATAAATTACGCACCCACCGAAAAAAAAAGAGAAACACACTAAACTCAAAATAAAAAAAAAATGAGGGAAATTAAAGTGAAGAAAGAAAATAAGCGCAAAAATTATCTAATAAAGTCCGGCGTGCTGTGTTGTGTTGGTTGTTGTTGTTGCGATGAAATGTGTGGGAAGTGCCCTAAAAAGGGTCATTACGCAAACGTTACAATGTCGCCGGATCGATTGTTTTTCCTGTCGCTCGGAATTTACGTGATGTTTTCATTACCGCAGCGTGTGCCGCAAATTAATGCAAAATCGAATTAAATTTCTGGCCCGCGTTGTAAAACGCGGGGAAAAGACTCGCGGTGAAAATGTTTCATGTGGCGTTTTTTGCACGCCATTGATGTTTATCAAAACTCTATACGCACCTCTATTTACATATAATTTATATAAATTTTTCATCTAAATTTCCTCTACAAAAAACATGTAATAATAAAATGAAAAGCTCATTAATTAAATAAAATAAAATGAAACAAAGATGATTCACATATTTGCACTTATTTAAATTACAATGAAATTAAACAAGGAAAATTTCTGGCAATTATCAATAAAATTCGATCAATCCCTTTTTCCAACTGCAAAAAGTATTTTATGTGTGAATCATCTTTGTTTCATTTTATTTAATATCATTATTAATAATTTATGTAAATAAAAAGAATAACCCTTTTTGTTTAAATAATTAAAAACTCCATAACCTACATAAAGGAAATTATTAATTATATCTCTACAATAAATTTTGGTGAAACTTAAAAAAAATATTGTTGTTTCATCAAGTAAAAGCTTCAACCACGGATTACCTCAATTTCTCTTTAAGCATCATTTCCAACCATCAGCCATGAACAGCAACCAGGATAAAGCGATTTGAAGTTTTGTAGGTGGTCAAGAAAATTAACTTACAGACGATTTGTATGCTGCTATCTCTTGGCCTAAGAACACCTTATTGTCTATGTCATGATAGACAAATATTTTTTTTTTAAATATTTTTCTTTTCTACCGTTACGTATAAGGAGTTCTGTTAATGTTTAATGTCTATTTCCACATTTTTCTCGCCATGTCTTTCTGTCGCCATTGTTTAATTCCCTCCAGTCTATGTCCTTTTTTCTGCTTCTTCTCTGATTCTGTCATTCAAACTACCGGGGAAAGCCGAGATAAACAGCTTTCCCTAGTAGTTTCTTCCTTGCACTCTTGTTCTTCATGATATTCTATCATCTTTCATACGACACATGTATTCTAACCATCTCAGCTGTCCTACAGATAAAACCTACAATATGATACCATTTTTACGTTTATTTGATTAACATATGCTTACTTTTTAAAAAAATGTTTTCCTGTATTTGTTCTTCCGTTCGAAAATAAAGATTAAATAGAATGAAATGAAACAAAGATGATTCACACATTTGCAGTTATTTAAATTACAATGAAATTAAACAAGGAAAATTTCTGGCAATGATCAATAAAAATACTTACACTGTATTTTTTGCAGTTGGAAAAAGGGATTGATCGAATTTTATTGATCATTGCCAGAAATTTTCCTTGTTTAATTTCATTGTAACGAAAATAAAGACATTATTATTATTATTGTAGTATCATATTTTAGATTTTATCTGTACGTCTCATTCCTTATTCCATCTCTACTCATCTTTATTTTCAATTTTCCTTAAAAAGGAAGGCGAAACAACGATTTTCGGTTGTCTACCTTGCAGACCCAAATCGTTGACGATGCCACATGAAATTAGGCGAAAGATGGCGCTTGCGTCGTCTTCCATTTATTATGATTTCCTTAAGGATTTTTGTTTTGTGTTATTATGTCCATGCTTCGCTGCTATTGTAGGTAAGTCGTCACCCCCGGGAAGTGCGTGACTTCGAGGCTCGGAGGGCGGCTGCAGAAGAGTAGTCGTGATGATTCCACCATAAGAGGGAGTTCGTAACGAGATCAGCAGAAGTAGCTGACCCGGCGGACGATTGTACTTCTTGGGACCGACGATGCCTACCTGGATCTGAGAAGAAAATATATGGAAAATCGTCTCCATACATCTACTGAATGATTCCACTGAAACAACAGAAGACTATGTGGGGGAAAATCATGCGACAAGTGCTGCATTTCCCTGAAAGGAAATCTAACATTTCAACATCACCCTCGCCGCTCTCCGGAGCAGGATAGAAGTTTCGCCACGGCTTGAGATAATTCGAGTTAGATGGTTATAGACTGACGGATGACACCATCGTAACAAGGAGAAGAAAAAAAGCTTTTGTAGGTCTTATCATTTTTTTCACTATTTCCGCTCTACTATTTTTAGTGATAAACAAATATACAAAATATAAATGTGCTACTTACACTTCGTACATTAAACGACTAAACGTGATAAAATCAAATTGAAATTTGAAGAAATAATTAATTTTTAAATGTAAATTAAATTTAAGTTTTGTTACGGACAAAAATAATGTTTTAATAAAATCTTATTTGTTCTTATCCCTACAATCCGATTCTTGAATAAAAAATTGCAGGTTCCAATTTGAAATTTAAAAGTTGCCTCCCGTCCCACCTACAGGAGATCAAACAGGGGGGTGAATTTAAAACAGGATGATGTCCTCTTAATTTTTATTCTCGAGACGTTTTTTTTACAATGCGTAATTTTACTGTTTTTTGATTTGTCAGGTTAAATGGAATACATGATGAGTAAAGAAAGAGCACGGTAGATTGATAAATAAAATATAGATATTATTTGCAATTGGTTCACCTAGCTAGCATAGATTTTTCTTTAACTTCATCATAAATTCACGACAGGGCAGAAAGACCTCTGGTCGATAGCCGAGACAGACTAACACCTAAATGTATTGTAATTATTTATATTGTTATATTGTTGAAATTATCTGTATAGTCTGAATAAAGATAGATATATATATATATATATATATATACAGAGAGGTTTTTTTATCAGTATACATTAGGGAAAGTGTATACCTACAAAAAACGCGAGTCAAACGCATTGAACCGATTAATGTGTGTATGTTTAGTTGATTATTTGGCATATGTGTATTTAGTTGCGTGTTATAGGCAACTAAACACACATACATCAATGCGTTTGACTCGCGTATTATGCAGGTATACATAGGGGAAATGTATACTGATAAAAAAAGCTCTCTGTATATATATATTTGCAAATGTTCTAGTAATTATTACTAATGAAAATAATAAGTGAAGAAAGGAATTTTGTATTTTGTTCACCATTATATAGAAACTTTACATTACTCAACCTGAAATTTGTTGACGTAAGTAAATTATTTAATTAAAAGCAGTTTTTTTAATTTATGATAATAATTTAGTTAATTCGTTGTTCTTAATTAAAGTCTGAACAAAGAAATTTTTTGTACTACTGATGTATGAAAAATAAAAAGTAGTAAATGTAATTGGATCCCATTAGTAATAAACAGAAATGGCAGTAGGTTCGACCCAACAGCCATACCTGTCAACAGAACGTTGATTAATATCTCGCCGACATCACACCGTCACGCGACAATCATTTATTACTACTCTTTTTTTCCCTCTCTTTCTCTCTTTACCCACTCGATTTTCAGCGGTCATGTTCCGTGTTCTGTTCTGGTGCGCGTTTTAGTCACAGTCAGATGGCACACCAGCACCAGCTCCCTCGAAAACGCGATTAGAAGGAATGGGAGCGTGTGGACTGTGTGTTGTACTCGCGATACGATTTCCAGTGTAAACCCTCTCTCTATCTCCGTCTCTCTCCACTCCACCGCCGACACTAAATATATTTAAATGTATGCAGCATTAATTCAGAACGCGGCGCTTACAGCTGACTGAGTCCTGTTTGTAAACACTCGGGAGCGGGATGAACGGAATGACGACTGCGAGCGATTCTAAACCACCGTCAAATATCAAAACCTGAAACCCTAACGATCGGCACGTCAAAACACACACACACACACACACATGAACACACGTGTGTTTGTTCAAACACGTCAATGCTATCAATACTTTATTTAGTTATATATGATATACTTGTGTTTCGATTCAGTTGATTCAGTAGCTGTAATCTGTTTGAAATTATATAATTTTTCTGAAGTATTAAAATAACTACAACTAAAAACAAAAACAATTGAATATCCGGGTGGGATATTTCCCCCCACAAATTGATCGATATATATTTGAGATCTATATGTAAATATACAAATTGTCTTTCCAAAAAAAAAAAAAAGATTCATTTCAGTGTTTTAAACATAGAATAACATACGTCCAACTACTTTCATCAAGTCCTTTCATATGGAACACACTGATGAGGTTCGAAAGACCGAATTGGCCATCCCAACTCAATCAACCCAAATCCTTGACCTTTACTGCAAGTATGTTGCAGCTACTACGGCGATTAGAATCAATTCAGTCGGGAAATGGAATATTAGCAAACAGGGTCATGGAAAGATCCTGAATGAGCTTGTCGATATCCCGCTGAAGACTCATAGCTGTATCCCAGAACTAGTCTTTGGAAATAGGTTCTCCATATCCATTCCGACAAAACGGAGTGGGTGGAGGGCAAGATTGTCCGGGGAAATGACGTCTGGCTTTTTACGGATGGTTCCAAGTCTGAAAACGGAGTAGGAGGTGGAATCTTCTGTCAGGAGTTCAACCTAAGAAAATCCTTTCGACTTCCGAACCACTGCAGTATCCTACAGGCGGATATCATGGTCATCTGTACCTCGAAGGTGGTTAGGGATTGCAAAAATTTGCTAAACAAGCTAGCGAATAGCTGCGACGTGGGACTCATTTGGGTGCCGAGCCACAGTGACATAAGGGGAAACTCAATTGCCGACAGCCTCGCAAGGAAGGAGGCAAGAGTGAGGAACCCATCAATCGAACTCTTCGCCGATATCCCCCTTGCGGAATGCAAGAGATTACTAAGGGACCAAATGATGTCTTTGGTCAACCTAAGATGGAGGGAAGAGGACACCTGTCACACAACAAGGCAGTTATGGCCTACATGTGATATGGAAAATAGTAAAAGATTGATTGCTCTAAGCAGAATCGACATTAGGAAGACAGTGGGTATCATAACAGGACACTGTCTTCTAGGCAGACACGCACACAAGATGGGTCTCAAATTCGATTTATGTATCATTTATACTGTATAATATGTAGTCTGTGAGAAAATAAAGTAAATTACAAAAGAAGATAAGACAGGCAGAAAGACCTATGGTCGATAGCCAATTGACAAGAAACCTTTACATTTTAAAAATATTTCAAAATTTTATTATTATTGTAAACTCAAAAAAACTTGGCAATAAATATGTGTAATTAAGGAATATTATAATTATAAAAAAGGAGATGATTCACACTTATTTAATCCAATTATTTGAATTAAAATTAAATTAGAAATAATTACTGGAAATGTTCGCTAAAAATCGATCATTCCTTTTCGTCCAACGTTGCAAAAATTATTAGTGTAAGGAAATTTTGCAGAGTTGAATAAAGATAACGATTCCATTTTAGCGATCATGTAATTATTTACAGTGTAATGATTTTTGTAACGACAGAAAAAAAAACACAGAAAAAAAAAGCGGGTAACATTAACAACTTTCAATTCGCCGTAATCCCGAAAACAAATCACTCTTTCGAGCGGTTTCCCGTTGTTTTATATCCAGTTACGAATGGATGTGTGTGTGCGAAAGGCGCGCGCGGTGAAATATGCAAAAATAATAATCGTAAATGTAGTACAGGGCTTTATACGGCCGCATTAAAACCGAAAACATAATTTCTGCTGTAACTGCAGGGCTCATTTGAATATAATGATCGCGCGTCGACGCTCGGCGGAATGCAGGGAAGCGATCATCTCGCGGGAAAAAGGGAGAGTGTTTTTCTTTCTCGCGTTTTTTTTTTTGCGCATCTTTTAGTTTTTTTTTGCGGGGGGGTGATGAATTTTTATAATCGAATTCACCCTCCTCCTCTCTGATTGGGTATAGGAAAGTTTTTCAATTAATTTCGAATTATGGGTTTAATCAGGAAGCGGCTCGGGGTTTTTGTGTTAATGGCGTTCTGGCTTGTTTCCTTCTTCCCGTTTAAAATTAATTATTAATTACGTAATGTGACTTATTAATACATGTTATACTGAAAGATGATAGACATTTTTTTTTTGTAAATATGACACATTTTTGTTGATTTTAATTTAGAGTTATGTGGATTGGTCCATGTAGGGGAGAGTTGCCGAATTTGGACCATTTACACATTTTCGAATATATAAGCTCGTAAGAGCATTTTTAATAAAGATCTTTAGGTGGAAAAATTGTACTACTGTTACCTTGAAACTAACATTAATATTTTATTTCATATTACATATAATAATAATAAAATATTAATTTGAAAAAAAATAGTATTTGGTTCAATCAGGGAAACCGGTTTCTTAGAATGGACCATTAAACGCAATTACAACAAAAATACTTCTTAATTCTTAATGTTTGAAGAATATCCTCAACATTTTTCCTTTTTTTTCTCTGGAGGAATATAAACAATAGCGGAATCATTGTCGCTTTCGCCGTCACTATGTGCTGAATTCCCAGTAGTTACTTCTGTTTCAGTAGCTATGGAAATACACATCATTATTAATTGGCTATGATAATACCGCTACAGACGAAATGTTCTTGTCAATAGATTTTAAGACCACCTAAAGAAATAATTTCGGTAATCATAAATCCCATTCAAACACACTAATAAAATTTCCGGATTCAGCAACTACAATATTTACCTGCTCCAAGTTTCCGCCGCTGGAGAAAGTTTGCGAATTTATGAATATCACTTAAGGGGGGAAAGCGGAAATAAATCAGCCGATGGCTACAAAAAATGATAAAATGTAGCAGGAAAATTAATAATTAGCACCGGCGCGAATTACTTGTGAAATAAAAAAAAAACTAGACGTGTGCGTAAAATGTAAATTAAAACCGAAGACGGACAAAGTCGATCTTTTCTATCTTCATTATTACTGCGAAATTAAATATATCACAATTTTATTAATGCAGCATATTCTATTATAATAAGTAACTTTTTGTTATTTATCGAAAATCATCAATTTATTGATCCTGATTTTATATTACAATGAAATTAAACAAGGAAAATTTCTGGCAATGATCAATAAAATTCGATCAATCCCTTTTCCTACTTTTGATACTGATTTTATTTATATGCTTATGTGATCTTGGACACAATACTCTTTTCTAAGTCCACTTTATGCTTGATGTATTTTTTGCTGCACTGTTTATCTTAATCGATTTACCAATATTATCTCGTATGATTTTTCTGCTATGCTTAATGGAGGTATCCCTCGATAATTATTGCATGCTTTTGTGTCACCTTTTATGTGTATTATTACTGAAGTAGACCAATTCAGTTGTACTTTTTTCTTCTCTCATATTTTGTTGAATAAATTATACAGAGATAGGATTCCATCATCGCGATTTCAGAATATTATTAGGATGTATAAAATGAATTTTCTTCTAATTAATTGATTGATAAAGCATAATCTGGCGAGGTCCAGAAAACCTAAATGGCCATCACCAGTTATCCATACGCTGGTTGAACATTTTATTAAATGATTTATTATTGTCTAAAAATTCTTCAAGTATTTTTAGAGTTGTTTAATTGCATTACATTATATTATTTAAATAAAAAATGTATTAATAATTTTAAATTAGTTGAAAAGGATTTATCTAGTCGTGATTACCTTTTAAAACTTTCATGTTCCCTTCACCGAAACGTCCGCTTAATATTCACGCAGTGAACTCCCAATTGACACCAGGAAAACATTCCCCCTTTTAATCCCCGAATGTGTGAATTATCCCCCAATAATTAATTCCCCCGGATGAGAGGAGACGAAAGCCGCCCCCCACCCGCCACCTCATCAACTCGACGCCTCTCCGCGTTTGTTTTCCTCCGTTTTTTCCCTTCATTTTACGCGCTGTCATTAGTGAAAAATGTCTGCGAAGTGAGTCGAGTCTGAAGGGAATGAGGTTTCTGCGTATATATATATATTTTCCGGCGTTGAGGGGGCGGGGGAAAAAAAGAAGACCCGCGCGGAGACAGCCAGGGCCGGATCTAAATCACATCCTGTCATTTTTCAGGCCCCCGTTTTCCCCCTCGTGTATTTTCTTTCTTATAATAATTTTCACGCATGCCCGCGTTTTATCTCTATTAAAATCTCTTTGATATTGAAATCATGTGACGTTTCATTAATTTCGTGTCTTCTTCGTATTCTTACGGCGCCGCGTTAGTTTTCCAGAGGCAGCCCCACTCTCGCAATTTACTCCCCGCCTCGGCTTCATTAAAATGTCTGTCTTTCAATAAAATCTCGTCGTTAGACGTCAAAGGATAATAAAAACGGACATTTTCACACGAATATTGCTACAATGTTCCAACATTACTCTCTGTAATCTTTATTGTACAAAATTTAATACAAATTATACACAGCTGAAAGACCTCCGGTCGATGTCCGATTCATTTTACGATTTCAAAATAAAATCTTGAAAATTATTACTTACATAAATAAATATAATTGAAGGTTGAAGAAACTCCATAATACACTATTTGTAAATAAAACAACGGTTTTACGATATGGTTGAATAATAAAAGATAACAAAATGGGGATTCTGGGGACTTTGACAATTGGTTGTTTCGTTTGGTTTACGACTAAATCCATTACTCATGGATTATCCCTTATTGCTTTCAATTTCACGATCTTGACAAACTGAATATAAATCTTAAGATGTAAAAAAATTACGTTCGACATATTTTATTAACAATTAAAACACTTTTTATTCCTTACTTCACTTTTATTTTTTTTTATATACATTAGATGTACATTTCGTGTGCCAAGCACTCATTATCAATAACTAATAAAAAAAATAATAAAAAAAATAAAAAAATAAAAGTGAAGTAAGGAATAAAAAGTGTTTTAATTGTGATTAACTAACTTCACATAACTCAAATTTAAACAATTAATATTTTATTAAATTTGCATATTGTAGCCGCGAGTTGTTCCACTATAAACGCGGCCTAAGGAATATAATCTTATATATATATTATATATTATATTATAATCTTTGCTCCATTCTCTTATATTATAGAATCAAAGAAAGCATAAACTTCCATGTAATTTTGTAGTGAATTATACATCTATTTGCATCAATAATGGTGCACGCTAATTACTTTAAATAATAGGAAAGTAATTAATAAAAAAATATTCTTTAAAAAATTATAAATTAAGAAAATATATATATTTATATTAGTAAAATATAATTATTAAAAATTATTATATTTTCTCTTTAGCCGTTGAAGTGAATATTTTAAACTGGTTCTCACTCAATGTATTGAATTTCTTAACATTAAAAAACATGCACAAATTAATATAAAAAAAATGTGCATCTAATTTAATGTTAAGAAATTCAATACACTGAGAACCAGTTTGAAGTATTAAACTTGGAAAGAATGAAATTTATACTTTTTTCTGGTAATGTTAATTAATGGACAACGTTGTAGTTATTTACTAACAACAACACGAAACTCCAGTATATTCCCAAAGCGTGCTAATCCCGATTTGGTATTGATCACCCGATGTACCCAATAAAATCCCCGATTCCAGCAGAAAACAACACCAGCTCGAATCCCTCCTTATCGTCATTCAGCGAATCCTTGTAATTAAGAAGAGAGCGTGTGTTGTCGGGGAGTCGTACCGGTGGTTCGGGCCGAGCATCAATATTTGAAGGCGGCCGTCCGTCTTGCGGCCAGTGAAGAACGACCTCCGGCAAATGTAAATCCCAATTAAGCTTTTCCCGGGGCCGGCGGAATCCGGGACGAGCGCGGGGGGCTGCTGCCCTCGAGACAACTGATTGATTCACCTAAGCACATGTCCACCGAGGATACCGTCGTAAATTACCGGCCGGCCGTCCATCCGGCCCCGGCCGAGACGCGACGCGACGTCGTCTCCCCCTGTCTGTCTTCGATCTCGCCCATCTTGCCCACCACGAGGATAAATCTTCAGCTTTATTTATACCTTTCTTGTAATTACAAAATGCAGACTTGGACACCAACTATTCAAACGATAAACTTATATTAATAGAATAATTTTATATTTAACGAACAATTATTTATTTTAGTAATAACATTCAGTGTGTCCATTATTGCCTTTTTAGAATATATTTTCCTATTGAAGATAGAAAAAAAGCTTGCCCAATTTTAATCGAGTCGAGCAAGTTTAGTAAAGAAAACAAAAGACATTTTTATATTCATGTATACAGAGTTCCCCATAAGGACTTTAAATGGGTCATCCTTGAAATCATTTGAAGCATTATCAACTGTATTGCTGCTAGATCAAATATGTATAATTAATAAAACAATTGTTACTCTTTTATAATTTTCTTCACTATATTTTGACTAATTTCTGTTTCTTAGACCGAAATGGCCATCACCAGTTTTCCATACCTAGATGGATTGTGTTTAGGCATATCTTTTAATGAATTTATTTTCTTGTCAGGTTAAGTTCGCTATTCTTTAGTGGAAGAAACAACGATTCTTGATCGAACCCAAATTGTTGAGAATGCCATTTATAAATTAAGCAAAAGATGGCGCTTTGTGCCATTTTTCCAATCATTTAATTCATTATCAAAGAAATAATGCAAATAATTCTGAAATCGAAACTAGTCAGAATTAAGTGTGGAAAATTATAAAACACTACGACGTATTTTCTTAAAAACCTTACGTTAATTATTGCAATATGTTTCACTAAGTGTCAGATGGGAAAATCTCTATAGTCTATTTTTTTTAGATTTCAAGCAGAGAAGGATAAGGCAAATTTGACCACTATATTTGAATTTCGCGCCAATATTTATTTCGAGATATGCAATTTGTCAATAAATGATTTATTATTATTATTATAAAACAGAAGCCATCACATTCATTAGACACCACTCTTATTTATTTAAATTGTGGTTGTGTATTATTTTCGTTATTTCCTAATTCTCCCTACAAGAAGTTTAAGTTTCGAGATGTAATTTTTAAAACGGAACGCTGCGCTCGTATATCCCTCAATAGGAGAACATTGTAAGTAACTGAACCGTAGTATAAAGCAAAATTTATTGTACAACAAGCAACCCCCATTTAAATTCAATTTTAATAATAATAGCTCCTTTACAAGCCCTCGAAATTCTCGCACTATACAATTTTCCCATTTAATTTCCCTTTTCGTCGCACGGAATGCAGCGTTCGGGCGGGGGGGTTGATTTGCCGGCACGTACACTTTTTTCCTCCTCGCCTTCTGCCTGAAAACTGTGAGGAGAGACGCGTTCCCGCGTATTTTTTCGGGGGGTTGCGGTCCCTCCGGGGACCCCGGCGCATTTTACATGGAAATACTATTTAAGGTTTTCGCCGGCAGGATATGAAATTCCGCCGCGCCCGCCCCCGGAGCGTGACTAATTCGTAAATTTTATTTCATTTCGCGCCGCAATCAGCATAAATTCGCGTGTCAAAAAATTCGGAATTTTATATATTTTTTTTTGTTGGCGGAGGGAGCGATTCCGGTTCGGATTCAGAACGTCTTTTTTTTGCTTGGATGGATTTTCTTCTATTCGAATATATGTAAACATGAATGTGAGAAATAGTAACAAGAGATAATAAACTGAATAAAAAGAATTGAAAATAATTATTATTCAATTATTTTCCCTTTAGCCACTGTGATATTTTGACTTAGCACAGTACGTAAGTACTTTAAAACAAATGTACAGGGTGCGGCAGAGAGGACGGACGATTTTAAAAATATCATAAAATAGTTAATTTTTACTCAAAAACAAATTTATTGATGGAATCAGGTTAGCAAGGAAATAGCATTTGAGACAGTCAAGTGTGGAAAATCACATCAGGCATGTGGTAGCCGAAATCGTTGATGCAGTGCTGGATGCGTTCTTGGAAATTCGCGTAGAATCTATCCAGGGATCTCTAGTTTGCCAGCTTAACTGTTAAAAATATAATTATATTAAATAAAAAGAAATTTGAAAATAACATAAATCCCAACATTACACCCATTATACAACAGTTATGCATTCCTCGTAACCCTGACATCACTCCCAAATTCATTCATCCCTCATTAACAATTCATCAATTCATTACAACAAATTTACCGGACCAAGATATAGACAGTTAGTTATCAAAACAGTGACATGAACAAAACAAAGACAGGCTGAAAGACCTCCGGTCGATAGCCGTTTTCCTGAAGTACATTGTATGTTTATATAAATTGTTGTTTTTTAAATATTATTCTGTATAAAAATATAAATTTGTTGGTTGCTTTTGAGAATAAAGATGTTTTTATATATATAATTTACATAATTAATAAATTATTTTACCTTTAAAAATACAATTTTTCTATTATTAAACAATTCAATCAATGTATTATTATCAAGGTTTTTTTTTAAACAATCGTGTTTCTTTCTTTTTTCTTGTTGTTTTTGTATTTCAATTCGATCCATACACTCACCATAACCAACTCTTCTTATTTCACTGGTGGCAGCTTTTTTGGCTGCACTGTTCCAACGGGTCCACGAGTGACTTGAATACTCAATGCATGGGAACAAACCGCAAGCGAACAACACTGGTCGATTATTTTTTTATACTCCCCCCAATAACGAAATATACTGTTGTTGATTTCCCGATTAATTCCTCCCATTAATTTATTAACTGCACCACAAAAGCAAAAAAAAACCTTGACGTTATTAGGACGAGCACGTGAAATACCGAGCTTTTTTACAATTCCCCCCGGCCGGAATGATTTGTAGCGATCTAAATAACTCGTATTCTATTTCGCGATTCTTTATTTCCCTTAGTCCGGGTCCATTCTGGGCCGACTTGCCGAACTGCGGACATAAATCACCCGTGGGGGGCTAGACAGCATACGTTAGGAGGAGAAAGAGAGGGCCCCATATTCACTGCAGCCACCGCTCGGAACTTAAAGGCAATATATCAAAAGCGTAATACATCCGTAACCCATCACGTTTATACGTTTTCTCTAGCTGCGATTTTTTTTTCTTTTTCGTATGATGAATACTTTCTTTTCGGAATGAAATTCTTGGCCTTGCGGAGAGCACTAATGTGTTTTGCTTTCCTTGAAAGGCATCGATCAATTTTAAGAAATAGTTTGATGTGAGCGTATTTTGTAAATCGTAACAAAGTGAATAATTCATAATAAATGAAAGACGACGCAAGCGCCACTTTTTGCCTAATTTCAAGTGGCATCGTCAAAGATAATACTTAGTGTGAATAATACTTTTTTTAAATAGAATTAGGTTATTATTATAAATTAAAACTTGGTTTATTTATTTATTCACCTTTTATAAATAAACCAAGTTTGAATTTATTGATATAAAACAATTCACGTAAACTCAAACCAATAGTAAATAGAAAAGAGTATTAATAATAATAATAATTGTATTTATTCACACTTTACAAACATACATGGAAGTATTTGTACATGAAAACATTCATTCACTTAGTCACAGTTATTTAAATAAATTAAATAAACATGATGTAAAACAAGTTTCACCAAGTGCCAGATGACAAAATAATTCAAGAAATTAAATAAACATGATTTGAAAATAATTATTTCCACATTTAGCTCTGTAACATTTTGACTGTTAATGTGGAAATAATTTATTAATTATTTTAAATCATTTTTATTTAATTTATCAATTTATTTATTTTGAAACAAGATTTGATTTTATTCCATTGAATATAGCTTGTCCTATTATTTGGAAGGAATTAATCTATTGTTAGTATATAGAAATAATCAATGACATTTCGTTATTCTCATAAACTAAAAACATAAAGTATTATGTTTTTAGTTTATGAGATTATCGTTCTTCACATTTCGAGTCTCACCATGGGGATCTCGCTTATTATAAGAGATAGAGGGCATGTTTAAATTTGAAACTTTTGCATAATTTCGTGCTGAATAATATTTCAATGAGAAGTTTGATAATTCTCTGAAGAATTAATGATAATAAATGAAAGACAACGCAAGCGCCATCTATGGCCTAATTTCATGTGGCATCGTCAACGATTTGGGTCTACAAGATAGACGATCGAGAATCATTGTTTCGTCCACTAAAGGAAGGCGAGAACTTGTCCTGTTTTATAAGAACAGGAAACAAAAATCATTTAATGAAATGTTCAGCCACCATTCATCTAGCCGCCTTCATCAAGGCATTGCACATGGAACACACTAGTCTGATGAGGTTCGAAAAACCGAAATGGCCATCACTAATCCATACGCTAGATGAATTTTGGCCATTAAAAAATGTGTTATTAAGATGAAGTATTTATACAATTTCCCGAACAATTAATTTGTAATCAGTTTCATCGCACGGATTTCCTTGAAAATCTCCTGGTTTAACCAAAAAAACAGCACATTTCATTACCGAGGGGAGCGAAACAAAAAAAAAAACGGCGCAAATCAGTGCGAGCAAGGGGGGGCAATAACACCCATGAAATCCACGTAGATATCGGCGTGTATTTTGTATGTCTAGATGAGTACGTGTTCGTGCGTGTTTGTGTGTGTGTGTGTGTGTGTGTGTGTGTGTGTGTGTGTGTATGTGTGTGTGTATTTCGTCTCGCCCCCGTATCCATCATATCCATCATATCGATAGTATGGAGTGCGGGAATACGGGCTACAGATGGCTGACTCACCCTGCCCCACATGTACTGCTCACCAATCCCATACATATTCATGAGCGTAGCAGGAATGGGCATAGGCGCAGGCGGAGGCGGCGGGAACACGAAGGACGCTTTCCCTTTCCATTTCCCGGATTTTGATACTATCAACGTTCCTGGCTGCAATAGATATAGATACAGATACGGAACTATGAGGAAAACATATATGCGCGTTCGAGGAGGAGCTCTAGGCTCGCCCGGATTTCCTATTTCTGCCCGGAGGGAGGGATATGCATTGCCCTATGAATAAACTATGCGTCCAATTCAGTTTTCTTTAAAAATATATGGTTATTTATTTTAATATGCCGACGCAATTTTGTAAATTAATTATTCATTTACTTATATTTGAGACATGTAATGCATGAGATTCACACGCTTGTTTAATATTTTATGGAAATAACGTAATTTGAAAACATTGAGTTGCAATTTCGGTTTACATTTTATATATAACAATCTTTATTAATAATTAAGTTTACAATAACGTAACAAACATTGATTATGTATATCACACAAAAATTAATGAATTATTAAATGGTTATCGACCATAGGTCTTTCTGCCTGTATATGATTTATTATATGGGATATCTGTAAAAAAAAAACAACAAAATGTTCTGGTAATACATTTTAATAATATAGAAAGATAATTCATTCGCCGGCTCGCATCTATTTAAATTAAATCAAATTAAAATATTTAAATAAAAAGACATTGGAAATAATAAATTATAGGCAGAAAGACCTATGGTCGATAGCCATTTAACAATTAATTAATTTTTGTGTGATATACATAATCAATGTTTGTTACCTTATTGTAAACTAATAAATTATTTTCCCTTTAGCTACTGTGACATTCTTATTCAAGTTACGCACTTTAAAATAAATGTACCATAATAAACAATTTTAGGGCAGGGACCTTTGGTCGATACCCCAGACAGACTAACATCTACATGTATTGTAATTATTTATATTGTTACATTGTTGAAATTATCTATATAGTCTGAATAAAGATATATATATATATATATATATATATATATATATATATATATATATAAAATTAATATTGTAAATTGCAATAATTTTTGATTCCAAAATATTTTATACAGAAAAACGTAATATTTTTTGTCGAAGACAATTAACTGAAATTGCGCGTAGTAATCGCGTTCGTCAACGTCCTCGGTCATTTCAACCGGAGATCGCAGGCGGGGCGGTACGCTTGATTGATTTAATTTAAGAACTTTGTAATTGTCTAGTGATTCAAAGCAAATCAATAACTATAAACCTAATTCTTTCTTATCAAATTTTGCTAAAATATTTGAAGTAGTTATTTATAATAATAGAAAAATGATTTATTCACTTGATCACAGTTATTTAAATAAATTTAATAAAAATATATTATTTTCCCTTTAGCTACTGTGACATTATGACTTATGTTACATAAGTAATATAACAAATGTCCAATAATCGACATTTGCAGTTAGTTATTTATAACAGTATATATCCTAATGTTAAAAATTACATTTCTGCAAGTTAAAATGGATTTATGGTAAATCAATATACAACAACAAATTTATATTGCTTCAGTGAATATATCTGCAGCGAAATTGATCGTCAGTGTCAGGTGGATTATATTTATAGACTTTGCCGTGTTGATCATACTGTACTATTAAATAAGCTTGTTAACTACAAATTTCATGTCAACTTCATTAACTTATATAAATCTTATTTATCTGACCGCCATATCTATGTTTCAGTTAATGATTTCTCATATTCAACATTTATTGCTTGTTCAGGTATGCCCCAAGGATCCAATCTGGGTCCATTGTTGTATCTTCTTTTTGTTAACGACCTATATTTTATACCAGGTTGTAATCATTAAATGTTTGCAGATGATCTTAAACTATTTTCTAATATTAACACACAAGCAGCTTGTATTCATTTACAAAATATGCCTGACTCAGTTACTGTGTGAATGTTTCGTTATAATCTAGATCTGAGTCTGTAGAGAAATCAATGTTCACTTCTGTAGACGACTTTCAACGCAGGAAAAAGGAGTTATAGTTGTCTGAAGAACTACTAAGGGAGAACTGGTTATCTCTACCTGGTCATGTTTCATAACTCCGTCAGATTCGATAGCAGATATCGTAGCTCGGGAATTTTTATCTGCTACCGCTCACTCTTTTCTCCAAACACCAGCAATGGATACGTCTGAGGTGATTGTCGAGACATACTCCTTCAAACATTTCCTTTGACTCTTCCTTATCGTCTAATAATGATAGCCCTAGTCTTTTTAAACTTAATTAAGTTCTCCTGTGTCGGTCGTCGTTTGAAGCGGTTTAAACATCTCCTCTTCTCTGCTTCCGCCACTTTGAACTGGGTATTCCACCAGGGAAACGGTGGGCGATTCAGTACACTGCCTAATTTGGGAATAGATTTTTCTATTCCCGAGTGGAAGACTCAGGTGGAGGCAACATCTGGTACTGGCGAAATTTTTCGCTGACTGCGAAAAATTTGTGAGTTGCTAGCGCCGAGGTAGACATTGAGGAATTCCCTCGCTGCCGATAAAATTTATCAGAACAGGAAAATAACCACTACCGTAAAGATCGTGAAGGGTTTGTCACAATATACGTGTGGCAAGCGACGGTGAACAGAAAGTTCACTCAGAATTGCTGAGAGATTTTGCGATGCAGCTGCCAAATGAGTTGGGTTTATTATTCGTAATACCATGCATTTTACTAATACTGCGGCTTTAACCGTTTTATATAATTCGCAAGTATGATCCGCACTTGAATATGCTTCTATTACCTGGAATCCACTATATAATACAAATACGCAATAAATTGAAAATATCCAACGTAAATTTTACAAGTGTTTGTGGTATATGAAGCATGGATCATGTCTTTTTCAAGCCTATGACCATGGATTATTTCTGAATGAGTTTGATGCGGCACCATTATTGGTTAGAAGAAATACTAAAAATTGTTCTATTTAAAATAATACACAACCTCATTGATTGTCGTGAACTATTATATTGTATCAATTTTAATATTCCCAAAATCTCCAGTCGACAGAGCTCTACGTTTTATGTTAGTAACGCTTGCTCCAACATACTTCAATTCTCTCCAATGTGGTGCATTTGTTTGTATAACAATTCTTTCAATTGTACCTTGAGAGAATTGAAGTAATCTGTCTCTGGAGTTTGACACAGTTGTTGTTGTGGAAGTTGTTTGAGGTTTTGATTTTCACATATATTATTTTTTATATATTATATATTGATTATTATATAATGTAGTCAAGATGGACCTCTGCGTGGGGTTGGAAATTAGACGGACTGCATTTGTTTAAAAAATAATCGCTAATAGCAATTTCACATAACGTAACCTTAATCATCTAATCATCCTCTATGATTGTTTCAACCTGAATATAGCTCAGAAATCTAGCCAACATAAAATACATTTCCTTTCCGCGGCGTTCGATGGCGCGCACATACGGGTAACTCAAAAATAGCGCCTAAAATAATTATATATATATTTATAATCTAAAATCCCCATCTACCATAATGGTGGTGTAGGGGTGATCTAAAATAATTACTACATATAATAATATTTTCACTTTGTTTTTAGTTCCAATTCATTATTTAGTAACTAAATGTATTATTTATTATTACTCTGTAATTGGATCTCTTTCCTGTTGGGTAATAATATTTTATTATTGTTATATTTTATGTTTTCTTCCATCTTGTTTTTTTTATGAATATAATTTCCTCCTGTTTTTTTTTTCGTTTCGTTCTCCTCGGTTTTAATTACAAGAGTCGTTATCAGAGCCTTCCCTTCTGTAAATGATGAGTGTTTACTCGGTGCGGTGTTCGCGACGGAGAGTAGTTTATTGTGTAGAGCTGTGTACACTCGGCATCAGCGCTAGATAGAAACGGCGGAATGGAAGGAAGGGGTGTTATCTCGGTGGAAACAGTGCAGTCGCACCTCTAATGAAGCCCTTACCTCTCCGTTCCGCGCCCAGCCCCGCACCAGATCCATCTGCCGGCTCCCTAATTGCGCTCTCTACCTTCCAAATGAGACCCGCGTACGAGACACGCCGACAATTGGATTACTGTTTGCGTAACTAACACCGCGACCAGACCAAAAATACAAAAAAAAAAGAATAGGATGATGCTGAAAAATATATACAACTATGGTGAGGATATCAAAAAAAAAATAATAGTGGAGTTTTGGGTTGTCTCTACTTCAGAATATCCTAAGGGTACGAAAATAACAAGTTGATAAACAGTCAAAAAAATGTTGAAGTTTCGGGTTATCTCTACTTCAGAATATTCTAAGGGTATGAAAAAGAACCAGTTGATAAACAGTAAAAAAAAATGATGAAGTTTCAGGTTATCTCTACATAAGAATATTCTAAGGATACAAAAAAGGGCCAGTTGATAAACAGAAAAAACAAATTATGAAGTTTCGAGTTATCCCTATCCTAAGGGTAAGAAAAAAAAAAATGAGTAACATAAAATGAAAACATATTATATAGATTTCTTACCTAATTCGTAATTTAGGTAAAACTAAATGAAAAATACTCAAATCAAGGTATATACCTTGAAAATGACCACAGGAAAAAACTGGTTGGTAAAAAAGTGAAGAAGAATTTTGAAACAATGATGATTGTCTTATTCGATTGATTGAGGTGAACGCATATATAACATCAGAAACATTCTTATAAAACCACTCTATAGTAACATCAATATCAACTCCAGTCATAACGTTAGCCCAATCTACCGAAGCTAAGTAGCAATATATTTGGCCCTAGAGAAGTCATTAATCAAATATGAGTTATTTTTGTTTTAAATTTGCTGAAATGAGATTTTATGCAGTATGGAGTATGATGATGGCTTATGGGAGGAATTAAGTCAATCGCTTTAGACATGGAGAATTCGACTTTAGGAATACCAGATATATATCTAATTGACAAATTCTCTTTGCCATTATTTTTTCTTTCAAGCAATTCCTTTAAAGTACTTTGAAATTAATCTCTCCACATTTTTGTTCTATTAATCCCAAATTTATTGACATCACCTCTTAACTTATTAGTTTTGTTATTACATGACTGTTGTATAAAATCAGTTTTATGGGCCTACCTCTAGATTTAGATGTCTTCAATCCAACGCGGAACATTTTAACAGGTTGAATATTAATACCGATAGGTATGTGGTGGAGGAAAAGGTAACTTTGGCAAGAGTTAGGTGTGGACAAAATGCTGATAAGCGAGCAGGAATGGAACGCGGTAAGTCAATTCGTTGCTGGGGAGGACTAAAACCCTTCTCCCTTTCTTCCTGGTATCTTTCTTCAGGGTCTTCTCTAACAGCTTCCACCTCATCGGCTACCTGATGAGGTGGAAGCTGTTAGAGAAGATCCTGAAGCAAGATACCAGGAAGAGAGGGGGAAGGGTTTTAGTAGGTATCAGAAACCGACACTATCGGCCGTATTAGACCAAAAGGCCTTTGTCTGTTTGCAGATTTCCCAATCCCCTCTATAAAAAAATAAAATAAATGAAGATATGGATGGAGGAGAGGTATGGCAGATGTGTGTTTTATGAGAGTGGTAGAGATAGGCATTTGGGTGAGGACTTTGAAGCAGTACCTAACGAATGGTTGTTGGGAAGAAAGAGAGTTGATGAGTGAGGATGGAGCTGGCGTAGATATACTGAAGAGACTGTAGGAAAAAGAAAAAGAAGAATGATGTTAAGTTGGAATATGTATTAAATTTTAGATAGATATAAGAATTGATTTAGAGATGGCTCATTCTGTCTAACAGTTGGAGAATCCGAATTGCATTTCATTTCAGAAACTGAAGGAAGAAGAAAAAGAAGAATGATGTTAAGTTGGAATATTTATTAAGTTTTAGATAGATATAAGAATTGATTTAGAGATGGTTCATTCTGTCTAACAATTGAAGAATCCGAGTTGCATTTCATTTCAGAAACTGAAGGAAGAAGAAAAAGAAGAATGATGTTAAGTTGGAATATTTATTAAGTTTCAGATAGATATAAGAATTGATTTAGAGATGGTTCATTCTGTCTAACAGTTGGAGAATCTGAATTGCATTTCATTTCAGAAACTGAAGGAAGAAGAAAAAGAAGAATGATCTTAAGTTGGAATATTTATTAAATTTTAGATAGATATAAGAATTGATTTAGAGATGGTTCATTCTGTCTAACAGTTGGAGAATCCGAATTGGATTTCATTGTATTAAATGCATACAATGCAATCCAATTAGGATTCTCCAACTTTTAGACAGAATGAGGAACTCTTTCTAATTAAATCAGTTCTTACATTAAAAAAAGCTAGCGTAACTTAATAAATAAAAAAAAATAGTTATCATCTTTTTTTAGACGACCAGACGGAGTATATACGTTCATTACGATTGAATTGAAATCGATGATCCTATTTCGGCAACTATAAAACAGACCTATTGTATCAACGCCAGTTTGACGTCCATCCAAAACTGCACATTCCATCGAATCGACTATTATTTTTTCTCGTTTCGCATTATTATTTGTTTGTTGTTTTTTTTTTTTTCGAAAATGGGCATCCGAAAATCAGTGCGTCCCTCCCCGTATTATCTCTCCTGTTTAGCGACGCGACGGGCAGTGATGGATGCGTGCCTGTTCCGGAAACAGTTAATCAATTGTTGGAGCGCACGGTACGCATAGCTTATTCCGTTGTCTGCCGACAGGCTTTGTTCGCCGGCCATCATTACTCTGCCAATCACACACGTACACACACACATGCACGCAAATAACAAACACGCATTTCAAAACAACGCACATGAACTATGCGCGCTGATCCTCGCCGATTTAACAATTTCAAATTTATGCGGTGGTTTTTTTTTGTATGTGTGTGTGTGTATTTTTGGATGGTGGTTGGCTGTGTGAAAGCTTGTCATAATATTTAGTCGGTTCTATTAGTTTCACTCAACCCATTGTTTGCTCTCGGGGTTAATTCAATTTGTTTTAAAGCGTATTTTATTTTATATAGAAATACCAACTTTTTAATACAACCTATCATATTTACATTATCAAAATATTCAATTATACCTACACAAAATGTCCTGAATGATTGAAAAAAAAGGTATTATCACGTGTATCCTCAAACCTCGACTGTTTATCAGGGATCATTGTACGCTACGAAGTGTGAAATTCCGTTATCCTGGTGTAGACGTACTATGAATATAAAATTCATCTGGAGACAATAAAGAATTATCTCAGAAAGTTGATGACGACAGGCTCTGTGATAGATACAAGAAAGACTGGTCGTCCATTCACATCTCCATCTGATGCCAATGTAACTACTGTGCGGGAATGTAACTACTGTGCCAATGTAACTACTGTGCCAAAATCAACACGTTAGGCAGCACGATTATTATTAAGAATTTATTCCTCTTTTTCAATAACAAGTTACTTAGGAGCCACCCTGTAGAAGAATCTAAAAATGCTCTTTCATTCAGTCGTACATAAAAAAAACTACGTTTGTCGTAAAATCACTTGCCAACTCTTGTAAACGTTTAGATTGTGCATCTCCGTCATATATCGACAAGGATTTATAAAAACGCTCCTCGTATTATAATATCCATCGAATATACGAACGTCGTAACGAAATATAATTCATACATAAATCAATAATTTTTGGCTCGGCTTCAATACAACTGCGGCTGAAATTGGGTTGAGTGATTCGCGGTTTATTTGTGTGTGTGTGTGTATGTCTGGCAGATTTGTGCAGTTTAACCCGTGGCGGCATAAAACGTTTTGTATGGAGAGTAAACAAGATCGTAAATAGTAATATTGGCGGATGTCCAAGTATATTACAAACAGGCAGAGCAGAAGCGGCGAGTGGCAGGGGGGCCGTCCTTTGTGTCATTTGCGCCGTTTTATGGGGGGCCCCAGCATGCGCGGTGGGGGCAAAAAGCCGCCGCCGCACTACACCCATTAATTTCGCCGTAATAACCGTCATTAGTCGCCCAAATGATACCTCATTACTTTCTTGCCACGCCTGATATTTATCGCGCCACCTTCAGCTCAGCAAAAATTTTAATACTCTGAATTTCTGCAACTTTTCCTAAATAGTTTAAACCTGCCACTGTTTTTCCAGGACATCTAATTTTTAATCTTATTCAGTAATATTTAAAGATAGAAAGATTGTATGTACTGTGCTCAATAACCAAGGGCAGACAAATATTTTGTATATACTTAATGTTTGGAAAAAATTATTTAATTGTCTGAATAAATATATTTGTTTAAATAGAAAAGATTATTCATTGTCTTGATCACAGTTATTTAAATAAATTAAATAAAAATGATTGGAAAATAATTAATAAATTAATACCACTTCCCGGATATTGAATTACATATTGTACACCTGCTGTTGCATATCAATAAAATATTGCGTAATGCAACAATTAATAATTTATTAATTATTTTCAAATCATTTTTATTTAATTTAAATATATTTGTTCGCGAAATTTATGACGTTCCAGGTAAAAATACTAACAATTACGTTATAAGGCAGTTTTTTTGCTTTCAAAATTCTTTAATTTAAAATGTTATATATTATTGCATAAATATTGGATCAATATAGTAATTAAGATATTTAATATATAATATATGTCATAATAAAAGAGAAAATTTAAGGACGAAAATCTTATAAACCCAAACGATTTTACGATAAATGTATTTTTTTATCTTCGACTAATTGAACTTTGAATTTTTAGATTTTTTATTTAATAAAATAAAGCTATAATACATTCTAAACAAACTCAAACAACGATAGAGAAAATAATTGATGTGCAAAATTAGTCTTAATCTGTCTATTGAAGGTCACACTTCTATCAGTTGTTACGCCTAGATTGGGATACGTATCCACTATTTCCCGAATGAAATATTGGGCGCGTTCAGGGAACCGTAGCGCTGCAGCGCTTTACGAAAGCGGTGTCGCTGAACGGTACCGCTTTATGTGTGGCGCTGCAGCGCTTTATCAAGCCGTAAAGCATATATTTTTTCCGCTGGATTGCATTTCAAGTCATGACAAACACCCGACTGATGTGGACATTAGAGTCAAAGCGTTTGTTATTCCCTCACCACGCAGGCTTTCGTGTAAACCAATCGACCACGGACCAATTAGTCCATTTAGAAAATGCGATTCTGAACAGCTTTGCCAGAAAAGAGCATATCACTGCCGTTTTTTTTTCGATTTGGAAAAGGCGTACGATACCACCTGGAGGTATGGGATCATTGAGATATTTTCGTGAGGGTCCTAAACCCTGAAAGCGTGTTCAGAGAACATCAAGCGCTTTGTACTGCAACACTACATGTCTAAAATTTCCCTGAATTATTCCCATTATCTTCATATTAGCTGAATATAATTTTCATAAAGTATTGGAATTGTTAAGAAAATACGAACAAAAAAACACGAGCCTTATTATAAATATCGCAACAAAGCATTGCCAACTAAGTTTTCTTAAATAACAAATAAAATTCGATATATACATACATATAAAAAATCCATTCCAAAGTTTATGCCAACGACACGAGCATCCAATAAAGAAGTCTCGGAGAGGTGCATAAAATAAAATGTAAATGCAGTGCATGCTTGGACGAATTCTGGAACAGAATAAACTTATTTAGTTCGGGTTTGAATTGATAATTTTTAAAATCGAATTTCAATAAAATCTATATTGATTCAATTTGTATATTTTAATATACACAATTTAATAGAGCCTTCATAAATATATATATATATATATATATATATACAGAGAGATTTTTTTATAAGTATACATTAGGGAAAGTATATACCTGCAAAAAACGCGAGCCAACCGCATTGAATAATTAATGTGTGTATGTTAAGTTGACTATTTGGCATATATGTGTTCAGTTGCGTCTTATAGGCAACTAAACACACATACATTAATGCATTTGACTCGCGTATTTTGCAGGTATACATAGGGGAAATGTGTACTGATAAAAAAAGCTCTCTGTATATATGTACGACTATGGCCCGTTAGTGTAAAGTATTGTCCAGTTTGTTGTTAGCTGGCTCCTTGTTAGATTTTACAGAATGTTAAATCAAATGCTGATTTATAAAGGGTTTAATATATCGGACACTTTTTTCTCATTAATCACTTGGTAAAACATTGTTAATATTGAATTAAACTTGTAAACCCTTATAAAGGGTTTGAATAATTAACGAACGCTCGACAAAATGTTATTAAGGTTTTCTGTGATCCGATAAGCAATGGTTATTAATAACGGAAGCCTGTTTTACAGCGGATATGAAAAAAATAATGAATATATGAACATTAAATTATATTTCGCCTAATAATATTTTTTAAGAAAATATTATTCTATCCCCAATATGCGTCCTAAATACCATTCATCAATTTATTTTGCGCTGAACTGTCCCGATGAATCAGGACAGTACAGCGAAATCATAGATTTTTCTTTAACTTCATCATAAATTCATAACAGAGCGGAAAGACATCTGGTCGACAGCCCAGACATACTAACACCTACATGTATTGTAATAATTATTTATGTTAATAGTTAAAATTATCTGTATAGTCTGAATAAAGATGTGTGTATATATAGATTATTATATATAAAATTTAAGAATATAAGAATGCAATAAAATATAATCTTATGGTCTTATCATTTATATACTCGTTGCATTTTCGCGTTACCTAAAATTTTTACGACCGGGAAAAGCATTCAGAACGAGTCTCTATTTATTTGTGTTTAGTGAAATGTCATTAGTGAAAACGCGCAAACGTGTCATCAAATTCTCCTTCAATGCCAATTTGAAATTACGAAACATAACAAGAATATGTGTATCTTATTATTAGAGATTATAATAATTAGTTGTGACAATATTAATAAAAACACACTTTTCTATTCCTAAACAATTCCGAGTTTTCTTCATATCCAGATGGACAATCATAAAATCAATGCAATCAATTTTCATTTTATCATTAATATTACAAACAGAGGATTTGTGAATGTCATCGTGATCAACTGAAACTGGCCGAAATGAGGCAATGGCGAAGAAACGGAGATCAATGAGTATTTTGACATTTGCTTTATTGGCATTCCTATGCGTAAGTGGCATACAATATTTCTACCAATTAGTCATAGTATATTTTAAATATTTTTCGAATAATAACTAAAAAAATATAGTTGTTGTTAGTTTTTAACAATTAAATTAATCATTTATTGAAGAAGTATGTTTAACTGCACCATTGTTACAAAATATAACGTAAAATGTACTTTACTTACTAATTATAATATTAAGCTTTGAAAGTTACTAAATAAATTAGTTGTTCAGGCGCGGCCTACTTTGGTTAAAAATTCTATACCAAATTATTTAATCAAATGCAATTTTGGAGAATAAATTGATGATAATAATAGGAATCGTAAAATCTGTTTAAAAATAAATTATTAATATTAACATACCTCAATAGAAAAAATAACTTCCAACCCATTCCTGGTGAATCGAAAACCAATTCACCTCCACCACTCACTAATTACCACTTGTTCATAAACAAAAATAAATCGCGTTTTTAATTATTAATAATTTCTAACGTTAAAAATTAAACCGGAATAGTGAACACTGCGCGTTTTCGGACGACTGAATCGAAATACAAGAGCGCAATTATCGCAAATCAAGAAGAAAAAAACGATCGATGATTCACTCCGAGAACGCATTCCTGAGATAAGAAGATTCGTTGTACCTGGATCCTGGCGCACAGCCAAAAACATACCTATTTAAATTGTTGTATTTTCAATATTATCGCGTATTAAAATAATTACAGCTTAATATTTATTTACTTTTTTTATTAAATTCTCATTTATCCCGTAGTAAAAAAAATATGTATGAATTATGATGTATTTTAATTAATACACTTGATTATTCGTTTCACTAAATTATTTTATATTTGTGTTCGCGTAATAAATTAGTTGTTCTGGCACGGCCTACTTTGATTAAAAATTCTATACGAAATTTGTATTTGAGATTAAATATCTCAAAAACGGTAGACGGTAGCTATTTAATATGTTATATAAAAAATGAAGAGTGATTAATTTTCTATTAAAATAGCATAAAAAATATAGGGTGTCCCATTTAAGTAAAAAGAGAAAAAAATCATTTTGCGTATTGCTTCACCTTGTATATAAAAATTTGTTTTAAGGGAAAAAAAGAGTATTTCTTTTATTATTAAGTATTTTTGCATTTGTATGGCGTTGAAAGAATGTTTATTTCATTTTTTATTATTGAAATATTAGGCTCTAAACATCTATCGATTTCAACAATCATTTGTTTATAACTTTTAAACCATGAAAAATTGACCTATTAAATCTTATATAAAAAATGATTATTTTTAAACGTAGAATCGAAAATCTTCATAAAAAATATATCATTCCATTTAAAAAAAACATATGTTTGATACGTTACGTGATTATTGGACACCTTGTATATATGAAACTAATTTTAAAATGTGAATTTTGACAGTAGCTACTAATAATGTAAGTAACATTTTTTTGTATATTTCTTTATAACTGAGATATTGGACTTCATCGTAATCTTGCGCCACCCTCTATATATATATATATAATATATATATATATAATAGTTTTATTCAAACTATTTACGATTAAGTTGAGATACACAATAAAAGTTCACGCAGACTGCTGCTAAAAATTTCAAGTTCAAATCCGGATTGAGTATAACTTTTATATGATCGCATCATGGTATTGATGTACCATGATAGACACATTACCATTCTTTATACAACTACAGCATGTTTAAAAACAATATTTACACTGTGTCAAGTGACTGGTGAAACGTCTTTAATGGTAAAAAAGGTTGCATGATGTCACGTTTGGATGTTGAGCTTCGAAGGTGGAGGTATGAAAATCGTGTTATTTACTTCGTTTTTATTATCAAATATTGTACATATATTTGATATTTTTAATTTTAGCAGAATTATAATGAAATTATGGCATGCAAAAACGTTTGTATATAGTGAAATATTGGAAATGAAAAGTAGTTCATGTAAAAAGTATCAAATTTCATGTATACTTAATGAACCAATAGAAACCATCTGTCCAATTTTCTACAAACTCCCCATATTTCAGTTCTGTTTTTTTTTTGTTCACCAGGGGTGTTTAAAGTGGTTTATCGATTAATTTCGCGGTTGTTAGGTGGCGCAAATCCCAGCGCTGCTGTCACACTTATATATCGGTACCCGAGGCATTATCGTCGCGTAATGGCAACAACACAGAAGCGTTCCCCGGTCTCATCCCACGCAGACAGAATGACAAATGGACCGTATCTAGTTCATAATCATTTAATCCGCGTTAACCCTCTCGCGTCATCGCCCCTGTCGGGGGGGAAGAAGAGGGTGTTTGCAGAGGAGGGAGCGGGACGACCGCATTCCTACATCTGCAATTGAACCTCTGCTCTCGTTTCGTCTAGAATTTAATGTTCCGGCTTCGCTAGCTGAGTGGTTATTAATAAGTGGGACATTAACGTGTGAATCAGTTTTCAAATCAAATCAGGTCGGATCCTTTGAGATGACTCGCGATGGGGTTGATTTAGAGTTGAAATATTTGTTACGGATTAATGATAATAATAGGGATTTTCTAAAATCGAAAAACTACATTTATCCTTGCGAATTTCCATAAATTAAAAATACAAAAAAGTACAATATCAATATATATACAATATATCTATTCATGTAAATATCCATAAAAATTATAATAAAACAAATTTTAAATTCTTTTAAAAATGGGCTAATAACCCGAAACTAGTCGAGAATTTAAAGTTATTCAATCTAATATGTGTTTTATTGGTTGAATTTTAATAATCTATTCATATTTATTTCATACAATATGCTCTACCAATGTCTAAATATTAAAACCATTAATTAAATTAATTTAACTATTTTTTCTGTTGGACAATAAATATTTATTTATTATTATTATAATTCAGAGATATTCCGAACATATCTCTGAATTACAATTTATTATATAAATCGTTGATTAGAAAAATAAATTCTAACATATAAACTCAGATCTTTTTAAATAAAAATGTTTTGAAAATAATTAATAAATTATTTCCACATTTAGTTCTGTGACTTTTGACTTACGTTACGTAAGTACGTTAAACAAATGCACATTAAAACAACTACTTCCCGGGCATCTTTTCTATTTATATTCAGATCTTTTTATTAGAGGATTTCTGCAATGAAAGCCCTTGTTTTAAAAAAACTATGGGAAAGTAGCAAATCTGCCTTCTTGATTTTTCTAATAAAATAATAATGAATTTTCAATTTTTAAGTCTACTCTAATTATATTTTTGTGAATCATCCTTTAAATGTAACGACTTTTATTAACAACCCCGTTTATTTACACAAGAACAAAAAAAGAATCAATCTAGATTTCGTCATTCGCGCCACCCCTTTTATTTCAGTACGTAATCGATCCGATCTTTTTTTTTTTGTCTGTACGTTATTTATGTATTTCAGCGTCGTCCTGCCGGGCCATTATTGACGCCTTAATGGGCCGGATTTGTCCTTGCACGCGCGTCCCGTCACTGTTTGCAAACACTGATAAATAGCCGGCGCGCGTCTTGCCCGCCACCCCTTTTCGGACCCGATTTTATGGCCCCGGACAGGTTTTAATTAAAACGATATTAAAACCGTGCATGCGTGTTTTCTATGCGGGATATGAAATTTAAAACGTGACCATTGACGGTTTCCAAGGGTTAAACGTATTAAGCTCAGCCGTTACCGCCCGCTCAGATTTTATAATGTCCGTGCGTCTGTGTTTTATAGGCGATAATCTCCGGGGCCCAAATCCCCTTTGCCCGTCTCGCACATGAATCTCTTTTCCTCTTCCTCTTTACTTAGTTGTTGTTGTTTTTATATAAACAGCTCAATATTTGAACTAGTATAACTCTATATTGTTGATTATTTTTTGTTTGTATTAAAATTCCTTTAATAAATTAAATTAAAATATATAAATTAAAATTCGCCACATTTTCATCAACACATATTTAAAAAAAAGGATAGGAGGTGAAAGGATAAGAAGGTTGAGGATATGGCTTTGGCTACCAGGCCCTTTCAACCAGTCACTGCTTTTTTAATATTAATTTACCATAATGATGATGTAGGGGTATTTTTTAATACATAATTAAGTGAAATCCACAAAGTTTTAATTTTCTTGTTTGAATCTCGTAATATTCTTTTATTTCTAATCACTTTTCAATGTTTGATTCGGAACAATAACATATTTTAGCTTTATTTTTAAATTCGAAGACACCACGTTTCTTTGTTTACAAATAATAATAAAATTTGAATACCCGAATGAAATTTGTCTGTTAAATTAAATCCGCAACGGGACTCGAACCCGCAGTCTTCTGCCTCATGAGCCCACTCGGCTATCCCAACCCCCATCAATACTTTAATTGAAAACGGTTCCGGATTGGTATCATTTTTGAAAATTTATAAAAAATATAACCATGTTTTATGTATAATAATTTATAAACTAACTCCAGAAAAATATAACCATGTTTAATGTACAATAACAAAATCATATAATAATTGATTGATGAGGCTGATAATTGTTGAAAGTTCATAATTACTTATATTAAATAACACTATTTAGTCTATAAAAGTCTATTGTAATATAGCTACAATTGTTTCACCACACTGTGGCTTCTTCATCATTTCTTCGCCCGAAGAAGCCACAGTGTGATGAAACAATTGTAGCGATATTACAATAGACTTTGAAAGACTAAATAGTGTTATTTAATATAAGTAAAAAATCATATAATGTAAATAATTCCATTACTTGTATGGAATAAATGTATTATTATTAAAATGAAATGGAGATTATTCACAATTTGCAGTTATTTAAATTAAAACTAAATTTACGGATTATTTCCAGTAATTTTTTTTTATTATTATTTAATTGCATTTTTCTTTTCATTTCAACTTTATTAAAATTTCTCAATTTATGCCGTGACGTAAAATACTTTACGAGTAATTTCCTCTCAACAAAAAATAAATATATACACATTTTCATTTCACGGTACATTAAAGAAATATAAAAATTATTATTCACGGTCCATTCGTGTAGATTCAGTCGGCGCGCTTTGATGGCGAAAGCGCCGGGCTGCTAGGTGGACGTTTCAAGGAGGCGGCCCTCCTCCCCGGACGCCGTTCCCCCGTAATTCTATTTACCCGAAAGCCCTTCGTCCTTCCTTGGTCCGACTGTTTTTATTGGGAAAGGGTCCGGGGGGCGCATGCGGCCCTTTCAGCTCTCCGGCTCCGGGCGAGTTAATTAATATGAATTGAAGGGCCTATTTACATCACCTTAACGAACGTGCATTTCCACCGATGCTTCCTCGAAACGGGTTTATTTAATTTAATACGACTCGACTATGCAGTGTGGATGATTTTTCATTATCCAAATGAAACGTGAAATGCTAAGTTTAAAGAGTACGTTATTTATTAAATTCACATTCTATGAATACAGTTTCAACAATAAATCTGTGAAACTTAAAAACAGTTTCATCAAATAACAGCCTTTACCATAGAAACCATACAAATCTTTTAGAAAAGCTGCTTAGACTGTGACGATCAAAAATAACGCACACGTTAAACTTAACATTTCTAATAGAGAATAGCCTCGATTATCTGCTAAAATATTTAAGATATAAAAGTAATTGCATATTTACGAGCTATGTGAAATTGAGTAACTTGAATAATTGAACACAATTATATTCACAAATTGTAACAATAGCGCAAAGCTCTAAGTGATGACACTCAATGTAAAATGGGCTCTGCAAGATAGGCAACCAAGCAAATGTTTCATCCACTAAAAAATACGTACTTGTCCTTTGATCGTGCAAGGAAACAATCGTTACATTCTTTACTTTACTGTTTTATTTCAGTACATACAGTATTGAAATAAAAAAATGAAGTAAAACAATAATGTGTTCAATTATTCAAAATACAAAAGTATAAAATCTATAAAATTACGTAAATGATTTTTTCTACATACTAAATTAGGTTAACTTTTTTATTTGTATAGATGATTTTGTCAAAATTATTGTAAACTCACTTAATTGTAAAGCAAACTAGCACGGTTTAGTAAAAAATCAACTTTAATCGTTTGATATTATAAATTTATAATGAAGATTTTTTATGTATTAAATCAGCTGCCTGATGATGATATTGTATATCGAAACAATTGTAGCAGTGTTTTCTACAATAAATCTGTGTAACTTAAAAACAGATTCATCGTATAGCAGCCTCTACCATAGAATTTTTAAAATGTTAGTGTTTTAGTGTTAAATATTAATCTTCTAGAAAATGTATTTTCAGCCATCCTGTACATACGGAGTAAAATATTCTCTTTATTAGAAAATGTACTCTAAAATTTTATAATCATTTTCGATCTCATTTCAAACATAATTCAATAACAATCCAACATATTTCATCCCAAAACACATATCTCTCTTACAACATGCCCCCCCGGGGCGAAACGATCTTGTGTATCACCCCCGAAGAATAATTCCGGATAACCTCAGCAATATTTTCGCTAATTACGCCGTCCCCTCCACGGCAATAATTTTGATGAATGGACTCTTGTTTATCCCCACGGTGTTGCTTTTAGGGGCCGGACCTTCGAGACCCGGGAAGCACGATGATGACCCCGAGGTGTCCGAGGGTGCAAATTACGACGCCGATAATAAATACCATAAAAGTGCTGGCCCGGTTTATGGCGCGGCCGAAGATTATGACAAAGGCCGTCGGCGACCGGGGGGCTAAAATTGAATTTTATTTCTCGGCGGCAATATGCCGGACTTATGTGTGGTGTAGTCTGTGTGACTGGTGGATAATGTAGGGTGGATATATTTATTAGGTTTATTATTGCCAGTGAATAAAAAAAATAATATACTATAATAGAGACCAAGATATTTTATACAGTGCATTTTTTATCTAGGCCTCATAGGTATTTACATAGGAAAATCTTTTCGTCGTGTTAATGGTTTTTCTATGGTATGGATTTTGATCAAATTAAACACACATTTAATTTAGAGTAATATGTACAAAATTCAGTAGTTTTTAAACTATTTTAAATGCGTTTTATGTTTTTAAAATTAATTTTAAATGATAATAATTTTGAATATTTTTTTAAATAGTAGGCTTAGTTCACTGACATCAATCGTAATTGTCAAAGTGTTCCAATTTATTGTACTCCTTTTATTGAAAGAATGTCGGTTTATACCACCCAAGAAAAGGTTAAAATGGTGATGGAATACATAAAAGGGCTATCAAGTAGACAAGTGCTTGATCATTTCTCCGTGATACTCCACGGCCAATTCCAAATCAGATAACAATTCTAAAATTTTACAACTTTGTTAAATTTGGTTGTGTTAATGCGGAATATAGTGGAGGAAGAAAACGTGCAAATCATGTTGTGACAGAAGACTTGAGGGAAAATGTGTGTTTGGCAATTGAAGAAAATCCATTAATAAGTGTGACAAAATTATCCAGCCAATTTCAAGTTACACGAAGCAGTTGCTACCAAGCTTTGAAGTTGGAAAAGTTTAAATGTTATGAAATTCAAAATAGCCACCATCTGTTAGAAAGTGATTATTTTCCGAGAATGGAATTCTGCGAGTATTGGATAAATAAAATTAATGAAAATCCAAATGTAACGAATAGAATTCTTTTTACTGATGAAAAACTTTCATATTGAATGGGTCAGTAAATAATCAAAACACAAGATTATGGTCTAAAAAAAACCATATTTCTTCAAAACCACACACACAATGGCCACAAAAGGTCAACGTATGGGCAGGAATGGTAGGTAACCATATTATAGGTCCTTTTTTTATAGAGGGATCGCTAAATAGTGAAAAATATCAAAGATTATTGATGGAAAATATTTTTCCTGCCATTGAATAAGTGCCAGTAAATGGTGAAATAATTTTCCAGCACGACGGTGCTCCTCCACATAGCACGCGACAAATTACTGAGTATTTAAATACTCAATTTCCGCATGGATGGATTGGGCGATTTGGACCTCTGAAATGGCCAGCAAGGAGTCCCGATTTAACACCGCTCGACTTCTTTTACTGGGGTTATTTGGCAAGCAATGTTTTTGACGATATCCGTAGCAGACCAAAGGATTTAGAAGAACTAAAAGGAAGAATTCTCGAAGAATCTGCTAAAATAACTCTCCGGCAGCTTCAAAATGTGAAAAGACATTTTAAAGATAGGCCAGGTCATTGTTTAGCTGCTAATGGGCAACATTTTGAACATTTACTTTAATGTTATGGTTTTTTTAAAGTTATTGTATTGCCTAGTTTAAGTTAATTAATTAAAGTTTATTGAATATTGGAAACTAATTTGAAATAATTAACTAAACCTTAATATCTTTTCAAAATAAGCTCTTTTGTGTAATCCATCACTATTTAAATCTTTTCTTGGTCTACACTGTGATCAACATTCTTGCAATAAAAGATGTACAATAAACTAGAATACTTTGACAACTTCGGTAGATGTCAGAGAACTAAGCCTATTAATTAAGAAAATATTTAAAATTATCATTATTTTAAATCAGTATTTAAAACATTAAATGCATTTAAAATAAGTTAAAAACAGCTGAACTTTGCACAAATTACTCTAATTTAAATGTGTGTCTAATTTGATCAAAATCCATACCATAGAAAAACCATTAACACGACGAAAAGATTTTCCTATGTAAATTCCTATGAGGCCTGGATAAAAAAATGCATTGTATACTCAATGTTTGTAAAAATGTAATTGTCTGAATAAAGAAAATAGAATAGAATATATATATACAATATTCTATATAGAAGTTGTTTTGCTATTAATTATTTACTATAATTAATTTTATAAAATAATAGTTATAAAATATGTATTTCCAATAATTTCTTATTTAATATTAAAATATTATTAGTGATTTAAAGTTGAATAAGGAGTTGTAACGTAATTTTTCACCCGAATGAAGCCTCCCTATTTATTTTTTATTAATGACAAATTAGCCGTATACGAGCGTAGTGGGAACCGAAATGGAACAACTGAAACGAACCGTAAGGGCCCCTATACCTCTTAATTTTTTCCAACGCGCCTCGCAACAATGCCCGGCGAGCACCACTCGATCACTCCGCTCAGAGGGCGCATAATAAATTAATCGGGTCATGAGGGGCCCCCGAGGCAAACGATACCTGTTGTGCGTCTGTTTGGAAGATCGCAAGTGTAAAAAATCAATTGGCGGGACCATTAGAGAGGGGCAGGGGGTGGCGGGCGCGCAACTCCGAGGGACCGGTGGAGAGATCAAAGGGCGCGTCCTGGAGGCGTCGGACCGAAAACTCGTCGAAGAGGAAGAGGGTCCTTTCGGCGTGTCGCCGCCCCAGGGACGGAGAGAAACTCTGTGATGTTTAAATTATGAATTTAGATGTGTATTAATGCGGCATGAGGGTTGGGTAGATTGGGTGGATTGAGGGTGGTGGTGATATAATTCGCCGGGATGAATTTCCGGAAAGAAACCGATACGGCTCGCTGTATACCGCTGACGTGATGACGGTCGTGTTTTAGGTCGGATAACGCTACCCCACGGGGACCGAGGGATGGAACTCCGTAATACGTTACCTAGTTAAATCTAACACCAGTGAAAGGTATAGTAATATAAGAAATTTTAATATAAATTGTTAATTATAAACCTTAAAAGCATCACCTTCTATCAAAATACATCACTCATGAATAAATACATCAATAATATTACTTTGGATTATCTCATCATTTCACACTTACTAAAATACTTGTATTGTCTATGTCTACGTATGGATAATTTTATGACACCCTTTGTATCGTTTTATAGTTATTCTTCATTTCATTCGGATTAGTTTCACTTTCGTAAACCATTGACAAAGAAAAAATCTTACATCATTATTCGGGTCTATTTCGTAGATGTAATGATAAATTTAACGGACACTTCATTCATATAATCATTTTTGAATGAGTAATATTTTATACGTATATTGTTATGTTAGATTACAATATTTCCAATGCCATTCAATATCATAATTTCTTGAAATAATCGAATCTCCAAACTTTTCTCGCAATAATTCAATTGTTGCATTTGCTGTGTGGCATGTAGCCCCGTCTTGTTGGAACCAACTGTTGTCAAGATCAACTTCCAATTTCGGTCATAAAAAGTTGGTTATCATCGATCTATACCGCTCTCCATTGACAGTAACGGTGTTACCATCTTCATTTCGAAAAAAGGTACGGACCAATGATTCCACCAGACCAAACACCACACCAAACTGTCAATTTAGATGAATGTAATGGTTTTTCTTGAATCTTATTCGCACTAGAATCGACGGTTTTGTTTATTTACCGCACCACTCAGATGAAAGTGAGCCTCATCGGAGAAGATGATTTTCTTAAAAAAATCGTTATCGTTTTCAAGTTGTTCCAAGGCAAAATCAGCGACGTTTACGGTGGTCCAATGACTTCAGTTCTTGAGTGAGGACAATTTTTTACGGATGCAAACCCAAATCCTTTTTCAAAATCCGCCAGATTGTGGTTTGAGACAGTCCCAATTGTTGGGAACGTCTTGGAATCGACAAATTGCGATCTTTAGCAGCACTTGCCTGAATGGCAGCAATATTTGCATTACTTCGAGCGGTTTTTTGTCTTATTGGCACTTTAACATTATGTAAAGAAAATGTACGCTCACAATTTTCAACAATTCGACGAATAGGGAGCACACTTGAACGATTATTACTACCACAAAATGGCAAAAGCGCACGAAAAGTTGCAATTGGAGAACGATTATTTTGATAATAAAAGTGAATAATTTGCAAACGTTGTTCTTGTGTATATCTCTCCATGATGAAATTGTAAACACTACTGAATACAATGAAGAATAAATGACAAATCATGATATATTACAAATGGGCGAAACGTCATTTCAAAATGATATCATCCCTATTGGAAAACCTTATATTAAATAGTAATCTCTTATAAATATTTTACACCGCTTTCGTAAAGCGCTGCAGCGCTACAGTTCCCTGAACGCGCCCATTAAGTATACATAAATGTGTTTGTCTATCCTGGGTTATAGTTCAAAACCCTTAAAAAAAATCTATAAAACTAAAACTTGAAGAAATGTGTTTTTTTATCTGTATATATTTAAACCGTATTAATTCGCGATCGATTTGTAAGTAAAATCGAGCATCGCGAAGAGATAAATATGACGGACGGGCAGGAATTTATTGCCGGGCGAGGCCCTTAAGTGGGGGCCTTAAAATTGTGTCTGCCCGATTGGCCATAAAACCCGAATTATTGGCCATTATACGGTGAAACATCTTAAGGCGACTTTTACGCGGCGATAAACTTTTATTAAAATATCGAACGTTAAACGGCTTTCCTGCCCAGAAGTATCGCGATTCCATACGATAAAATGCAAATTGCGAACTGCCGGAACGAACACGCAAAAAGAGGAAGATAACGAGAGAGAGAGCGTACACTTAAATTTTATTTCGATGACACCTAATCAAAAATTATTATAGATTTGTTTGTGTTCTTTTCAATGGTAGCTAAATTTTCAGCTGGTATTAGGCAAAAGTTCATATAAACTGAATTTTCTTCAATCTTAAAATACAGCTGGACGTCCCAAAGAATTACTTATCATTTTGTAATATACTCATTCAAAACGATCTATATACTAATTCTAGGTGGGGCACTGAGAACATTTTTTCCTTCAACATTAAAACATTCGGTATTTGTGTTACTGAATCTAATTTTATTTTCAGATTAGTTTCGTTTATAAGTCTTTATCAATATCAATTATTCTATGTTAATGACTTGCAGTTGAAACTAGTTGGAAAATGAAATTGAAATTAGTGAAACTAATACCGTGTAGTTTATAGTTATAATTTATTCGACATTTTGAGAATTGCTTAGCAAAGTCTTCATTGAAATTAGCTGCTATTAAAAAAAACTCAAAACTTTTCGCACAAAACACACATTTGATTTATATTAGAAAAAAGAAACAGTGTAATTTCATTTATATTTTGTAGATTGGTTAAAAAAGGTAAATAAAATTTATTATTCATACAGCGTCGAAGAAAATAGTCAATTTTCCTATTCCCAAACAGATTTTATTAACAAAACAAAAACTGCATCAAATATTCGTTCCCCCTTTTTTCCGAACTCAAACTTTTTTTTGCGCAACGTCTGAAAACCACGAAAGGCAAACAAACAAGGCGAAACGAAAACGAAGCAAAAAAAAGAAGACGACGCGAATAGGGAACTCGGCAAGTTCATCGACTTGTGAACCGGCCGTCCACATATAGTGAGTCTTACCGCGGGGGGTGAGTCCGGGACGTATCGATTCCGGGGGCGCATCTAATTAAAAGTCCGGGCACGTCGCGCCCTCAACTCCGGTGACACTGTTTCTCCGGATTTTCACCGGCGAGCGCGACGGGCGAGGGAAAAAAGGGAGACGGAGCGAGCGCGCACTTTTCAAATCGGCAAAGTGCGATTTCCAGCGTCCCAGCGTCACTTTGCGAAAGCCTAACGACGTTGTCGAACTTTCAAATAAATAAAGATTATTACGACGGCGCAGGAATAAAAGTTTTTTCACTTAAGAGGGATTACGACCGGAATTTCTTACAAGGATTGTTTCGGGGTTTTGATTAATCGAGTTTTTTTTGCTAATATCAAAACTTGTGCTTGATATTACCTCAACACATGGTTCTATTTTAATTAGCAACATATTTGACAGTGAGAATGTAAAGTCAGGAGAGTAACACTAAATACTCGCACTTTAAATTTCGGCAGAAGTATATATACAGAGAGCTTTTTTTATCAGTATACATTTCCCCTATGTATACCTGCAAAATGCGCGAGTCAAATGCATTAATGTATGTGTGTTTAGTTGCCTATAACACGCAACTGAACACACATATGCCAAATAGTCAACTAAACATACACACATTAATCGGTTCAATCCGTTTGACTCGCGTTTTTTGCAGGTATACACTTCCCCTAATGTATACTGATAAAAAAACCTCCCTGTATATAAAAAAAAACCTTTATTGGCATACACTTTACAACTTTACAAAACAAACAAAAAAATATCTAAATACAAACATAACTTATTTTTCTTCTTCCAAAAAAAAATTAAATAAATAATAACCAAATACAAACGTAACTTATTTTTCTTCTTTCAAAAAAAAAAAATAAATAAATAAATAATAACCAAATACAAACGTAACTTATTTTTCTTCTTCTTTCCCACCCCAGTCTTTGATGTTAATATAAATATTTATTTTTGCGAATTAAAAACCATTCATACATACAATACAGTCTGATTCTTAACGATGATAAGAATACATAATTATAAACCTGTTAAAAACGAATAATAATCAAAGTGTCAAAATCGACCAAAACACTAGACATCAAAAGCCCCCTCCCTGCTTATTCAAAACCAACTACCCCCTTCATTCTCCTAGCAGTAATTACAGAGGGTGCCCCGGAATTAAGAGCTCGGGGCGCGATTTCACACCTCGCCACAAATGAGTCGTATCAGATGATTTGACGGGCCGTCGGGCACCAATGGACAGATGGACGCCTCGTCGTCTGTTCCGATCTGATAAGGCATTCATCGAAAAACCGCGGCCCGTGATTGCGTGCACAAAGGGCCGCGCGCGGCGGTTCGCTAAGAGGATTACTTTTTGGGGGATGCAGCGAACGAGCGGTGACCGGTTTTCAGTTTCTGGCATATGGCCGGCACACACACGTTTTTTTTTTCTCTCTTCGTATCGTAACATATCGAAAAAGAGGGTGTTGTAAATCAAAATCTGGGTATTCTGTATTGTGTGTACGGTCAGGGAGAGAGAAAAAGTAAAGTAAGATATAGGCGAAAATAAAATATTGAATTTAAATAAAATAAAACAGAGATGATTTACACATTTGCTGTGGACAATTTTGGCAGAGATTGGATTATATTGATGATTTGTCAGAAAAATTATACAAAAGTCTGAAAGGGTATGACCATAATGACCAACCCCATAAATTTACACAAACTTTTAGTGAACAATAAATCAGCAATTGTCAAACTGGACAAGTCTGGGATTTATGAAATTAAGTGCGGGGATTGTGATTGTATATATATTGGACAAACTGGAAGAAGTTTTAGTACGAGATTAGAAGAATATAAAAAATCAATGTTCAACTGGATTTTCGCAACACTGCATAGAAAAGACTATTTTTTTTAATACTTCTAATTTTAAAATATTACACTCAGGAATTAAAGGACTGTATTTAAATCTTCGTGAGGGACTAGAAATTATCAAGGCGATCAAATGCAGCAAACCCATCGTCAACAACATGGAAGAGATTTTGAATTTCCCGATATCGTCCATCCTTATTATCTGATAATTTATTACAGTGGCTTGTATTTGTATATAAATTTGTGTTTTGTAAATTCTTGTATATATCTCCCTGAAGATGAAACTAGTCGTAGCATATATATATATATAAAACAGTGAAACAAACCATGTGCTTTAATTAAAATATATCTTAATTAATTGTATATAAGCTGAACCAAATTTTATTTTCAATTAAAACAATGTATAAAAAAAGTAGAAGCCTCGTTTATCAATAACCCGTGTTTTTTTTTATTATTCATTTCCATATTATTCAATATAAATGACATCAGACATTTAACGACAGAAAAAAAAGTAATGAAAACGCCATTAATCCACTAATAACTCGTATAAATAAGACAAACACACTCACAATAGCTGATTAGTTTATTACGTGAATAATTTCCCCCATGCAGGGCCGGTCGTGGTAAACACACCCACGCACTAAATTCCCCCAAATGAAAACCGAGACTATAACCGAGTATCGTTCACGAATCAGGGAAAAGGGAAAGCCCGTTGATAGTCTTCGCGTGTCGCAATAGATGGCGACTGTATGCGCTAATTGATAAAAGAAAAATAAGTTTTCTTAATAAATATAAATAAATTTGGCGGAAAGACCATAGGTCGATAGCCTGTTCAAGCAAGCAAGAAAGAAACAAATATACCATAATATATTGTAAATATATGTAAAACAAATAACTTTGAATAAAGATATTGTAGTAGTATAAATAAATTGAATGAAATTCGTTTGGTCGATAGCCAATTTGTGAATTGTACATTAATTATGTATTGTACAATGAAAATTCATTAATTACGGATACTCCTCATTGCAAAAAAATATGCTATAAATATCAATATTACAAATATATGTAATTGTAACTAATATATACAGGGTGGGCCTCAAATAACGGTTTACGGGGTTCCTGACAGGAAAGATTTGAAAAAAAAATCTTGAATGTGATATCCTCATGAAAAATATTTTCTACTTTCTATCAATTCCGGTTGTACCGTAAATGGCTTCCATTTTATTTCAAATGGAACACCCTATATATATATATATATATATTTGATTCCCCGTTTAATTACCTACTCATTCATATGGATTCATATCCACATAGCTCTTACAGTTTTTGAGTTTAAAAAAATTATCTGTCAAATACTACTACTAAACATCTTTATTCATGTAACATTTATACATAGTTTAGATAATTATTTATAATGTATTTGTAGACTTATATTCACATATAATACATGAAATAGTCTGTCAAATATTAACCTCATATAGACGTTTCGAAAAATGCCTATAACTTCTAGTAGGAACAAGATAGACAGACGAGCGGCGTCTTGAATTTTTACTAATAGATCCATTTAGATTTATATTTTCAAATATAACAGTAAATACCACTAAAACTAAGGATAAATTAATCTCAATAAAAATTGAAGCTGGCCGGGACGATTAAGTTACAATTAAATAGTATTGCGATACCATTAAATCAAAGATGGGCAAAGTCGATCTTTTTTGTTACTACAAAATAAATTATATGACAATTTTCTTAATAATATTTATTATATTAATATTGGGAAGTCTCATCTATTTATTAATAAACTCAAATTTGTTATTACTTAATAAATTCAGTTACTTAAAATGTTTTATTTAGAAATACTCTATTACTAAATTCGCTCGATTTTACAAAATAAACTATAGCGCATTGCATTCTTTGATTCACAGACTTCCACTAAATGAACATAATTTTTATACAGAATTAAAAATAATTTAAACAACGCGTAACAATAATGGTTACAGGTAACAATTATTAGACAAACTAGTAAATAGACAAAAATTAACACAAAAAAAAATAAATACTCTATTACTAAATTCGCTCGATTTTGCAATAAATATTTATATTAATGTAACACCGAGCAAATATGGCCTTGATCTTTTAAAATGAATATATAATGGCTGAAATAATACATCAGTTCCGTCGTCACTCAAATCATTACATAAACGCGTCATTCTTGATAACAGATTATACACGCCTTAATTCATAGAATGAAATGTACATTTAGATATACAAGCATTCAATCTAAAATTCCTAGAAAGAACAGGGCAAATTCAACCTCCTTAAAAGATCAGCATAATCAATGAGACCATAGAACAGTTTATATGAAACATAAGTTAAGTGTTCGATGATCGAGAGAACGTAGGTTGGAATAATGTATCATATCTCTGTGGCTGAAGTTATAACAGCCGAAACCTTATCCCCGAGAAGAATATAATAAAAAAAAATCAACAAACTTCAGCTCCAATGACCATAGTTTGGTGTATGGAGACAGCACGCAAGAAGTATACTCAAGGTGTATTCGTACGAAGGAAATATAGAGCTTACGGAAAATAGGGATTTTGAAATAATATAATAATATTTTATTCCTTTCTTCGCTTCTGTATTTTTAACGCTAAATGTACATTTCGAGCACAATGTGCTGAATAAATATTTTTTTAAGTTTCTTGAAAATATAATAATAAATTCCAATGATTTTTAAAGTTACTTTTAGTGTTAAATCAACGGTTGCCCACAGAGAGTGTAGTTAAAAATGGATGGTTTTCGGTGAAGAAAGAAGGTAAAACAACATTTGTTAATGTTTGAACGAAACCTGTTTAAATTGAACAAATCATCCAAATTATGTAAATTGTTTTGCAGTGTAAATTGATCGTCAATATTCTGAATTATTTTAAACAATTTAAGATATTCGGCAAATAATAATATATTGCTTCCTTCTAATCTGTCGAATATCATATAACAAATAATTAAAATAAAAGCAGCCCACAGTGAGAGGCTTGAGACAGTCTTGAGCATAATTTAAGTTCAGATGAAGAAATATTGCCAATTCTCGCTATCAAATATATTTGTGTAAATTCATAAATAAAGATGTTTTTATATATAGGATGGCCGTATTTCGTGGAAATGCATGAGGATCTGGGTTATTGGAAGAGTTAGAGAGTTGGTTAAATTGGGGCAAAAATGTGAAATTTTTAGCTCAATAATAATCCTATAACAAATTTGGAATTTTTTTTTTTTTGAGATATAAAAAGCTATTTTTCTCAAATATGATTTTTTTTTTTATTCAATTCATTGAAACTAAGAATTTTCAATTTTTACATTATACATGCACATTTTTATGAGGAATATATTAGTGAATTTATATTTAATACTTGTATAGAAGAAACTTGAAGAAACCATAAAAAATAGGACACCCTGTACAATGAAAGAGTAACGTTTATATATATGGTAGCTTTGTTTTTTTTATGGCACTTTTTCAAAAGTCAATTATAAAATTAAATGTCACTATTGAGAAGAAAAGCGTGATGTATGGTAAAGGAAAGTAGCTGGAAGGCTTGGAAATTGTGGAACGCATATATTGGGCCAATTTTAATGTATGCTGCAACATACAATGTTAAATGAACATCGCCTACTCTGTATTACAGGCTTGTATTTTTAATATTTACCATGAAACCATAGCCAACTTTTATTTTTCTTATGGAGCAATATTGGATTTAATTTTTTTTAGAAAAAGCCAGAGAGATAACATCTTTATTGACATTATTTGTTTATAGATTATTTATTGTTCTTGTAAATTTAATTGTTAACATATGAACAACAAATTCTGTATTAACAAAAATTCATAAGAAATTAAAAATACATAAATAAAATGTTAAAATGTCTTCCATTAAAATATCCAGATTAAGTCTTCTCAATCCCATTTAGTTTTTTAGCATTTGAATAAACACTTTGTTGTTTAATACAAAAACGCCGCGTAAATTAATTCAATCTATATTAAAAGTTTTCGCATTGCGTGCGCCTCTTTTCGAAAGTAAATTTTTAAATGGTGTTTTAGTGTTGTAAAAAAGTTATCTTTCTTTGCGGGTATGCTAATAGCGGTCGTTAAAATTAATTTACGTAATATGTTGAATTGGATTAACGCCGTAATATATTGGGGGGTGATTTATGGGCTTTTATTTATCAATGCCGGGAATTATTTAGGTCACTTTATTATGGAAATCGATAAAGTGTAATGATATATTTCCACGTGAATTATTTTAAAGTTGTTTTATTCAAAATATTTAGACGCAATTATTAAAATTACCAAGAATTATGTGGCGGAAAGATCATCGGTTGATAGCCAATTGGCAAACTTTTACAATATATATTGTAATATTTTATAATTTATAATTTCATAAATTATTAATATAATAATTTATCATTTCATTCAATCAAATAATGCGGACTTTGACAATGACGATAGCAATCACGAAAATTAAATAAAAAATGACAAGAATTAGTCATAGAGAGGCGGAAAAACCTTCGGTCGTTAGCCATTTCATGTAATATATGTGAATATAAATCTACAAATACATTGTAAATAATTATCTAAACTATGTATAAATGTTACATGAATAAAGATGTTTAGTAGTAATTTATCTTATTATTTAAATTATTAATATAATAATTTATCTTATAAGTAAACAAGAAATATAGTACATAAAAGATTTCTATGTGATATATTGAGTCGACATTTTTTTTATATCAATGAAAACACCACCGTCCAACATGCGCAATAACAGGAGCATTTCGCACAGTGTATGGCCCGTTTAGCCCCCTTCACGTGGCGGAGGTGGAAGCGGAGGCGGGCAGGCGCAGTGCGGCCGCCGCCGCCAACAACAACCCCTTTCCCCGCTGGCGCGGTGCGTCCTTGGAAGTCTCGAGGTGCATCGTCCCATCTGCCTTGCAAATGAGAACGGCTTATTTATGGGATTTATGAACTTCAAAGTTCGGTCCGCGATCTACGACACCGCCGCCGCCACCCCCGGCGAGATTATTCTTCTGCACACATTAACATAAGGGGCGATTTGAATATCTGGGTTATCGGCGGGCGGAGAGGGGGGCGGCCGTGCCCTAGATTAAGGGCGCACCACCGGTGGACGCACGGACGCACTTTCACTTTTTCCGCGCCGCCGCTCCGATGGATTTGAATAAATGCATACCAATTGCGCGCGGAAAAATAACGGCCGGCGTGTCGGAAACCGCACCCCCTCCGCTAAAATCTAGTTAATTAACCCCACGTTGATTTAATTAATATATCACTAATCATTTCCATTGATTAAAAAAAGTATACATATATATAAAACATTTCTTGAATAGTTTTCTCATTTATTACTTGGTGAAACATTATTAGAATATAATTAAAACACTAACACTAACTTGTGAATAAAGTGTTAGTGTTTTAATTATTTAATTATATTCATCTCTTCACGTAACTCTAACCAAATACATTATTAGAATAAATTAGGATGATTTAATTTTAGGAAAAATAAAACACTTAGTTTGTTTCACAGTTTAAATTGTGTAACTATTATTGTAGATATTAGTTCTGAATGTGTTATTCTATTTATGCCCGTTCTAATAGTCATGGATTGATCCAGAATTGAGTATTAATTCTTGGATTGTGTCAAAATGTATAAAAATAGACGAAATAGGCAGAAAAAAGAAGGTCGATAGCCCATGATAGACTACTAACACAATTGTACATATTGTTATAATAAATTTAGTAAAATTTTGTTGTTATATTGTCTGAATAAAGATGTTTATATAGACGAAATAATAGTGAAAACAATCCGTAGATCCTCCAATAAAATTCCCGAATTCGCGACTTATGAATCTAAGATTGATTTCAGGATTAAATTGCGACTGTTGGTAAGGCTATTAGTAAATTAGATTGAAATGAAATGAAGAGATTTCAATGTACAGGATTGGTATGTATAAATATAATTTAAAAGGAATATAAATTTAATTAATAAAATTGAAACGTATTGAGAAATGTACGTAAAATTATTATTTTTTTTTTATATAAAACACAAAATATTCTCGTTAGGTAAACCTCCTCCGGTCTTCATTAGAGAAAACGGCTCGGTGTTGGTGAAAGGGGGCGCGCGCGCCGCGGCGTCCAGGTGACGCGCGTCCCCGATCGTTATTCGGCGTCGGCGTCGCCAGCCAACTTCGAACTGCCCCCCCGCTCGCTCGTTGTTCCGCCGCCCCCTGCGCCTCTCGGCTTAGGTGTCCTCCTCATCGGCTAATGGAAGGCAAGAAAGACGCCGTGAAACGGCCGGCGTCGTCCCCGACTCGGCACGACCTTGGAGCATATCTGCTAAAACTACTTAATATGAGGGAAAGGTCAGACTAACGTGGATCGATATATGAATTATTCAATAGGTACGGGGGTTGAAAGTGAATGAACTTTTTCCGCAGCCCTCGCGCCGCGCTTCAACTTCCTCCTCTTACGTGTTTACCCACCTACGCGGAATTGTGTCAACAACAATACTTCATTTACTGAATCTGAACGTCTGTGAGGAATACAGCGCTTCTTTTCAGATGTTAAATATTAAATTAGAATATATATTTTCACTTCATATACCTGATAAAATCCCTTAGAAATAAACAATTATTTGTATTAATCTTCTTTATCGAAAATATTTGTTGATGAGTACGTGAGGTTTCTTGATATTTGACATTTTTAAAAATAACTTTTAAAATTAATGATTTAGAAAAAAAAAGTGGTATTTATTCAGCAAAATGCTGTAATTCCGAAAAATTATTCATTGGACAAACAAAAAGAAACTTAAAAACAAGATACAAAGAACACATATATTATTTGAAAATAAACAACAGAGACAATTCCGCAATTTCTAGTCATTGTCATATTCACCTGAAGATTAAATGAATTTGTTCCTTTTATTACAGAGCGTTCATCACTGTATTTTTGTTTTATATATTTAAATCAGAGATTGAATACGGTGTTAGTTATTATTACGCTTATAACTATAATAATAACATCTAGATATTGGCATGTGACAATATTTATTTCCTCGCGTCAATTCTGGGGTGGCAATATTGAGACACGCGCCGATAAAGTGAGTTTCCGGAGCGTGCGAAACGCCCTCATTATTGCCAGTTATTACCAGAAATATAGAAAAAAAGTAGCCAGCGAAAACGTACCCTCCGGAGCGGAATGAATGCACCGATGGATACATATGGGGGATTGAAATATAACAATAAAACAGTTAATAGACGAGGTGTCATGTAGCCCCGGGCGCGCCGCAGGGCTCACGGATCCAGAGGAGGGTGCCCACCCCCTGATACGGCTAATTTGAACCGCGGGTAGCCGGCGATAAGTGCGCGGACTTTTTCCCTTTGTACTATATATATACATTTTTTGTAACAACACCAACGACGATCATTCGATTCCGATGTGATTGTATGTTGGGTCCTTTATAGCAAACGGCAGCTGTTGGTCGTCGGCACTTAAATCGCTTCCAACGACGCGATTCTAGTCACGGGGATTAATTTACCAAAGCGGACGGATTAACGCCCCGCACGATTACCAACCCTTTGACACTTTGCGAAACTAAACATTTTCGGGATTATAAGAGGCGGATAAATAAAAGGTTTTATAAATTTAAACTAAATTTATGGGGGATATCTTATTATACCTAAAACTAACAAAAATTGTTAAATATGAACGATTGAAATAGAAAATCTTTATTTTTGAGAGTTAAATTATATTACAATAATTTACAAATGTTTAAGCCTCAGAAAATGGCTATCGATCATTAGAATCATTTACAATTAAGCAAGACTTGCTGAGGTAATAATGATGTTAATATACCACGCATATATTGAACCGTAGGGGGATACTGTTTTAGATTCAAATGATCCCATTCTCATATTATGTTGTTTAATGCCTTAATTAGTGTTCTATTTAGTAATTTAATGAGCGTGAACATTTGTAAAATAGGTGAATTCCGTAAATAAATATAATAATAATAATATTATATATCCTGTAGTGCTGGTCATTATGAAACTAAAAGTGAAGCTCTATGCTTCGAAACTACAGTCACTAAAATAAAATAACAAGTTATACAAACAAAGTTAAAAAGTGTTTTATTTAATAAACTCAAAATGCAACCAAGTGAAAGCCTTAACAATTAATAAATTAATAAAAAATGTTTTCGTACAATAGGAAATTATATATAATTATATATAATAGTTTAGTAATATATTATGGCCAGGGCTGCAAAAATTGTCTTTGACATCGAGTTCCAGACACAAATCAATCAACACAGAATGCAATAAAATGCGTAAATTCATTAGAGCTTTCGTATTTTTTTGTCACGGAACATCTCTTCGGGTTTATTTCCTTAGATGAGGAGAGAGGCATTTAAGATATTTCAATGTTGTTATTGTGTAATTTTAGTGTCCAAAGATATATAGCTATATAATTTTAGTGTATTAAAAATATTCTTTAATTTTGTCGGCGTTAACTTGGTGGTACATTTTCAATATAGTATATAAAGAAAACAAAATTACTTGGATAATCCAAGTGGTATAAAAAGTAATTTTGTTTTCTTTATATACTATATTAAAAATATATCTTAATTGTTCGAGTGAATAGAAGTTCTGAACTCCTCGTTAAATTTCGAATACAAAGTTATCGCTAGCAATATTTTCCGATCCCCATTTTAGCCGTCATTATTCGAGCGAGACCCTTCACTTATCAATACGATAGCAATCTATCGATTATTATAAACTTTTAAACCGCTTTATTAGCCCAACTCGCTCCCCGTATATATAAGGACAAGAAAGCTCATTAAGGAGGCAAAGCAAGTAGCGGTTTTAATAAGGCTCTCTCGGATGCGTCCGCCTCGGGGATCTCTGTATGTGTACGTATGTGTGTGTGAGAGATTTATCGCAGACGACATATATTTATTCATTATTCATTCATTCTATTCCGATCAATTTTTTCCGCGGTTTCCGAAGAACCGCCGCATAAGGAACAACGGCCCATAATAAAAAAAAACATCAATGACCGCCTTAAAAATGTCAATTCAAATGTGTGATATTCGAAACGGGTACGCGCCCAGAATGCATCATCAGAATTCGTCCGCTGATTTTTTTTCTGCGCCCGTTTTTTTTTTTTTCGAGTCGATATCGGTTCGGATTTGTGTTTGTGTGTGTGTGTGCGATGGGCCGTGCGAAGCTTGTCTTAACGTGGAATTCTTGTACGGCCAGCACGGGGGACAACATTCCGAGGGAATGTGGACTAAAATGTACACGAACCACTGAATGAACAAGAAAACTGTATCTATACAACGTTGATTTTTTTCTTTATAAAATTTGTGCATTATGAAAAAAAAAAACATAAATTCTCAATAATTGAGTGTGCATGTAATTAATTACTCACTAATATCGAAGCAAAGAAAGAAAGGAGTGATTTTGTGGTAGGAAAGGAAGGGTTATGATTTTAAAGGGCTAATTTTCATGCGTTATTTTGAACAACATTTTTGTATTGTAACAAGGGATTTTTGAAGGAATAATTATGCTTTTTACGAGTAGTAGCATGGGAGACAAATGCTGTATAATCAGCGAAAAGTAGGAAATATCGTGAAGGATTAAAATATCTTGGGTCATGGTTATAGAAATCGGAGCAGTATATATTGTATAGTAATGGAGATAAGAAAGAACCTTGTGGGATACCTTGTAGAAGAGGGATTGAGAATGAATAGATACTTGAAATATATATTTAAATATTAAAAATAAAAAAAATAAGTAAGGAATACTACAATTACAAATGTAAATGTATACTTAATAAATGGTGAATGCGCCGGGTTATTAAAATTTATTTCGTAAATACTTATGGAATATTAAAAACAAACACGTGCAGTGTTTATTTTTAATATTCCATTTCCACTTTCCAACTATTACTAGTATGAAATATCTGATAATCTCATAAAATTTTAACAATATTTTGGAAACAATGGAGCGCCCCGCTCGATCCCAACGCCCCGGAGTTACTAATATTAAAGGCCTCTTAAGATAACCCGGGCGTTTGTGATGTTAATCCGGAATCGGCTGCGGCTGTACGTTAAGTAAAATTTAACGATTCGATTACGATTCCGCATGTCGACGGAACGTCCGGAGAGTCGTTCTCGGGTTATAAAGGAGAGACCCGTCCCAATATAATCCCCCATCTGACTCCATCTAATCACGCCAGTTAAGAACATCTATTTGTAGTTAAATGGCCTCCGGTAGCCACAGAGAGGGTTTCCGAGGTGGCTCGAATTTACCCTCGGATGTGTTTAGACTAAAAACTATTTTCTAAGTAGATTAATTTGTGTGATTAAGAAAATTATTATTTTTAGTGTAAAATAAATAACGATTGAATAAAAGTTTATAATATTTTATTAAAACAATAGTAATAAGAAATGGTAAATACAAATGAAATTTCATTTCATTTAATTTTAATTTTTTAATAATAATAATACCTAGGCTGAAAGACCTCCGAGACCTCCGATCAATAGCCGATTCATCACAAATTGAAAGAGTGTTATTCCTTACTTCACAATTTATTTTTATGTTAGATGTACATTTCGAGACACAAAGTGCTCATTATCAATAACAACGCCAGTTGTTATTGATCTTTCAATTTGTGATTAAACACTTCATTTAAACTCAAAAAACCATTCAGCCGATTCATTTCCAGAATATAATTCTGGTTCAGAAGAAGAGACGTTCTATCTTCATACATCAAAGTTCTTCATACATCACTAACATAAGAACTCCATCCAGTCGAATTTGATGTTTTCGATGATCACGTTAGAGGAAAAGTTAGCAGATTAAACCACAAGAAGAAAGAAGCACAGAAGAGGAAGCTGAAGAAACTCATGGATAACCAATTAGCAGTAAGAATTCCAACGAAAAACAACTTCCACCCTAGAACGGTTAATTTTAGCAATATCAATTTTTCTGAAAAAGAGCTAACTTTGTTAGATTTAGGCCCCAAATACTCCCCTCATATTAATGTTACAAATTTCAAGGATCAATTAATTGTCGAGTCAGAATTAGCAACACAATATTCAAGCATAAGCAATTTTGACAAAACTAATAAAACAAACCTCTTCAATTTCAAATTTTGATAACAACAGTATAAAATCAATAAAGAAAAAAGTCAAAGAAAACAATTTAATAATTACAAAAGCCGATAAAGGTAATTCTACAGTAATTTTACAAAAATTAGGATATTTAAACAAAGTAGAAGAATTTATTTCTACTTATAATATAACAGGAATTAAAAAAGATCCCACTCCTCAACTTCAAATGGAAATAAAAACATTCATCTCAAATCCAAATTCTCTCTTTTTACCCGCGGATAAATATAAATTAACCCCCATGAATCCAACTGCCCTGAGGCTTTACGGCCTCGCAAAAATTCACAAAGAAAATATCTCTATACCTCCCGTAGTGTCCTACATAAACTCACCCACACGTCATATTGCAATAGAACTTAATTCCATTTTTAAAAATTTCACTCATTTTAACGACCCGCACTCTATCAAAAATTCTGTAGAACTCACCAATACCCTTAAAAACATAAAAATAGAAAGTAATTGTAAACTTGTTTCTTTCGATGTTTCTAATATGTTCGCCAAAATCCCGCCCTCCGATTGTTTCGAACTTATCATTAACCATTTAGATAAAAGTAATGTTAATCCTATAGTAAAATCTGATTTTCTAACAGTATTAAATTTAATAATTAAATATAACTATTTTTCATTGAATAATAAATTTTACAGTCAACATGAAGGTTTACCACTGAGCCCACTACTAGCTGAAATATTTATGCATAATATAACAAATACAATTTTAAATTCCCCATTAGACAAAAAACACATAAATCATTGGTTTAGGTATGTAGACGATGTTCTAGCATTTTTCAAAGGTACATACGACAACTCCAACAATTTCTAAAATTCCTTAATTCAATACACCCTTCAATAAAGTTCACAGTAGAAACAGAAACCAATAATAGTATTAATTTCTTAGGCTTAACTATTACCAAAATCAACAACAAATTAAGCTTCAATATATACAGAAAACCAAGTTATACAGACTCTGTTATCCCTAATCATTCCCGTCACCCACAAATATAATACATAAAGAAGCTAGTTTTAATAACATGATAAATAGAGCATTTACACTTCCGCTTAGTATGATTGATAAAGAAAAAGAAATAAATACAATAAAAGAAATAGCACTAAACAACGGCTACACAACATCGTTAATAGACAATTTAATTCATAATTATGAAATGAGAGAGATTCAAAAATTCTTCTACCCGAAAATTAAACCTATAGAAACGCGCCCTTTTAAAACAATCAGCTATTACGGCATAATAAGTTGCAAAATCAAAAACATCCTTAAGAAAAGTAACATTAATGTGATATTAAAAACTCCCCATAAACTTAATAATGTAATTTTTAAATAAAAATGATTTGAAAATAATTAATAAGTCATTTTCACATTTAGCTGTGTGACCTTTGACTTACGTTACGTAAGTACGTTAAACAAATCCACATTAAAACAACTACTTCCCGGGCATATACCCACGCCGGACATTGAATTACATAATGTACACCTGCTGTTGCACATCAATAAAATATTGCATAATGCAACAAATTTTGAACCGAGAAAAATTTCTCTAATGCGAAAACAACAAAAGGAACGTTACTTAATTTAAGGCCATTTTTAATCCGAAAACAAAACTCAATCCCCTAGTAAGATCCGGTGTTTATAAACTAGTTTGTGAAAATTGTAAAGGTGTGTATATTGGGCAATCTGGTCGTAGATTCGAAACAAGATTAAAATAACACAAGCGAGCTTTTAGATTAAAACAAAACAGTTCGACCTATGCTAACCATCTTTTAGAAGAAAACCACATTTTCGCTCAGGATGTACTTTCAGTAATCCATTATGCCGAAAAAGGTCGCAAAATGGATTTACTGGAAGCGCTAGAAATACACAAAGCCCGAAATTTCCCTTCTTAACGACCAGATTGACCTAATGTACACCCCTCTATTCGAAGCCTTATAAATAGTTTTTAATGTGTAATTTTTATTTACTTATGTTTGAGAATGACTACTAGATAGTCGAAACTATAGTCACATAATTAAGTGTAAAATACAGTGGTTAAACAAAATAAAAAAGTGTTTTATTTACAAGTGTAAAATGTTTTCAGTGGATTTAAATAAAAAGAATTTGAAAATAATTAATTAATAAATTATTTTCTCTTTTTCTACTGTTACATCATGACTTATGTTACATAAGTACTTTAAAAATGTCTAATTATAGACATTTGCTGTTGCATTACAATAACATATTGTATAATGCAACAATTTTGGAATCGATTTATTTCTATTATTGTTTTCAGTGGTTTAAATGTAAAACATTGTAAAATTCGTTTCTTATTTTAACGTTTTATTTAAGTGTGAATATTTTCACTTATACGATCAGATTTTCATACGAAAACAGAGAACGTACGTAGGTAGTGTTGTAGATAGAGTAAAGCGATTTCTTGCTTGGAATGTACTGGCCGTGGGGTGGCATCGCCGTTGCCGCCGCCGCCGCCACCGTTTCCTCTCTCTTGGGCACGCGTTAGTGTGTAGTTTAGTTTGGCTTTAGCTTAAAGTGGTGCAGACTGTACACCAGGGCTGCGGCAATCAATACAAGGTGAAGACGGCCTCTGAATGCTAAACACCCGCGGTCTGCGGCCAGGCGGTCGGGTCGGGACGGACGGACGGACGGACACCCCCCTGTACAACTACACCCTACACGGCCATCTACGATGCTCTTTCTGCTCTTTCCGGTCTTTCCGCCTCCGGGCGAGCCGGTGCCGGTGGAATGCCGTGACCGCCGCTCGGCGTTCCCTTAGGTTGTTGTTGCCGGTGTACGTACATCATCGGGAATTCCTTTTGGTTGTGTCCTATCGATGTTTATGGAAAGCAGCAATTCAATAAGAAAGAAACGTAATTAAAAAAATCTTTAAAAAATAAAATATCTACACATTTAACTTTAGATCACTATAAACGCAATAAGATGAAAAATTACTAAATTACAAATTTTCTGTTGCCAGTCTCAAATCGTAATTTATTACTTAAATCATTGTTGCAGATGCTTATGAGAAAATAATTTAAATAGAAAAGAGTATTATTCATTCACTTTGTCACAGTTATTTAAATATATTAAAAAAAATGATTTGAAAATAATTTATTAATTTATTTTACTTTTTCATTTACAATTAAATTAAATAAAATGAAACAAAGATGATTCACACATTTGCAGTTATTTAAAACGGGATTGATCGAATTTTATTGATCATTGCCAGAAAAAATTTTCCTTGTTTAATTTCATTGTAATTTTTCATTTACAGAAAATAAAGTTTTTAAAAATTACAAAATTTGATAAATAATAATTAGATCAAGGCAGAAAGACCTCAGGTCGATAGCCCGGACAAACTAACACAACATTTTTTCTTAATCTGTGTATATGTGTGTAATGTTGTTGTGTGAATAAAATGAATTCATTACTATTTTGAATACCGCATTCAAGCAGTGCATTCATCTTGTAATTATTTAAATTGTTAATAAATGAGGCTTCAACTTTGTTATACATTGTTTATCAATTTGAATAAAACACTTTAAATTTTGTTTGTATAAGTGTTAAACAAACACAGTTTAAAGTGTTTTATTCATTACAATGAAATTAAACAAGGAAAAATTTTTGGCAATGATCAATAAAATTCGATCAATCCCTTTTTCCAACTGCAAAAAATACTTACACTGTAAGTTTTACAAACATCTATTGAAACAACTACTTCCCGAGCATTTACCCCGCCGGACATAGATATTTGTTGTTGTATAACAGCACTGCTGCGACTTGCAACGGTTTATTCAATTTTAATTATTTTTCAAATTTTGCAAACCTACCATTTTTATTTAAATAAACGCTATTAATACAAAATTTATTCAAACACTCTATGATGAATCCGCATCCATCCATCCAACCAAGCGAAGCCGTAATATTCAAAGATCCGCGAGCACAGAGGGGTGGAAGAAGTCGCTAGACGGGGGCCTGTGTTTGCTCGGGGGGGGGGCTTCGGATTAATAACGTTAATGTAGTCGGTGTAGTTAGTGATGAGATGGGAGCGAGTGAGTGTTGGTTTGTGGATTTAAATTAAAAATTTGCGGCGGATTGGGAGCGAAGCGTTTTATTGGGAGAGAGGGTTAATTTCGGCAGGGGGGGACGGCGAAAACTTAATTTAAGGACAAAGGGAGATAACACCGTAATCAACACAATCGTTAAAATCAATACTGAAGTGGGAAACGGTGATGAAAATGGGAATCAGTGAGCTGGAATGACTTTTTTTTATTTATTTATTAAATACATCACATACATGTTTCAAAAGGTTTTCATTGAATTTGACAGAAGCTTTTTGACCCGTATTCTAAACTATTTTTTTTAGTCGTTATTAAAATATTATTTATTTTCTCACAATTAAAACACTTTTTATTCCATACATAACACATGTTTTGTTCCATGTTTTTATTTTAAATGTACCCAATATCATAATATTTTACATTACAAATATTTAACAAATACAATTTTGTATGTAGTAGTCTAACGACTAGAGTTCTTTTGTACCCTTTCATTATTTATTAGAAGAATATATCAATAATTAATAATGGAAAAAAGAATCCATTTATTTGGTCACAGTTATTTAAATAAATTAAATAAAATAATGTGAAATAAATTATTTCCTCATCCTAGCCAAAGAAGACATAATTTATTAATTATTTTCAAATTATTTTTATTTAATTTATAACAATATTTGATTAAATATATCACATAAATCCTTAAATGGCAATCGACTATAAGTCTTTCTGCCTTTATTTATTATATACCCCATATTAAATATAAACTACGATGGATACATCAAGTTTTTTTCCTTGTTCTTATGATTTCATTTTAAATGTCTGATTATATGCGTCGTCTTTAGTTGATTACATGGTGTTAATATTTATATATATTATTACGAAATTCTTTAACTTAACAAAATCTCGTAATAATGACAGCAGAATCATCCAAGAGAAGAAAAACCCCGGCAATAAAACAAGAATCCCGACAATTTGTGGATTCCAACGAAATTCCATATAATTTCGTATATATATATAAAAAACGAAAGGGACACTGCGAGTCTAAAAAAGTAAAAGGTGTTTAAAATCGGAGTAAGCAGATGAGAGCCGAGACCGCAGCACGCAATGACCGTAATAATAATCGGCTAATGGGTCTGCGGTTTCCCTTTCCTCGGCCCGTGATTTGTCTCCGGCTCTGATACCTGTAATTTTCTGATTTTCTATAATGAAATGCTCATTGTCGACACTGTAATCATCCCTACCTGCTCAATGGTTTCCAGTTTCGGGGGTATGTTATTTAGGACACCATTAGGGGGACTGATGTTTCCATGAAGGGATTCGTGTTTTTGTTGGGTTTGATTAGAAAAATATATGGGATGGAAGTCGGTAATTCATAAATTACGGTGTTTCAGTTTTAAATTTCACGTTAATGAAAACACAGTTTTTCAGCAAGACAAGTCATATTGCGAGAGTTTCATTGAATGCTTTGTTTCCAGGACACTTTAAATACTGATATTATTGATATTTTCTTTGTTTCAATACTGACTATTTCTTAATCGATCTATTCGTGTTTGTTTGATTTTTTTTAATAAATTAAATAAAAAGAATTTGAAAATAATTAATAATTTTCCCTTTAACTACTGTGACATTATGACTTATTTAATACAAGGTGTACAGAAAATGAGTGAAAACCTTCAGGTAACTCAATTCATTAATTAATTTTTAATAGAAAATCCAAATAAAAAAATGTATGGTTCTTCATTGAGGCTCACGAGGTCTTCGGAATTTTAAATATGTGACTATAAATTAGTATTGTTTTTTAAATATTTTGTTTCCATTGATGTAAATGATTAATAAATCTGATATTTTTACAATTTTATAACTTCATCAGAAGCATTCTTTTAATGAAAATAGATCTGGCAACGACGCACGCTCGTTTGTAAAAGAAAAAGTGTATGCAACACCTCCAGCGGATGATGTAGCAGTTATAAACAGGATAAATGCACACTTGTTTGATCCAGCGTTGCCAAATGTATAGTTCTTTTAAGTGGCCCATGAGGCTAAAGGAAGGACCGTGTGACTTACTTTCGTTAATATTTTTATCTAAAAATTAGTCAGTCACGCTACATAAAGCTTTTCATTTTCTGTACACCTTGTATAAGTACTCTAACAATAGTTTAATAATAGACATTTTTTAATTTGTTTTATTATTCTGTATAAGCTATTGTGTTACGCAACAATAAAACAATAATTTTCGTGACTTTTTAAAACCCAATACCGTCCTCCCAATTACAGCGCACGCACACCCTGATCAAGCCGTAATATCCACATGTCCGCGCCAATTAAACCCCCACAATACCCTAATGATAGCCGGGGAGACGAAACGAGGGTACGCAGGGTAGAGGGTAGGTTATTGGATGTTTCACGTTGAATTTGGCGGCGGCGCGTCGGGCCCTTGTTATGGAAATGATGCCCCCGGGCCGCCGGCTCACTTAAGTGCGTATTGTGCGCACCACCCCCGTGAAGTACATCCCCACTGCAAAAAAAAGAAACTTAAAGAGAGAGTGAGACGGGAGAAGAAATGTAAATTGTTTTACAATTAGTCAATCAGTCGTAGTCTTTGGGGTGGAGGGAAGAAACCGCGACATTGTGGCTGACAGCTGTCGGGTTTTGACGTCGCGGCGTAGAAAAAAGTCAAAAGGGGATCGAGTGGCCCTTTTGTATCGACAACGAAGTTACGCCGGGATCGAGTTGGCTGCGGAACAAAGGCGTCGTTTTAAATTATAAAGCAATTCTGGTTTCGGTTGATGGGGCGGCGGGGGCGGCGAAGGGGGACTAATTCCCTCATTTGGAAATTTTTCGACGCCGGCTCGCCTCAGGGGAACGACAAATGTTATCTCGTTCCCCTTTTCGGCGATTCATTAATTGCCGAATTTTCCGGTGTCCCCTTCATCAGATATAAAACAATCGGGTTTGTCGTTGAATTTGATTTTTTTCAATTAAAACTTCACTAAGATGATATTAATTGAAATGAATAACGATCATTATAATAAATTACAATTATATATACAAGGATTATATATATATATATTATATTATATTATATATTATATATATATATATATATATATATATATATATATATAAATATCTTTATTCAGACAATTACATTTTTACAAACACGAGTATGTACATTAAAATAATGCTTTTTTATTGTCCTGGGCTATCAACCGAGAATCCTTCTGCCCTAATAAATTATATTTTAATAATTAGAATATCACGTATTTAAGAAATATAAAGTGTGGATAACTTTGTGATTTTCATAACCTGTCTTTAAATTGATGTAACTTTTCAATACTACAATTATTTTAGACTTGTGACTAATTTTGACCACCGTTTGATAATAATTAGCGTAGACATTACATTAAAGCTGCGATTTTACTCCTAATAGACGGTGCGTTTAGCGCCAGAGCGTGCAGTGGTTTTTACAAAATGTGTGTGTTTATTTTATTCCAACTTTATTTGTTTAACCTAGCGGAAAACATCTGAACTACTAGATACTGTTCCACAATAAAAATGATGGCGTCGAACTAAATTTGTTCTTAATGACTATTTAATACGATTAACAAGTATACAAATAATATATTATGAATGTATTTAATATGGATATTTAAGAGGAAGACTTTCCACATGCAATTGAATGTGTTTAATATAGATTAGATGTACTTTTGTAAATAAAATTAATTCTTGGAAAAATATTTTTTTCACTTTTTTTGTTTTTAAAAAATAAAAATTATCTGATGTCGTTCATCACTAAATAAGCCATCTACCTGTATTTAATGTTCATTTTATTTATGATTGTATAACCTTGTTAATCCCTTAAAATGGAAACGTATTGGGGATCGCAGCCTTAACAATTCCTAACCATTTTCTTAATTGTTAAACTTATGAACCAGACGATGCGGATTATTGTCCTTTGCTGTCCATCATTAATTCTAGGTCTGTTTTTATTGAGTTTTTTTTTTTTGGCATAGGATTTTCTCCAATCAGCCACTAACGAATTGAGTACTTTACTGTTGATATATTTCAATCGGGTTGAATCGTTAAATGCTCAATATCTTCCTTATTTATATTCGATACGATTTTATGGAACATTTTTGTTGCTCTTAAAGGATATTCTGGAACCTTTTTTTCTCTGTAGTATTCTTATTATTAAAATTCTTTTTATTAATGAATCACTTCACATTTATTAATCCAATATGTGCGTGAACCAAAATTCGAAATGAGAAAGAGGGAGAGAATCCATTGTTGCTTTTTTTTGTGTTCTCGTTTGTTACGCGAACGGCATTCGGGATTCAGAACGGAGCTGGCCGTCAATTGTCTTGCCGGTGGGGACGATTTATGGCAGTCCCCGCGAAACACCGCCAGGAATGCTCCATAATCGTACCTGCGCCCACTTGACGATGCTGTTCGATGCCTGTCCCTAACCGAATTACGCCATTCTTTAAATTCGCCGAGCCGATGTTTTCCAGTGCTTAATTAATAAGCCATTCCGAGCATCCGATGTCTGTGCTTTTATCTGTTTATGGTCTTCTTTATATTATACAACGAGAAAAAAACAGGACGGGGGGTTGAGAGTTTATCTTAATTTGTTCATTGAAAGTTGAGCTACGTTTTTTTTATTTATTTCTGTGAAGGAAATATTATAAAGCACAATCAGGATTATTTCGTCTTGTAGCGGCAAAGTAGTAATTATGAAGTATTTTAATTAAAACACTTGGTTGTTCGTTTCATTAAATTGTATATTTGAGTTCCCACTAGTTTAGACCAGTGGCAGGTAGCAAGATCTGGCCAAAACATTATTTCAACATCTGCGTGATGTGTGCTCATAAACTGAAACAGTTTAGAGAGACATTTATGCATTTAATAAGCCTTTGCTCTAAACATTACCAATGTTAATTATTTTCAAATCATTTTTATTTAATCAATTTTATGAGACATTTTGCAAAGCAGAAACCAAAAATGTTTGCACTGTTTATTTAGGTTACATAACGAGTGACATTTCATTTCCATGGCCTGCTTTATTACATGCATTTTTGTCACTCAATCCAACCAATAATTTTTTTCCCAAAACATTCGTACCATACGTCACAAGTTATTTGCATTTGCAATCGCACTCATTTCTGTTGCACTTTAGTTTTTTTCAATCATAAATAAAAAATAAAAACATTTTAATAAACTCATATTTCTCAGCACTTTCATTCTCCCACACTTAATGAAATAGCGTATCAAATAACTCGATTCGAACCCCAGATATTAGCATCATTATATCGTAATTATGTGGCCCGTCATTAAGAGAGGGGGGCGTTTCCGGCGGAATCCGAGGAATGCGACTGGTGGCAACTCAATTTCGGAGCTATCGCAACCCCTTCATTTCATTCGGTGGCGGGCGTGCGGCGGTGGCGGGGATTCCGCGCGTTTTTCGATCAATCATCAGGGATGACGACGCACACATAGGCCGTCGCCGTTGCGGGGAAAAAGTTAATAAAGAGTTAAACGACGTGGGTGCATTCATTCAATTGACGCCGCCAAGGGGGCGGGATTAGAGTGGGTTTTAATTAAATACCACAGTCGCATTTTCATCGAATGAATCTTTCGCAGAGTATTGCGTTCGAAATCTTGCGTGATTAGAATTAAAGACAAACAATTAAAATTCTAAAGGTAACATATTGAGCCTTAGGGATGGCATTTTTATTACAGGATAATCCATTTTTGTGACTGGTGAAACTTGTTTATTTTAATATATAAAAACCAGCAGCCGGTAACCGTTTTCCAAACAAAATTTCGATTTTTTTTAAGTACTTATCATTGTCAAATCGCGACCAGAAAGCAACGCGTCACTAGTACTCAAAAAGTTAGAAAAATGAAAAAAATTGTAACCAATGGATGTTTATAAAAACAGACAGAATTTTCCAGTCTACGTAAGTTACGATTATATATATATAAGAATAAGGATAAGGACTATCGTTGACAATTTGAAAATATTACTTAGTTATGAATGAACTTATGAATTGGAATAAAAATATACGATGTTTTGTGTGAGGTAGATGTGGTGGTTTAGGAGATGCTTAGACGATGTGGTAAGCTATCATCAATAGATAAGAGAAATGTATGACTTTTAGAATGGATATCTGCCCCCTTTCATTGTCAATTTTTATCAGATTGTCTTTCATTTTTTTTTTATTTTCCATCTCGAGGATCCTTGAATGATTTATTTCCCCTGTTGGTATTTTCACTGCAACAAAGTTCTTTCACAACTGGAATTTATTTCTTTGTAAAATACCGCGAGGAAGAAGCAGATCCTGAAATTAGTGCTGATTTAAAGCGACATCTTTGGTAAATCATTTACATAAATGATTTAGGTCATGTTCATGACCTACGTCAACCGGCTTCGAAGAAGGGAAGGAATTTAGACATCACAGGAGTGAAAGGAACAGAAGTATATTAATGATTGAATTATTGAGTTGATGTAAATATCCTCAAAGAAACATATAATTGTTAATAAATAAAATCTTCATAGTACTCTTGTAAACAGTTCCACCAAGAACAATTGTAACAGTTCGAAAGATCCCATGTTGATAGCCAAATATAAGGATAGTTCTTGCAATATGTTTATTAAGTTGGTATATCTGTCTATAAAGATCTTATAATTAACATAAGTAATTTCATACATGAGTTGCATTATTTCATCTAAACATAGGTCAACGTGAATGATATATGATTATTTAATTATAGAAAATGATTGGTTTCTGTTGTGAAGTTGAGTTGGTTAATGATTAGCATGTACGTATATTGTGGACGTTTATCCACTAAATAACAGCACAAATAAAGCAATAATCCGTTTTAACATTGAGCGTGCACATGCGTGCAGTAAACACGTGCGACATGCGGATGATCATCAAAGAGAGTGCTAATTACTTGAAAAGCCGAGATAGACAGCGCAATCCACGGAATGGAAATGGAAGCGTACGTGCAATACCAACTATTGACATTTGACATTTCGTACCCGCCGAGAGTGGAACACGTGTTGATCCCCCCACCACCACAAATACCACCACCACCACCAGTAATTACACACGAAACGCAACCACCGCTCATTTCAGATTTTTTTGTTTGTTTATTTTTGTTACGGAAAAGCGACTTTTTTTTGCTGTTGATTGTTTTGGAATGAGTGTTATTTTTTTTGTGTCTACTATTGCGCACCCCCACCACCACTCGAGATCAACATATGATACGCGAAGCACGTGTACTCCACGCGATTCCCGCGCACTTTTTTTTCCCTCCAGCTCTTCCCTTTCCTGTTTGCATCGCGCTAATTTCAACTTTGTTAAAATTTATAAAAGCTCGACCCGACTGTTCGGCTGACTTGAGAACACTGGATATATGGTAACTACAATGCCTTCCCTCCTCGCCTCTGGGGCCCCCGCCCCGCGCGCCGCTGAATTTCTCCCGAACACGAGACAGCGTTTGCATGTTAACAGTATCGCCGCCGCTGTCTCCCTCCGATCCACTGGGCGCTTTGTAGGGCGCGCTCTTTCGTACATACAAAATGACTACTTTCTATGCAAAAGTATGAATGAGATACGCGCCCCGCCACGGGTACGTTACGTATACATGCCATGCTCGGCGTATACAGCGTGGACACACTGTTTTAAATAGGGCCCACCCTTGTTCGATGCTAATTTGAAAAGCAAATTAGGGCCACGCTCTAAATCATTAATGCAGAATGCGTTTTTAATGATAATGAAATCGTAAATATAAATACAATTTAAGTATTCATAATGATGGTAACCCATCATTATTTTATTCATTTAATAATAATTCTTACGAAAAATGTTATTTTTTTTGTTATCCTTCTAATTAAAAAGTTTTTGCCTTATCTAGGCATGACTAATTTCAGTTCTGGTAACCTACGAAGGTGCTCATGTTGGTGGTATCACCTCCAGTGAGTGATTCTTCCTCCTTGATGGATGAAAGTTCTCTTCTCCTAGAAGGCACCCTTTGCCGCGGCGTTCCTTTGCATTGAATCTAGGCATGACTAATTTCAGTTCTGCCAACCTACGAAGGTGCTCATATTGGTGGTATCACCTTCAGTAGGCGATTCTTCCTCCTTGATGTATAAAAGATCTCTTCTCCTGGAAGGCATCCTTTGCCGCGGTGTTCTCTTGCATAGAATCTAGGAATGACTAATTTCAGTTCTGTCAACCTACAAAACCTTGAAAAATGAGAGATCTCTTCTCCTGGAAGGCAACCTTTGCCGCGGTGTTCCCTTAAATGATTTTCATCCACTGGGTGTTGATGATCTACCTATCTTCTTGAATGAATGGGATCTTATCCTCATTCGTGACTGATTTTCAAAACTCTTTGTTATCTTTCTTTTTGTTTGTTAGCTTCATCCCAAGATAAAACCGCAAGCGCAATCTTCCGCAAATTTGAAAATCGAGATCCTAATTCTCATTGGGATTTTAGGTATGTCAGCCACGTACATAAGGACAGTTGAAATAGAGGAGTTTTGGGGCAGTCCTTCATTGGCCACTATGATGGTGGTGTAGTTCATCTAGATACAAAAACGTCTATTATCCAGCTAATTATCCAAGGTTTTGACTATTCACAAGGGGAAGCATTTGTACGGAAGACCCTCTCTACAGACTTTATCATATGGTTTTTCAACGTCCAGGAGGGTGACGATTGTAGAAACTTTAGGATTATTCTTCAGCCTGATGGCTTGGTATACCAGTCTGCCTCGACGGTATGAGAGTTCCTTCTTGAAGCCGAATTGCTTTGGTGATATTAGGCCATTTTGTAGAAATACTTCCTGCTTCAAGACGACCTCTGCTATCTTAGCTAAACACGAAAGGAAGGAAATCGGCCTCCTGTTTGTAATAATTGTCGGTTTTTTACCTGGTATGCATCATAGCGATGGCGACTGTCTCTCATGTAGGGGACCCGCGCAAAAGCTTGGAACCGCCAAGCTACGGGGTCTACCGTGCTTTCGAGTATGGATGTCTGAAAGGGGCAGAAACTCAAATAGGAATTGTAGGCCTTCCCGTGGCACCTTCGTATTCCTATCTTGGATATGGCTAACTGCATGCGCCATCAAATGAGGAGTCAAATTGGTCTGTTAAAAGACCATGGGTGTCTATCGCCCTCCCGCTCCGCACGTGAGTTGGTCTTCTACGGGCAGTGGTCTCGATGATATGACGTCGATACCATCATGAAAGACCGGTGCTCCACGTGGTCATAAACCGAAAAGTAAAAGACCGAAGCACGGCATGATCTAGTAATAGATCATACTGCTACATGTTTCTTATGCAACCGGGAATTGGGAATGCCTTCTGATGGCATTGATGCTATTTGTAAGTCTTCTCGTCACGATCTATCCCATCAATTGCAACACCTTCTTGGGTATGTTACCATTTTTAAGTGAGAAGCTTCCTGTACTTTCATTTATCCTTCAAGTACATGTCTTTTGGCTAAATCTTCTTGCACTTATTTTTGATCCTGACCAGTTCTTTTGACGACCAATATTCACTTTTTTTTTCTCCTGCACCATAAATAATTTCGTCCAAAGTAAATATTTCTGCCGGGTAACAAAAGTGCAATTCATCGGAGTTTTCTTTCATAGAGTTGTGGTTAGTTGAGTGTAGTTGCTCAACCGTCTATCGTCCTGCTAAAAGCGGCAAAGTCTTCTTCTAGGTGGGATTTTATTCTTTCGAAAATTTCCGCTGTCCTCTTGCAGGCTTGTTCTCTGGCATCACGGATTTTGATATCCACATTCCTCTCGTACCAAGCAACTGCCATCGCACGTCTTTTGTAATATATATAACGAAAAAAAAAAAAAAAAAATAAAGGTATAATATTTTTTTAATATTTTGTCGATTACCATAAGCTATGTAAATAATGCACGCTTCTCTGTTGTGAAATTTCCACGTCTCATTTTATTTATTTATTTTTTTTTGTCGATTTTTTAAGAAGATGTTAGTTTGGGTTTGACGAGAACGAATAATGTTAATTTTCATTCAAATATAAAGTTTTAATATTGTGAAACTGTAACAAGTGTTTTCCTTTAAATATCAGTTCAAATATTGAGCAGTGTATAAAGTAGTGCAAGCTCTAGTCGTCGATGACAAAACGAAAATTGTAAGCGCTGAATTAATGTTTTAGATACAGTAACAAGAGTAACGATTATTACCACCAACATTGGTAATAACATTCATCATTTCGAAAAGCAACAGCAAACAAACAAAAAAATGCTGTGCAATTATCTTCTTTGAAATGCCTTGACGCAATTGCCGTCGTCCAGTTTCCTCGGAGCAATCAATTCGATCAATTAGCGCGGGAACGTTAGCATCGCCGTTAGATTCAGATCGTCCTTCCGCCATCCGACGAGAGCGACGATTTTTTAATTTTGAAGGCTGAGTAGCTGTAAGCTTCCTCTCGTTCTATTTTTCATAGCTGATAAAAGTGAATAAATTCCGATTTCCCGTGGTGGAATTGGAAATCCGTAAACGTAGCTGCTAGCCATTTAAATTGATAAAAAAATCTAGTAATGGTGAGGGATATAAAAATTGATAGAAAAAATTATTATAAGTAAAAAACATAAGTTGTTTTCATTTTTTATTTAATTTAATTATAAATATAAACGACTATAATCAAGACATATAGTTGTTTTTAATTAAATTAAATAAAAAAATGAAAACAACTTAAGTTTTTTACTTAAGTTGTTTTCATTTTTTGCAGTAGCTTAATATATTTGTTACAACATCTACACGGGAAGGGTAATCTTTGAAACTTTCTTTTTGGTACATTGTTGCCAAATGTTTGAAACTTTAATCCTTTGAATTCATAAGATAAATGAATCGGTTTTTATTTTACTTTTTATTTTTTAACACTAGACCTACATTTTTCGAAAAAAGTTTCCTCGGAAAATTGGGATGTCTGCCACGTAAGCGTTGTACAGCTCTGGGGAAATCGATGAGCCCTGTGGTAGAGACCCTCTTTGGCTTGTCTCCATTGAGATCTATTTTCTTGGATCCTCATCCTGAATGATCGGTTCTGAAGTGGACGACGTTCATGAAATGAAGTAAGAAACAAATCCTTAATTTATTTTATATAACACTTCACATAACTCATCAATAAAATGCACTTAATAACATGAATAATGCTATTTTCTTATTGGTAGCATTTTTACCATCAATATGGACACCCCCAAGATATGAGCATTAATTATATTTTTATATTTTATTTATTATGTTTTATATATTTTTTTCTGTGCGCCTTAATTATTATTTTTTTTTTGTAAATAATCAAACAAAAATGATTTGATAGGTCTTTCTGACGTATTATTATTATCATTATATTATTATTTATTTAAATTATTCTATATTTTGCCTTGTTGGATTCTTACGTTGAAAAATAAAATTATTATTATTATTACTTAACCATAACAGGAAGTTATTGATTTCTTTTTTTGTTTGTTTTATACACACTATATATTTTTTTCTGGACTCATTTCACAAACCGGGATGTCCAGATTCCAGTGGCGTCGGGGCGTCGCGCGTTTTCCTCTCGCTAATGAGCCCACATAAATCAGAAACTAGTTCCCGGGCGATAAATAGAAATAATCGCCGTCATTGTACGTGGGAATTTATAAAGTGTACTGTTAACCGGGAGCCATAATTAATTTCGCCTTTCTTTCTGTTTCGTTGTTTTTTTTTTTTTATTTCTTCTTAGCAGGGGTGCGAACAGACTTTTCAGTTTCGCCGTCGACGTACCTTGTGGCCGACGCGTGTTACGCTCACGCGCGGTGCGATGATGTTTCAATAAATTATTACAGCTGAATATTTATTCGACCGGCTTCGTATTTATCGCCGCCGTTTCGTTATTTATTATCTGCGCAAGTTGCAGTAGCGCGACAGCTTCTACGCATTAAATTATTTCCATTGCCGCATTGTCGTTCCTGATGATTAATATTTTCAAATCAATAAGCACGTGACGTTACGTGGGATTTAAACAACAACAAAAAAAACCTAACGTTTAATGACGTAATTACATCTTAACAACACGAAGAAATAATTAATATATAAAAATATTAAAAAAAAACATTGTTTTATTTACAGCGTTTTTTTTTTCATAGTAGATTCCCTCTATTGTATTAAATGCAAAGAATAGTTATTAATTTCGAATTTTAGTAGCTGATCAGCAATGTTATTTCCGTTTATTCCAACTTGAATAACATGAATGAAATGATTGAAATGTTATGATACATTTGTCGTTAAGTATATATAATTAATAGTATCTCTTAATGACAATTCTATGTCTGAAATTGCTTCTTTTTTAAAAAATATATTATTTTTAATTTCACATGAAAATAAAACACATTATACTTGTTAATATTTTATTTTACTCCTATCCCGAAAGATATTCTCATTTTGTTTGTTGTCCCAATCAGGTTGATTGTTTTCACTTTTGTCTCTTTTTACCTGAACCACTTCGGACTTCCCTTATTCCACAGTTTATTTTCCATTTCCACCAAGTAAAAGCCTCTACAATCCAATTCTTTTTAATTTACCAGGAGGCTCCTTATAATGAATTAATACAACTTCTGTTTTACTAGCGTATAGTTTAGTAGACTATAGAATAGAATATAGTGTCAATAATAATAGAAAGAGGATTTTTTCATTTGGTCACAGTTATTTAAAAAAATTAAATAAAAATAATTTGAAAATAATTAATAATTTATTTCCTCTTTAGCTACTGTGACTTAGTAGTGCCAAAATTAGCAAGTCGATATTTTTTACAAAGATTTTGATTTTCATAGTAGAACGCACAACCACGAAATCCACTCTCGTTCTTTGAATCAATTAAAATTTCGAAAAAAAAAACAAACAAACAAATGTTTGGGATAATTTAACTACATTGATGGCTTAATTATACTCCAGGAAATAAAATATTTTCATTTTTATGTATATGGTGCATCCTCCAGCCCCTCCACAGCACCCTCAACATAGATTATATTTAGTAGGCGGCCAGATTTCACTTAAATTAAAAATTCTATAAAAAAAATCAAAAACTGTTGCATGAGTTAATTTAAGTTCATCAATCGCTTAATTAGAATTAGGGCAGTAACATAATGTCAATTTTCTATATATGACGCCCCCTCAAACCCTACTACAGCACCCTCAACATAGATAATTTTTAGTGGGCGATCAGATTTCACTCCAGATTATTTCTTTTAATCAAAAACTGCTGTATGGGCTAATTTAATTGCATCGATTGCTTAATTAGATTCCGGGCAGTAAGATAATGTCAAATTTTTATATACGGTGTACCCTCCAACCCTTCCACAGCACCCTCAACATAGATTACATTTTAGCGAACGGACAAATATCACTTCAATTGAAAATTCTAAAAAAAAAATCAAAAACTACAACATGGATCAATTTAACTAAATTAATCTCATAATTAGACTCTGCGCAGTAAGATAATGTCAAATTTTTGTATACGACATACCCTCCAACCTTTCCACAGCACCCTCAACATAGATTACATTTTAGCGAGTGGACAAATTTCACTTCAATTAAAAATTCTAAAAAAAATCAAAAATTACAACATGGACCAATTTAACTGAATCAATCTCATAATTAGACTCCGGGCTGTAAGATAATGTCAAATTTTTGTATACAGTGTACCCTAGAACCCTTCCACAGCACCCTCAACATAGATTACATTTTAGCGAGAGGACAAATTTCACTTCAATTAAAAATTAAAAAAAAAATCAAACTACTACATGGACCAATTTAACTGAATTAGTCTCATAATTAGACTCCGGGCTGTAAGATAATGTCAAATTTTTGTATACGTCGCACTCTCCAACCCTTCCACAGCACCCTCAACATAGATTACATTTTAGCGAGCGGACAAATTTCACTTCAATTAAAAATTCTAAAAAAAAAAATCAAAAACTACTACATGGACCAATTTAACTGAATCAATCTCATAATTAGACTCCGGGCTGTAAGATAATGTCAATTTTTTGTATACAGTGTACCCTAGAACCCTTCCACAGAACCCTCAACATGGATTACATTTTAGCGATCGGACAAATTTGACTTCAATTAAAAATTCTAAAACAAAAATCAAAAACTAATACATGGACCAATTTAACTGAATCAATCTCATAAATATACTCCGAGCTGTAAGATAATGTCAAATTTTTGTATACGGCGTACCCTCCAACCCTTCCACAGAACCCTTAACATAGATTACATTTTAGCGAACGGACAAATTTCACTTCAATTAGAAATTCTAAAAAAATCAAAAAATACAACATGGACCAATTTAACTGAATCAATCTCATAATTAGACTCTGTGCAGTAAGATAATGTCAAATTTTTGTATACGACGTACCCTCCAACCTTTCTACAGCACCCTCAACATAGATTACATTTTAGCGAGAGGACAGACTTCACTCCAATTAAAAATTCTTAAAAAATCATAAACTACTACAATTTATCTGCATCAATCGCATAATTAGACTCCGTAAAGTGAACACTTGTTTAAATAGTTTTTTTTTTCACGTATACAGTGAAATCCCATTATTGCAACTAGATTCAATTTCATTTTTGCTGCCAGCTCAATTTCTTAAAATTATACAAACGTTTAAAGTATGTTACTTTATAATAACCGTGTTCTAAGTAACTTGATTCCATAAAGGTGAGTGCGGTTCAATACGATAAATTATTTAGGTCAGCGATTTTATTTCAACCTCATTTAATTCATTCATCAGGTAAATAAATATTTGCGTTAATTATTCACTCACCATTTCTGCTTCTCAGTAACAAATCGGGCCCGTCCTCCTTGAGGTGGAAAACATCCAGAATCCAATATCAAACACCACTTTAATCATCAGCAATTATATTAAAATTATCGTTTTTGTACAGCAATGTAAACACGGCGCGCAGTTTCGGTCGACTGGATTAAAATCTGCGTACGCGAATTCGTCGCAAAAAAAAAAACACACAAAATCGGAGCGATACTCGCTCGCATTCTTTAGATAAGAAAATAGTTGATCGGAATCCGCGCGAGCAGGTAGAATTGATTTTCGTGTGTGTGTTTAATAAAATAATTGTGCATTCGTTTTCCAGTGGTGAATATAAAAATAATACTAAAAAATACTTGAGGCGTTTACACCCAATAGCAAAGCAACGAATTTAATTTAATTTGATGGCAAACAATAACTTTGAATTAATAATAATAATAATAATCCTTTATTAATAATGGCCATTAAAAACAATTAATACTTTAAATACAATAAAATAACATATTAAAACTTAAAACTAATACATAAAATACTAAATATATAACACGAAGCTTAAAACACTAATAAATAAATAACTAAATACAAATAAGCAACATAAAATGTTAAAAAGTGTTTTATTTAATAATCACAAAATGTACAACCAAGTGAAAGCCTTAACAATCAACAAAAACCAATTATAAAAAACTAAATAAATTTAAGTTATGAAAATAAAGTTAAAAAGGGCTTTCTCCGATCGATAGCCCATGACAGACTTCTAACCCACCAATATGTATTGTAAATATAAATATTTGCAAAGAATTGTAATTCTGCTGTGTGAATAGAGATGTTTGTATTAAGTTAAAACGTGTTTTCATTAATAATTGGTTTGGTTAAGGGAAACTGTCTTGGAAAAGTTGTGGATTCTGTCGGTGACAAGGATTATATTAACTGAATAATCGATGACTTATTCACTCATTAACAACAAAATTTATATTAAAAAAATGTTACACAATCGCTTTACAACAACATGAAATAACAACAATTTTCGTTTTCCTTTTTCTACACCTTCAGGATTCTAGTCATGTCCGTTGAAGAGGAAAGAAAAAAGAGAAGCTTGAAATAGTTTCGAGTGACTTGTACAAGGGTGGATATCGCCGGGTGGAACCACCTGACGGGCCCAAGAGACTGAAGAGACGTCCGATCCATTGTCCGGAGGCATGAGCGGAGATAATAGAAATGGATTTTTCTTTATATATATATCTGATTGTATCATATGCTGGTAAATGACCGAGGGTCGAGGAGCTATGATTAAATGGAACGCCGATACGTCCGTCTTATGATGGAACGCACTAGGAAATTCGACATATGTTACTCTTTTTCCCAGGAGGAGGATGAGGAGATAAGATAAATATGTATTTAAGTGATCATTTATCGGAAATTACTTATGTCCAAATGGTGGATATGTAGGGGTGAACGGCTTTGTTTGAAATTAGAATGGATTAAAGTAATTTAGACAAAATTATTAACTCCATTTATTTTATTTAAATAAAAATTGTTTTCCTTTCTCCTACTTATTTTTTTTTTATTAAACTAAATATATTTCGGAAACTATGTTTCCATCTCCAGTAGTGTAGTTTAAATAAATAATACGTTGTTATAGTATTCTCAAGGCAATAGTGATAATATTAAAAATCATATTGTCTATAAACTAATATAAATACAATAATAAAAAAAATTGCTAAAATTTATGAAATTATAAGATCTAACATGGGGTTATTTAAGCAACTAGTATCAAAATTTAAAAGATTATTAATGTAAATAGAAAACAGTATTCATTCTACTTTAATTTATTAATTATTTTCAAATCATTTTTATTTAATATAGATTATTAATGTGTTTATTCATTTCAATAGACTCCAACATGTTTAATTGTGATTCACGTGAAAATCTAAGGTCAACAATTTCAATCGAAAATGTATGTCCTGTATTTATTGAATGAAAAGCAACATTCTAATTTGTTGTTGACAATCATAAATAACATTACTAATTAGATCTAAAGAATTTGAATTTAGCATTAATTTCAGAAAATAATTGTAAATCAATGACGTGTATTAATTGTCATTATAGTTTTCCACTTACTTTGTGTGTTGTAGCAAAGAAAAAGCCCTTCGTCCATGTTCCCTATTTCGTTCAGTCATTTTATTTTTATTTTTCAGGACTCAGCATACTCTTTACGTAAACGCGTGCATAACTCTCAAAGAAAACGACCCCAGAGCGTGCGCCCCGGTGTCCCAACCTCGACGCCCGACCCCGCAAAACATCCACCTAACCTAATCTAAGTTGTTTTATAGCTCGCCAATTCGATTTATCCGTCTGGCAAAAATGCGCCCGGGTGCGATAAAAATAAAAAAGGAAGCGAAACACGGAACATTCAAAACCGAGCGAGAAAAATATCAGCGGGGATTTACATCTCTTCTCCGTCCATCCCAGACGTGCAGTGTGCGCTTTATTAAGAGGGCCTCCCCTTCGCCCAATTTAAAACCAAGGGATAGGGGGAGGCCCTGATCGCTTTTAGCGCGCAACTACCCCCGGGGGACTTAACGGTAACGCGACACCTCCTGTAATTAAAATTGCATTAAAAAAATGTAATAACATCGATATATTTTTTGGTGTGGGTATTCATGAATCTGTGTAATGATTGGGGTGTGTTTACGGTTTGCGAAGGCGAGTGTGCTCGGTTGCTTGATTACAATTGCTAATTAGCGCCGTGCAGAGGAGTTTATACAGGGCCGTTCGGCAAAACAAACCCCGGACCGATACCTCTTCGCCTTGCGTTAGGGAAACAACTTGTATAAACAAAATAATGTTATCTATTGCCTGGGGCAACATGATTAATGCTGTCTTTAAGGCTGCTATTAAACGGAAACGTAACCGTTTCTCGGTGTGTAAATTATTCTCAAAATTTCTTATATAAGAATAACATAGGTACAGAAAGACCTATGGGGGTCGTTAGCCCAAACACTTTCATTTTATTGTATAATTATAATATATAAATATATAATTCCAGAAACATTCATTCAAATGAATCCGTGAGCACCAGTTTTGCACGATCTCCTTTCCAATGGGATCATTTGCTATTGTTGTTCTCTTACCTTTCGGTTTCGGCTTAATTCTTGGTTTGTGATCATGTAAATAAATATTGTTTTCTGTTGATATTAATTTTCCATGTTCCACCCAAAGCCAGAGGAACATATCCAACGCGGCGAAGAAGATCTTTATTTATTTGTTTTAATTTACGACATTTCGGTACAAAGTAATAGTTTCTATTTACATTTCAATAATAGTATAATACAATTACAAGATTTCTACGCTTATTTTCTAACCGTTACACCATATTTCATTTGATCCATCAATTCTGATATCTCGTCACTCTCAAGTGCCGTTTCAGCGAAGGTTTGAAACGCCTCCCAGATTGCTGTAATATTTCGAATTGCCTTTGCTAGTTAGCTTTTTCTTTAATTCTTCTCTGAATACTCTCCTAAGATCTACGAATGGAAGTTCTTGTGAAGTTCCTCACTTGCACTTACCATTTACTTATTTCAAATTAAATCTCTTTAAATACCCATGTCCAGTTATAAGCTGGAGCAGTTTTCTGCTCGGTTTCGTTATTCCTCGAAAATAAGCGAGCAAAAAGCTGAGCTCATAGAAAATTCCAGGAGCCTCAAAAGTAAGTTGAGCAAACAGAGAGCTGAGTTCTTAGAAAATTCCAGAAGCGTAGAGAATAAATTGAGAGAACAATCCAGAAGCTTCGAGAATAAATTGAGCAAAAAGCTTATAGAAAATTGCAGAATCCTCGAATGTACATTGAGTGAACAGAAAGACAAGCTTTTAGAAACCTACTTTTCAACAATGTGAAACCCCAGAGAAGAAATTAATAAAACACAAGAGAGAAATGGAGTATACGTTAAAGGTCTTAGAAGGAAAAGTTGCAAAAACAGATAATCACTCAGAAGAAGTATTCCAGTTGAACCGATTAATGGAAGAATCACAAGATGGAGTGAAGCACTGGATACTTCTCCTTTTATTTATTTTTCCGGAAATCGGAAGATACGCAATGGCGTGACCAAGGAAGAAAAAAGAGATCTGTTCACAACGTTCTCAGACTATGCCCTGGCACATTGTGTAGGAAAGGATCTACTTATGACGAAAGGGATATTCAGGAGGAAGTTTGTAGGTATAGAATTCCTTAGGCAACAGAATCCTGTGGTCGGAAAAGCACTGCAATTAGATAGGAATGATCAAAAGATGTTCTACTTGGTTACAAAAGAAACTTCCTATGGAAAACCGTCATACCAGTTGGAAATGGAATGCGTTATGCGATTTGAAGATTCGCTTGATAGACCACGGAGTCAAGAAACTGGCTATACTGCTATGTTCGGTATAACCAGTTTCCTGACTCCTTGCTCTATCAAGCGAATCTTCAAATCGCATAACACAGTGGCCTAAATAAACCAAATTGGTGAGTGGTCAGAAATATATTGGAAACCATTTTTGCTGGATCTGTTATTGAAGTCGTAGTATACTGTTTTAATCCCTGGGTAAAATCTGCTACAAAAAGCGTTCCTTGTTACTTCTACAATAGAAGGACCTGCACCAAAGGAGCCGATTGCAAGTACCTTCATCGGGAAACTATTCCGGGACATCTAAGGGGAGGACAATGTAACAAAAGTGAAAGAAGAAACTGGAAACATCACTCTAGAACGGTCTACAGAGCGCGCAATGGTAAACGCGGCGTCATCGAAAGTTCCGGAAAGTTCGAGAAACTAGCACGCTATATAAGCGGCGCTACGATCAGTCAGTCCGAGTCAGTCTATCACGAACGTCCGAGTGCTCAACATGTCATTGTAAATAAATAGTTTTACATTGTTTTACTTATTTCCGAGTCTGATTAAACCCAATTTCGTAACATTATAACAAAAGTTCATTTAGATATGACAGAAATTCTATAAAGTAGGAATGTTGGGACACAAATTTCAATAAAAGTTGATAAATGAATAAATAAAAAAAAAATGTATTGGTTTAGCTATAGTTATTTAAAATTTTTAATTATTTTTAGAACAATATATTTATACGCCCCTTTAACATTTTTAAATCAACCAAATGAATTAAGATTTACTTTCTCAATTAACTCACAATAGGTAACAAAAAAAAAAACACACCACACAGAAAGCGTGCCGTGGTTTCAGTCGAGTCATCACGCCGATGATGATGACTGGGTGATTACCGATGATCAGGTGGAGAGGACGTATCATTACAATTAGCCCGTCCCAAATTGAGACGTCAATTAGGAGGAGATGATTATAAAGTGGCCGCCGGAATTCCTATTTCGAAATAATTTCGCGGTTCATTCAGACGACGACAACAATACGCCACAATCAGTAAAGGAGGGGGCACGCAAAGCTTTAAACGGGTAATTTCATTAACACGTGTTTGCCCCGCTCATCACAATTCCATTCAGTTCCGGAATAATAAAGGCCGGCAATTTTTGTTGCGGGGCTTTTCAATAAATCCGAACGGAATTGGTCGTTATTTATTGATACGGATCTGTACTTATGCTTTTTTTATATAAATTTAAAGGATATCCTCTAATTTGAAAGATAGCCATCTCTTGTTCGGGTGATGACTTGGCTGGATTGATTATGCGGCGCGCCCCATTGTGGCTAATTTAATAATGGTGCGACTAAACGCGCTCCATTCATGGATTTGTTGTATCATTATGCCATTGTAACAATTTGTTGTCCGTCATGACTCTCTTTTTTTATTTATTTATTTTCATCTCTGCGTGTGTGTGCGTGTGTCTCTCCTCTCAATGAAATGAAGAAATCATTGTTTAGCCCACGTGGACGCTATTGTATAATAAAAATAGGTGTTACCGACATACAAACTCAAAGATGGAACAATAGGAGGTAATAATAATGTGTGCGCTCTTTCGGAGAATTTTTATGTTTCCTTTTTCTTTTATGCCTGTTTAATCCAGATGTTCAATGGGTTTACGTGGGGGTGATTAAATTAAAATAACATTGTTTTCGTCGTGGAAATTGTTTCTCGGAACATTAACACCCCGTAGGTGGTCGAAATTTACAGCTTTAAGATTAATAAAGAAAAAATCAACAACAACAAATAATATATATATATATATATATATATATATATATATATATAAACCATTCATGTAACCAGATTTTTTTTTATTGACGAAAAATATTAATGAAAATAAATATCAATTTTAATAAATAAAACATTTTTTACTTTGGACACGCTAAAGTTGTAAAAAATGTTTCATTTATTAAAATTGATATTTATTTTTATTAATATTTTTTTGACAATATTATTTCTTCTTGTTGGCCTTTTCATTAATAATTTTAAAATTCGAAATCACTTTGTTTGGTTTGTTTCACTGATTTTTTATTTTTACTGCGACTAGTTTCGACCTTAGGTCATTCTCAGGGAGATATATATGATATGAGTAAAAATAAAAAACCAGTGAAACAAACCAAGTGTTTTAATCAAAGTCTATTAACTAAATATGTTTCACCACGGGTTAAGTGAGAAATTAATTATAAAAATGAAGTTTTTGAAATTTACCATGCACACGTTTTTGTAATCATATTGTTTATAACAAAAAGGAATATTAAAAATACACATAACTATTTCAAATGTTCACTAATGAGCAGCCAACCCTAAAAGTAAAACTTTCTCTCCTCCGTTTCATTACAGTCCCATTGATGTTTATTTGTTTCGAGTGTCCCGTTATGAAAATGAATCGGCGCGCATTTAAAAGGTGATTTTTCATCGGTGGACCCCCCCTTTAATCATCGCCGTCATTACTCGGCCGGGTGGGCGGCGGGTGGGCCGGCAAAGCGCAAAAAGGGGTTCGGGCCCCGGGTGCACCCTTCAAACCGGCTGACAGTGGTGACACCTCTGTGCAATGGGACGGGCCGATCAATCAAGGCCCCGATTAGGATTCACCGCACGTCCGCATAATCTCAGTTCTGCATTATTTTATCTCGGCGAACACTCTTAAAGCCCAACCCATCCACCCTGAAATAATTGCAAATCCCTGCGACCGGTTACCTGATCACAATCCGATTTATTCATTTAAACAACAAAAGAAGAAGGAAAAATAAAGCGAGAAAATCTGATAATTGTTAATGGCATTGTTTTCATTCATACATTTTTTTTATTAATTGTGAATTGAAAACATTTTTGAATTTTGTCAACTTTGTCTGAGCTCCACAAAATATTGTTTACCCTCTGCAATAAAAAAATGCTCTAAAATGTTGATCAACATTATTTTGGTAAATATACATTAATAAAATCACAACTCTTCCGAAAATGATCAAAAACTGTGAACTTTTACGACATAAAAGTGAAAATAACTCAATAACCGTGGATGGGGTATTTTTAAATTTTTATATATTTTGAAAGAACATTCTTTGAAGCATATTTTAGCAAAATTTCATTAAGATGTCACAGCGATTCTAGAAGTTATGAACGTCAAAACACGAATTTTAATGAAGTATCAATAAAATCACACCTTTTCCAACGTTTAAGTGAAAATAACTAAAAAAACCGTGGATGGGGTATTTTTAAATTTTTACATATTCTGAAAGAAAGCTCTTCGGAGCATATTTTAGCAAAATTTCATTGATATGTCACAACAACTCTAGAAGTTATGGATGTCAAAACACGAGTTTTAATTAAGTATCAATAAAATCACACCTTTTCCGACGTTAAAGTGAAAATAACTCAAAAAATATGGATGGGGTATTTTTAGATTTTTATATTTTCTGAAAGAACATTCTTTGAAGCATATTTTAGCAAAATTTCATTAAGATGTCACAGCGATTCTAGAAGTTATGGATGTCAAAACACGAATTTTAATGAAGTATCAATAAAATCACACATTTTCCGACGTTTAAGTGAAAATAACTGAAAAACCGTGGATGGGGTATTTTTAGATTTTTACATAATCTGAAAGAAAGTTCTTTGAAGCATATTTTAGCAAAATTTCATTAAGATGTCACAGCGATTCTAGAAGTTATGAACGTAAAAACACGAATTTTAATGAAGTATCAATAATATCACACATTTTCATACGTTTAAGTGAAAATAACTCAAAAACCGTGGATGGGGTATTTTTAGCTTTTTACATATTCCGAAAGAAAGTTCTTTGAAGCACATTTTAGCAAAATTTCATTGAGATGTCACAGAGACTCTAGAAGTTATTGATGTCAAAACACGAATTTTAATGAAGTATCAATAAAATCACACCTTTTCCGACGTTTCAGTGAAAATAACTCAATAACCGTGGATGGGGTATTATTAGATTTTTATATATTCTGAAAGAATATTCTTTGAAGCACATTTTAGCAAAATTTCATTAAGATGTCACAGCGACTGTAGAAGTTATGGATGTCAAAACATGAATTTTAATGAAGTATCAATAAAATCACACATTTTCCTACGTTTAAGTGAAAATAACTCAAAAAACGTCGATGGTGTATTTTTATATTTTTAGATATTCTGAAAGCACGTTCTTTGGAGCACATTTTAGCAAAATTTCATTAAGATGTCACGGCGACTCTAGAAGTTATGGATGTCAAAACACGAATTTTAATGAAGGATCAATAATATCACACATTTTCCTACGTTTAAGTGAAAATAACTCAATAACCGTGGATGGGGTATTATTAGATTTTTATATATTCTGAAAGAATATTCTTTGAAGCACAGTTTAGCAAAATTTCATTGAGATGTCACAGAGACTCTAGAAGTTATTGATGAGAAAACACGAATTTTAATGAAGTATCATTAAAATCAGATCTTTTCCGACGTTAAAGTGAAAATAATTTAAAAACGGTGGATGGGGAATTTTTAGATTTTTGCATATTCCGAAAGAAATTCAATTTTAAGAATAATTTAGCAAAATTGCGTTAAGATTTCATAAAGATGCTAGAATCGGTGAGGCGTGAAATACAGATTAAAACATAGAGAATCGAAATCCTCCTGAAGATGAATAACAGCAACAATAATTGTTAAATTAAAACAATGAATAACGATTTTTTTCTATATTACTTTTATGGTTATTTATGTATTTTGTTAAAAAAAGTATAATTTATTATTCAATTTGATTTGTATCGAAATTCGATTAACCTGTACAAAGCCGCGGCATCCTACGCTCGCCCTCCCCAGACAGATCCAGATACACCTCATTCCCGAAGAAGAAGAAAAAAAAACGAAGTCGAAAAATCTCGAAATGACAATCTAAACGAACCGCATTGTAGAAATCTCTTAAGGGCCCCCTTTAACACAAAGCCGTCCCTTTTTCACTTCTTGCCCCCGATTCCATCCAGATACATATCTATCCCATCAACCGTGAAAGAAGTGAAGTGCGCTATCGCGAGAATCTGGCCCGCGGAGTGTTCCAGTGTCGGAAAGGATCTTTTTACTGCCCTACGAATGACCCTCGCGACGTCCCCTCTCTCTTTTTTATTATTCTGGATAAGGAAGAGGGCGGATTAACCCCCCGGCTACATGTGTTTTCCTATCGTTATATTGATTCCGGGGCGGAAGGTGCATATTTTAAAGTCGTCCCTTCCCGGATTCCTGGACGCTAGTCACAATGAGGCCATTAGTGTAATGGTGTGACCCCTCGGACCGTGTCCAGACTGGGAAAAGGCGACAAATTGGGGTGAAGGATCGCCCTCGTAAGACGTTTACCGGACATTTCGGGAGTCGCACGCTCGCTTGCCCCCCTCACCGGCTATTACGCGAAAAGTTGATGGAGGGAAATTGGCCGCTGTGCACAAATTTGCACGCCTTTGGGGATTTTCTTAATCTTTGAATTCAAATTACTTAAGAAAAAAAAAATCAAAACAGGAAAATTGAATTAAATTTAATAAAAATACAAATTAAACGTAAAATAATAATAGTAACAGAAAATGGATTTATTTACTTGGTCAAAGTTATTTAAATAAATTAAATAAAAAGAATTTGAAAATAATTAATTAACAAATTATTTTCCCTTTAGTAAATGTCTATTATTAGACATTTGTTTAAAGAACTTATGTAACATAAGTCATAATGTCACAGTAGCTAAAGGGAAAATAATTTAATAATTAATTATTTTCAAATTCTTTTTATTTAATTTATAATAATAATTATATTTTCTTACAGAATACATATTACACTTTTAACAGGAAAAAATTATGTACATTACATATAGAATAATAGTGTAAGTAAAATATTTAAAACATAATACATTTTACCAAATTATATATAAAAAACATTATTTTTTAAAAAATGTATAATTTATTCTGAATAAATTCCTCACTTAACTCGTGGTCAAACATTTTTAATTTCCTATCATTATGTATAATTTAATCTATTACAATTTCATTTTATCTAAAACACACAAACTTTCGTGAAATGTTTGCGTGCCATTTCGGCGCGTGGTGGTGGAGTACTTCGGGGGGGGCCGGTCGCTCGGCGCAAAAAAAGGGCGTAATACTCACCGGAAATATCACACATGCGGCGGTGAAACTCCGTCCGGGATTTCATTAAAAATTTAATATGAAAGCCATGGCATGCATTATAGGGAAACCCCAACATTCCCTCAAGTCGAGTCGCGCATGTTGGGCCAGCTGTTGCGGCGGTCCCATATTGCACTTGTTGGTGTTTAATCCCGGCACCGCAGATCCGTCACTTACAAATGTTACAAGCCGTCGCAAACCGTTCCTGCATTATTCCCAGGAACAATAACACGCCCGTATCTGCACGCAGACACGTGCTAATTATAGTTTAAAATTAAACCTCTACCCCTCCATTCAAATACCAACACACACACACAATATGAAACAACGGTGTTGCAAACCTCAATAACCAACAAATGGGTTCATTTATATTATACTCGCTTGGTTATATAAAATAGTAAGAAAACAAGCATCGATTAATCTGTTAATAAATAAACAGAAATCCTGCTAAAATAATTAATATACTCTTAATGTATTCATTCAGCAGATTATACAAAAAAAAAAACACATGTCGATAAAATTTCGTCGATAGAGTAGTGTTTTCTAGTCTAAATTAATCATTAGGAGAGTTATTAAGTGCCAGTAAAGCAGTTCTCTTATCGAAGTACAGAAAATATTTGATTAAATTCAAGAAAGCCAGCAACCACATACGTTTCAACACCGTCTGTTTAAAATAAAAATTAAAACCGAAATTCATGAAACTGAACACAAACCATAAAGCACGAGCAACAGCAGAATTCTCCTACCAACATTGAATTTCACTAGAGATGGTACAAAAAAAGGGACAAAATTTCACATATCCTTAAATTTATACACACCCGGCTGGCATTATGCCTACATCCGATTGAATTCGATAGTATTGATTCAAAGTTACGAGAAGATGCCTGGACCATAGGAACAGAACAATACCACAATCAAAAGAGGAAGCTAGAGCACCTTAGGAGGCAGAAGAAAACAACACAGCAGAATATACGCAAAGATATTGGTGAGAATAAGATTAAATTTTATCCCAGCATAATAATCTTATCAAATTCTCATTTTAACAATGAAGAAACAGCACTCTTAGAAAAGGGATTAAAATATATCCCATACTGATTAAACACACTATTGAAGACACGGCTATTCAAGCAGCAATTATCAGTAACAAAATTTCACTACAAAAATTCATAAATATTTTTAGAAATAAAAGAATTAATAAAACAAAAAAGTCAATTTTAGAATCTGCAACTTTCGAAACAATTTGAAAAATAATAAGTTGATAATAACTAAAGCAGATAAAGGTACCACAATAGCAATTTTAAAGAAACAACAATATATAGAGAAAACTGAAACAGTTTTAAATTCAGAAAATTTTATATTAGAATAATAAAAACTGATCCAACAAATAAATTCCAACTAGAATTAAAAATTATGATCAAATCAATTAATAACATTATTCAACCTAACGAAAGATTTAAATTTATAACAATGAATCCTAGAGTTCCTTCTTTGTGTGGAATACCCAAACTCCACAAGAAAGATGAACACACGAGACCCGATGTTTCTTACATATGTGCTCCAGCATATAAATTATGTAAATTCGTTTATTATTAAAGTGTGAAGAAAGGATACAACACTGTTAATTATTTAAATTTATAATTTTCGTATTTAATAAAGACTTTTCATGTGATTTTTTATTAATGTTTGAATGATTTGTACAATCATAATTAAACTAATTGCTTTGCTACTGAATATACTTTTTATTGAATAATTCTATCATAGTAATTATTAATATTAAGTTTTCTGTTTTATTTTACATGTATTGCTTTTGCAGTGGTTTTAAATGCTTTTTCTCTATCTCGTCATTCTGTAATAAAATATTTAATTTTTGTATTTCATTTATTTATAAGTTTTATTAACTATATACATCAATCTTGTTATAATTTTTATGTATTCTAATTGGAAATAACATTGGTTATACTTGCTCTTCGAATGTTAGTTTAATTAGATATTTATGTGAATGCGGATTGTGAAATCGATATAATTTATCACAAAGACTGTTATTCCTTACTTCACAATTTATTTTTATGTTAGATATATTTATGTAACAAACTGAGTTTGTTATAGATAATGAATACATTGTGCCTTGAAATGTACATCTTACATACAAATAATTTGTGGAATAACTGTCTTTTCATTTATGATTAAACACTTCACGTAAACACAAAAACAATATAGTTATTGATACAATTTATTATTGAATTTTGTGATATTGTTGTTATTAAATTGTAAAAATGTGAAATTCGGTTAATAACGAAATTAAATTATATTTAATAGGAAAAGGATTTATTCGCTTGGTCACAGTTATTTTTCAATTCAATTCATTTATTTACGGTAAATCACCTTTATACAGAATAATAACAATATTCAAAATGTTTAGATAAATAGCATGACTGTAAATCACATATAAACGGAATATATATTTAAATAATTTATTTAAATATATATATAAATATAATAAATTTATTTATTCAATATTTTATAATAATTTTAATTTATATGTATGTATAAAAAAAATCAAGTTAACAACCATTTTGCTTATTCAACTAATTTCTATGATTCGATGGATGATAATAGTTTAGTAAATTCATTATTACGAATAATCGCCTGTTAACAATTCCTTTTATGTCCTTTTTAGACAAAATCGTTTTTTTTTTGTTTCAAGCTGACTCAAGTTGTGGTTATTCGTTCTGCGTTGCGCAAACAGTCGAGGAATTATTGCTTCTTTTTTTCCTTTTCACTCGTTTTATTTTTTCCCATTCGTCCTTCTTTCCAGCTTGGAACAATACAAATTTGACCCGGGCCCACACGTACGCGTATGTGGTCATTGTTGGCGCGGAACAACAATGGTGCCCGATATTACATATCATTTCCGGGCATCGTCTTGCCGCGCTGAATGCCAGGATATGATTAACCCCTCACCTATATGTCGCTAGACCAAATGGGACAAGGACAATAAGGTGCACTTTTTTTATTATTGTCGATTTTACGCGATGAATATTGCACACTCATTGACTTAATTTAATTAAAAATAATGAAATAAAAAATAAAATTAAAAAAAAGGAGTTTTCATGTATAACGAAGTAGAAGCCTCCAAAATATAGAATTTAAAAGGAGTTTTATTTTGAATTAATTTCTCATGTATTTCGTTGTGTGTTGTATTTAAAAGTTATTTATATATTTTTAATGGCATTCTGGCTTAAAACTTGGTTGGTAGTCATTAAAAAATTTCAATTATATAAAAACGTAGCGGAAGCCTTAACAATTAAGGAATTAAAGAACATCAAATATTACTCATAATAAATTAAAGACGACGCAAGCGCCATCTTTTGCCTAATTTCAAGTGGCATCGTCAACGATTTGGGTCTACAAAGTAGACAACCAAGAATCATTGTTTTGTCCACTAAAGGAAGGCGAACTAATTACTCTTAGTAGAAATCCATACTTATTTTGCTACTTTATGAAAAACAATAAATAATCCAAAGTTAAAAGTGTTTTATTTATTAAAATTTAATTACATTATGTAACGAAGTAGATGCCTTAACAATTAATAATTTTCTTGTTTTGTTATTTTTTTTATTTTAATTTCCATCCCAATAACCCCGAGAGAGTCACTGACAAAGAAATATATCGAAACAATTAACCGAAATGAGACGGGGAAAAATCGCCCGTCTAATGGACTCAGCTCCAGCGACAGAAAAGAAATTAAAAAAAAACGTCGGGAGGGTTCGGTTTCACATATATCCCGCTACCCCTAAAAAAAAAAAAAACGCGCCACCCTTCGACGGTCGCCGAACGTCCTGGAGATGACACGGTGCGTGCGGGCCCCGTCGTTTTTTTTCCTTTCTTTAAATTACAAACGAGGGGTGAGAAAGTGACCGGAAAATGGTATTTTAAATAAATGTGATTGGGGGGATTCCTCCTAAGACGTGTTCGGGAATTTATCATTTCGACTGTGGAATTGCGGGACGACGTGCTTTTTTTGGTGCGTTCGTCGCCCGCTGCTTAAGGGACATGCCTAAAGGGCTTACGCGCTTAAGCCACTATTAGACAACTGCGGAATTTATTGCATTCTTCTGCTCCTCGACGAAAGGGGAAGACAGCAGGGTTTTACGGGAGTATTGTGTTTGTAAGCCAATTGATTCCATGTCGAAACATTTAATTTGCAAGAAAAAACAAAAAAAGCGAAAAGTTTAAAAATGAAAAACAAGAAATTTTTTTCCAAAATTATTATATTAGTCAACTATAGAGTATGTATTATTTGTTCATGTTTTCGTATACCATGGATTAATCTGAGACACGCGTTCTGTACCACCTGTATTCTTTTTTGAGTAATAACTAGTGTTGGGCAAAATCGAATAATATTAGTAATCGTGTATTACTAAATGTGTCATTTTAAGTATTTAAAACGAAAAAGTAACTTCAAATTTATGTTTATTAATAAATGGGAAGTTATTTTTGATATTTTTATAATAAGTAACATTCTTAAAATTATAATATACTTAATTAACAATAATAAAAAATCGACTTTGCCCATCACTAGTAATAACATCCAAACATGGTCTATATACTACATCAAAGAAGTTGAAATGGGAGAGAACTAAACTACTGCAAAGTGATACCTTTAATTTATGAGATAAAAAGTGTTTGGATGAATAAATTAATTTAAGATTTGAATAGGCTACTCGGATGCACTTTGAAATATGCGAAGAAAACCTCAATTTTTTATCTATAATAATTCCCAGCTTTTAGCTTCCTCAACAAATTTCAAAGATAGTCCGTTTAAAGATATCCGCAAGTCTGCTTCGCTTAACTTTTTACTAAATAAAATAGCACATGACTTGTTGGGGTTAATCTGCTAACAGTGTTGTGCACATGCGTCAGTGAAGTCCAATTTTATTTCATTAATGAGGACGGAGAAGAATTAAAATTACTTGTTTTATTTAATCACAGATTATATACAAGAAAGTAGAAGCTTGCGTCAGTTATCAATGATTATAATTTTCTTTGCGTCTTCGTTATTTACGTCGCGGAATAATCCGGGTGTAAAAATCGCACTCCAGAGGGGGCAGCAATTATTCGCGATCTCGGGTCCTCATTATGAATGCTGATTGAGATCACGAGTCAGTTTTATTCGAAAACTTGAACTCATTTGAGGCTGCGACTCCGGGGCCGTTACGACCCACGGATCCATTACCTTTTCTCTTCTTCTTTTTTTTTCATTCGGCTTTATTGTCTGCAAGATCCGTCCGCTTCTTTCTTGAATTATCTCATGTGGATTCAATTAAATGAAATACACATTCAAGAAGAGTTCTTCTCTTCTTGAATGTGTGAAGAGAAGAACTCTTCTTGAATGTGTTTGTTTATGTTTAAAATATGAGTAAATGAGAAAAAAATAAACATTCACCACATGATATTAATTAAAAAAAATGCAAATTGTAACATCGTATTACACTTTCTTTAAAAAAAACAACATTTTTTTATGGATATGTGTTCTTAACAGGAAACAAACAAAACTATTTACAATAGGTCGCTAATCTCGATTAGATTAATAATAAACATGGAATTCGGATTTCCTTAAATAAAATGCATCCGCGTAACTTATTGAAATTGTTGAATTTTCAAATAAAATGAATAACGAAGGATTCCATTTTTGAATGAAACACAAACTAAATATTAAAAAAAAAAAAAAATAATAATATGCATCAAATCGAGGCCTAACAAGCGATAAAATTGCAATATTTCTAGTCGTCGATAATTAAAATGAAATTTAAAACTTGCGGAACATTCTGCAACACAAGAGTGCAAGCACATACCGAAAAAAACAAAAAACAAAAAAAAACATAATGTCTTTATCTTCCCGTGACTTGCACGAAACTGTGGGTTTATAAAATACTTTTCTACATATAATAATTCGAAACAATAGCGCATATGTGGTACGGTATACATCGAACAATCACATTTAGTAAAATATACATTATGTTTTGAAAAAAGAAAAATTGTTTTTTTATTATTTATTTCTTCGCCTGAAGAAGCCACAGTGTGGTGAAACACATATAGCGTTTCAATATATTATTTTTGAAAGACAAAAGTGTTTTATTCGATTTAAAAGTGAATATGAACTTTCAACAATTAACAGCCACTACAATTAATTGCTTCAAAAAATATTCAGAAATCCCATCTGAAGCCATATAAGAATAGATAAATAATATAAGAATTAGATAAATGTGAAATTCTCTCAAATACATCAGTAAGCGTGACACTTGAAATATTTCAGTTAATTACTGTATGGATATGCAGGGTAGCCAGAAAAGGTGTGATAATCTTCAGGTAAAGTGGTTCGTTAATCAATTTTAAGTAGAAAAAAAAAGTTTTTAAAACAAAAAATTAAATTAAAAATAAAATAAAAAAATACAAAAAATTGGGTAATTATTCAGTAAGCTTTATGAGGCCATTAATATCCTAAATATGTGACTAGAATTTGTTTTTAACATTTTATGTATAATTATTGCTATTAATAATCGATTTATTAAATAAACATTTGCAATGTTTAACTGGATGTTAATAGAACTAATTTTAATCAAAATATTACTGATATTTAGTCACATATATCAATGGCCTCGTGGACGGTAATGAAGAACCGTGAATTTTTTACTTAAATTTTCTGCTTGAAATTAATCAATGAACAACTTTACCTGAAGATTATCACACCTTTTCTGGCCACCCTTGACAATTTGAAACTAATAGAAGAAAATTATTTTTTTTTTTTCAATACAAAAATATATTTAAATAAGAGTTAATGATGAAATTAATTCAACATACAGAATTAATTTCATTATTAACTCATATTTAAATATATTTTTGTATTAAAAAAATAAATTAATTTTCTTCTATTAGTTTCAAATTGTCAACGGAAGGGAAGATACCTTACGCTGATTTTCAACTAGCTCAGGTTGAATTCATGAGCTATAATGTTATTGGAGTGGAGATTATTTTATTATTTCATTCGTTAATTTTATACACACAATTAATGTGTTTAATAGTTAAAATAATAAAATATTTTAAGTTAAATTGATAACAAGATTAAGTCGGTGGGATGGATGCATTTAGCGGGGGGATTACGGATTTGATGCCCAATGAAGCGGATCAAGTTAGTAGCGATTGCATATTTCGGGAGCGCGAGCGGAAAAGAAAAGGGAACGGAGAGAAAATGGGGATCTGCGGATGCGGATTGCCTCCCCCTAATCAGAGACATCTTGTCTCCGGCTATTAACTTATATAGCGGTATCAATTCCGGCTCCGTTCTTCCTCCTCCGATCCCCGCGAGACGCCGCATCCGAAAGCATTCCTTTTTCTTTAATTTTATCACCGAATTAACCCCCGACTCCCCCAGACCCCGGGACCTCCGACCTCCCCCGGGTTGAACGCTGAACCGGTCCAATGTTCGCTTTTCCTTTTGTGTAATTTTTTGCGAGACGATGATGCCGTGTACGATAGCGATTTTATTACTTTCGGCGACTTCCGTCCTCGTTCCGATGGGTTTTTCTGGCTGTAGTCGCTGCGGAACTGCGAACTGCAACTGGAGGAAAGGAAATACACTCCCGGTTCGCAGTTCGGTCGGTTCCTCCCCTCATGTCAACAGCCGACACATCTCTCACAGAATTATTACCGGAGATACTCGTATATATACATTATTCAATCAAACCCACTACAAATGACTTCCATCGTAAAAACCATATCCCGAGATGAGAAACTAGATATACCATAAATTATGTGTTTAATCGCGGCGCATTCATTATTCAACAGATAACTCGATGAAGAATTGTATTCCATTACCTTCGATCTTTTACTTTTATATGGATTTGCATAAATATTTGCACGCGTTAATAAATTATTTTATAAAATAAATATCCTGTGATTTTATTTAATTTAAGAATTCTGGCATTATTCTAAATATTAAAGCCAAATAATGTCACAATTTATTTTATTTTTCTTTATAAAAATCCCACACTATATTTAATTTCTTGATATATTTTTAATAGTTCACAAAAGACACACAAACCTTTTTTTTAAATCGATGAAATAGACTCGAAATGTGTATTTATTTCATTTTATATTATTTAATATTTATTTTTGTATTATTTTGTTATGTATTATGAAGTAAAATTCTATCATCTAATTTAATCCAAAAAATAACCTCCTTATAACCAGAAAAGTACACAACGTCTTTCGCTCCCTTCGTAAGAAAGAAGAAGAAAAAAATATATAAACGCATGATTTACAAGATGTTCTCATACATAATGAAAAATCGTAAACATCTAGAATTGCCCCTCGAAAAAATTGCCATACCGTGCCCTTTAATTTTGAAAGAGAGCGTCCCCCTCATTTAATAAAAAAGAGCGCACACACGCGCGCGGCTGTACTATTTTTTTTTTAAACGCGCCCTCTTATCTCCCGCAAAATTTCGCCCCCCGATTAAACGGCGACTGGGGATACTCGCGCACTTAAACGGTTTTATGAAGATGTACCGGTGCTATTTATTATACGGAGCGAGGGGATCCGGAAAATTGACAAATTTTTATCATATCCAGGGCGTGTGCGTATGCGTGGAAAGATAATGCAACTGTCCCGGCCTTGTTTGATGTGTGTTGGGGAGTAATTCTTTTTTTTTATCTACAGATGCATGAATCAATTCGTCTATTGAACTTGACGGGATCTTATCACGAATTTCCATATGCAATAAAAAAAAGATCTGTACTATATAAAAAGGTGTGACTTGGGTGGATTGCTAGAGGTATTCGTTCGAGGAATTATGAAGGGTTGATAAATAAAGCACTAATAACCTTTCTTCACACTTTATTTGTTTTGGTAAAACAAATAAAGTGTGAAAAAAGGTTATTGGTGCTTTATTTATCAATTCAATTTGATCTTCACGTAACTCAATCAATCAATTTAATTATGAAGGGGGTTATTGAGGTGTCGAAGTTTCGTAAGGATTCCTAAGGAGGATATTTCGGCAACTTGTATATGGTAAAGAATAGATGGTTTGATAACGTGCTGAAACTAGTCGAAAATAAAAAAAATGCGTGTAAAACAAACCAAGTGAAACTTACTTAACAATTCCTAATAGATGGTTTGATTTGAGTAAAGAGGACATGACTATAATCTAATAAGGGCCGGCATATTTAATAATATATTCACAAATAAGGGCTATTGACCATAGGTCTTTCGACCCTACAATTAAATTCACATTTAATGAATTAGGCAAAAGGTGGCGCATGCGTCGTCTTTAATTTACTACAATTAAATACTTAAATATTATCTGCATTTACTCCCCGTTAATAAAACATCTTGCTGGAATAAGTACAAAAAAAAAAACATTACTAGAATCATTTCAGGCAGCCAATAAAGAATTATTCCCCGTCGCAAGAAAGTTGTAATTATCCGAGCCAGTCTCGTGTTTAATTTACTACGCGGGGACATTCTACATAGTTTACACCTTGTAAACCGTGCTCTTTTTTCCCGCAGACGGATTTCTCGATAAATAATACCCCATTGTTGTTGTTGTGAACGACTCGGGCTATAAACAATTAACGGGGCATGCCCGTCAGGAAAATAACGATTGTTTATGGTAATGCTGTTCCGATCAATTTAACAATATGTCATTTCGTATTTCGCAACGTAATAAATACGCTCTGTAATTGGATCGTAACATAAAAATCAATTAGTAAATCAGTTTGTATCTAGATAAATTAAACATTTTTTAAAAAAAAAGATTTATGATTAATTGCTACAAATTTATGCTTTATATTTTGATTAATTGCTCGAAATTTATTATTTATATTTTGTCTCTGATTGTATATTAAATAAACATTTTTTTCTTCATTTTTGTGAAAGATTATCTGTTCGGAGTTTATCAGCGATTTTTATTTATTTTTTTTTTCTTCAATGTTTTCAATTTAATTTGTGATTGGTAATTTACGTTTTTTATACATATCTTTTTTAATGTTTTTAGTGTGTCTTGTAAGTTTTTAATATGTAATTATAAATGTTATTTGGAATTGGAGATTCCGTTAATAAAGTGAAATTGAAATATTCTCGCGTGAAATATATTATAAAATAGAAAAGAGTATTTATTCACTTGGTCACAGTTATTTAAAAAATTAAATAAAAATTATTTTTATTTAATATATTATAAAGGTCTCTGTATACATAAACTTATAATATTTTTCTATATATGTTACCGGCGATTAATTTTAATCGTCGTCAACAAAATTAAAATTTTTAATTTTAATTTTTTTTTATAAAATGAGTTTTGGCCAGCACTCTACCTGCCGGCCGCCGCGGATTAACCATCGGGTCAACATTTACCTGACCCGAGGTTAGAAGATCACCGCCCGGCCCTCCGGATTATCGTGCAGCAATTAGGGCCCGAGCAGCAGATTAAGACACCCAGGGAGAGGGCACAGGCCGCCGTTGCAATTTGAAAGAAGAGAGATTACAGATTAACGTAATTCTTTCAAATTGCATTTTAACGGTTGGATTTAAGAATTCGTTGGAAATAATTATCTTGTTTACGATAGTTATTTTCCAGTGAATTCTTTGCCAACGGCCGCGTGGTCCTCGAAAATCATCCCTACTCCGGACGATTTTCGGTGCTTAAATACGGGATGCATTCATCCAGATCTTCAGTCCACTCTGGTGCTGTACAGGGGGCAGCATGTGGATTCATGAGGAACTTTTGTTCCTCGAAATTTAACCTTCTCTCTGAGACAGGAAACTCTGACCGACGCAGACGCCAGATGTTCCAGACGTCGTTCCTGCCAGAAGAAGTCGACTCCAGGACCAGTGCTTCCTGAAGTCCACCGACGCCGAGCTTCACGGTTACCGGTGTAACCGTCTCGACGCCACATCGACGCTACCAGTGTAGTGTCCTTTGCTGTTGCCGGATCCAGTCCAATCCAGGAACCTGCCGACTCCAGGAAACTCAGCCCGACGCCGACGTTAGCCGTTCCGCCGTCGTTCCTGCAGTCACCACCGACGCCAAGCACCTAGGTTGCCAGTACAACCGCTTCGACGTCAACACTACGAGGGTAGTGTTTGTTCCTGCCACTGGATCCATCCCCGACGCAATAACCCACGGACTCCGACGCCGAATTCTCGTCGCCGATCACAGGACGCCGAGCTGCCGCCTCTTTTCAGATGACGACGCCACCTCAGGTCTACCTACATGTACACTGTGTGACTGCTCTCTCTGTTTTTTTTGTTTTTTTTTTTTTTTTTTGCTAATTTTTTGTAAATAAATTATTTAAAAACCAATTGTGTTTTAAAGGTTAGTTGCTTCGTCTTTAAATCAACCTGAGCTAGTTGATAATCAGCGTGAGGTACCTTCCCTCCCGTTGACATATATAATTATATTATGAATTTCTGCGAAAATTCTTTTGGGTTTAAAACGGCCCTTATTAGTAAATTAATAATAATATAACTTTATTTCACACAAGGAACAGAAATATTTACATTATTTATTTAAATATTATACATATAATACGAATATCTTGTTTTGGAATTGGCTATTGATATTTGATAATAAATAAAAGTGTTATTTTTTTGTGAAAGAATTAAAGATTCGCAAGCGATTCGTTATCTATTCACACGCGCGCGCGTGTGTGTATATTTGCACAAAACTTTACAAACCGTAAATTCCGAGTTTATACGCCCATAAAACCTCCTAGTATATGTAAGCCCGCCAGACATGGCCGGTACATACGCAAGAGCCCTTATGCAACCACAATAAAATTCCACAGAATAGAATATGGGAGAGTCAAGTGCGAAATGTCCTCGCGGATTAAGTCCATCGCCAGACGATCCGAAAGCATCAGTTTAGTTGTGCAACTCTCGAAGAAAGTGTGTTAATACGCTGTCGGTTGGTTCTTTTTTTTTCTTCTGTTGTTGTCTCGGGTTTCTTTTTCGTTTCACTGGGTCCCGTTAAGGACGCCGAGGAGAAAATGGGAAAATAAAGATTCGAGGATCAGTTAAATTGCTTCCGATCCGCGCCGATTAAACCATCGCTTATATTTACAGTAATGAATGTAACTGAATCTCGGGATGTCGTTTATTTTGTTGCTTGATAAACTAACAGTGCCAGTCATGTTGTATTTCAATCCGTTTCCATTACTTTTTTTTTCTTTGATGAAAATAAATTATTGCTTTACACTCAATAATTTGCTCTGGTTCTTTTTGTCTGTTCTATTTGCAGCGTTTAAGTAGGAAATGTAATGAAGACACAAATCATATCGTTGCTACATGTAATTATTTAAATTCACAAAATTCCATTATTGGTAAGTAATCTCGTCGTAATAATTTTTGCACATTTTTAATTTTATATGATTCATATTTTTTTCCCATTTTCATAAAGAATGACACTTGTTATTTTCCATATTTATTTTAAAAACTTCGAAAATAAGTGTCATTATTTATCAAATATTAATATCCGTTTCCATCAAGAGTGTAGCCAAGCAAGCATCTATTTTAATTCAATTTTAATAAATGAAACACTTTTTTACTTTGTTTGTATAACTTGGATTGTTAAAAGTTTTGTTTTGATAATGACACGTTAAGGTTGTCGAAACTATAGTCAACAATAAAACAATCCGAGTTATACAAACAAAGTAAAAAAGTGTTTCATTTATTAAAATTGAATTACAATGTATAACAAAGTAGAAGCCTCAACAATTAACAAGTCAATTTTAATTGTTCGAATTTCTTCACGTAACTCACAACACATCGGTCACAGTGCCTATCCATATTTATTATAGCAATCCTAGTGGCTTCATCATTTTTTTATTTTATTAAGATTTTTACTTTTATTGAAATAAATATCTTTTTCAACTTTATGTGTAGTAAAGATGTTAAATTTGTTGAATAACAAAATACAAATCACTAACACACCTTTGTAAATACATCAAAAAAAACAACACAAATACCATTTGGTCGGATTAAGTGCGATACATATCTGGTAACAAATTTCATCCGCACCTCTGCTCTATTAATAGAAAACGAGTATGTGCATGTCCATTAGATAGATAGCCCGGCATATACAGCATGGCTATCGCTGTTCCTTGCGCCGCAGCCCGCTTTGATTTATTCGCTCCAGTTGGGCATTACGGCCTTACTTGGTCAGTGCTACCGGTCGGGGCATCGAGTAGGCCGGTGCATAACCTTTCTTCTCTTTATTTGCAAATTGCAACACATTTATTACGGCGTTATTTATGCCCCGGGAGCGTCGCGAAAAGCGCGCATCCGATTCGACACGGAAAAATCCTGATTTATCGAGTGAAGAAGGAGACGAAGTTACCGAAATAAAAAATATGAGCGTCGGCTTTGTTGAGCTTTCGAAAGAACAGATGGTCGTATTTTGAACTCTATTATATAAAAATATGCTCTTTTAAAGAAATTTAAACCAAAAGTTAAACTAAAATTTCAAATAAATGTTTCACAATTAATATTGTTTTTTTAAGGTTGAAATCAATTGCGTTCGTCCATAAACGTCCTCCACGATATATTCAACTGGAGATCGCAGGCGTGATGGTGCGTTTTTAATTAATTTAATTAACAACTTTGCAATTATATAAGGTACAGCTGTACTGATGAGGAATGAAATCCCGAAACACATGTCTGCAAATAGCCTTATATTAGGAATTTTTGTTTGTTTGTTTTTTGCATTGATTATTTTCGATTCAAAAATTGTTGCATTATACAATATGTTATTGATATGCAACAGCATATAATTGTTATTTTAATTCGTCCGCTCATCTACAGTTACGAATTAGAAAAACTGTTAAAAATGAAAATCACAAAAACAGCAGGAGAAGTTGACATTCCCAGTTATCTAAGATTGTGCAGCAACTTTTGGTATAGGAGGCCTATTACTAATTATAGACCTACTTCCATCCTGAGTAATTTTATTTATTTATTTCTGAACATCAGCATGGTTTTCTAACCAAAAATCAACTATCACCACATTGACCCACATAACACAATTAATTATTAATAAAAACACAATCTGATTTATACTTCACTAAAGCATTTTATCTTATTAATCATGCAACAATAATTGATTAAATGGATTTATTATATGGGCTCTCAAACAATTTAATCATTTTTTTTTTTTTTCAAAATCCTCAATATGTGTGAGGCAATGGTTTTACCAAAAAAAATATTTTATCACGTCCGGTGTACCGCATGGCTCAATTCTTCGTCCTTTACTGTTCATTATTTATATTAATGATTTACTAAAGAATATCAATTGTAACGTGCGGATAATATATTTTTACTTTCCCCAGATTCCTGACCAAGGGAAAGTATTGTGATCGTAAACATTTTCGTATCACTAATTTCAACGAATATGCACGTTTTGAGGTCCCCTGAGTCCATTCTATTGAATTTTGGAAACGGCTAAATGGATTAAACCCAAACATCTAAGCTTTTTATTACAGCGGCATGGTCTGAAAAGCTTTTGGTTAGAATCAATACTCATTAAATGCAACTTTACTCTTAGCGATTTTTCATTTCTTAATTCGGATAGAAAAATGTTTCAAATAAAAGTTGTAGATCTTCAAAAAAGTAAATATTTTTTGTCCAAAAAATTATTGTAGGACTTCCAATTTTCATTTTGTAAGCGAAAGAATTTCATCTCCCTGATAAATTCTCTTAGAAATAAACAATTATTTTTATTATCTTTTTTATTTTGGCTGTCGAAACTTTAATTACTTAAATAATTATTTTTATGACAAATGAAACGTCAAAATGCCGTTCTATTTTAGCAAGTAAAAAATCTTTTGTCAACTACTACAAAAATGTTCTAAACAGTTGATATAATATGAGAAAATTTGTAGCCATTGTAAGGTAAAAAATAACAAAATAAGTTCTAAATATTTGGCTTTAACTTTAAAAAACAACAATTCAAATTTTCATTTACTATTAAATGTTTATTCAAAAACTCATTTGGCCAGATTCGCCGGGGAAAGTATCATGATGGACACATCATCATTTTTTTTGCATGATTTCGCAATCAAAAAGATTGTTCAATTTTACGGAAGAACTTGAATTTAAAACATTTAAATATTTGGCTTTAAATATCTCCAAATGCACAACTATGTACTACTCTAGAAAATTTAGAAATAATTTATATTTATATTTTTTAAACAAAACACATCACAAAAAATTAATAGTGTATTTCCCATTAAAAAAAACTTTAAAATTCACTTAATTTCAGTTATTTAAACAATTACTTTCATTTTCACGTTATTTTATTACACTTGTTCTCAAGCAGGTCGTCTTTTGTGAACAACAAAAAAATAAAATAAAGGAGGAAAGAATAAAAAGTACGGAACAATTGTCACGTAGTCCATTCGTTTAAGCAAAAGAAAATATATAATGGCAATAATTCTCCCCATCGGACAAAGGAGACTTCCTTATAATTAACTCGGCCGGGTCCTTGTGATTCCCGTTTTTACCCCCGCCGACATAATTAAACAGCTTTTCAGCACTTCGCGGGGAAAAGGGAGAGACAATGCGCCAGGCATTCCACGGGCGAGGGGTAGGGTTGGGTTCGGGTTTTTGCGCCACTGGAATTATATTAATTAGATGACTTTATTAGACGGAGGGGGCGCGCTTTTATTCTTCCTCCGCCCGACATATTTTCATTCGGTGCGAATTCCTCTCGAATGCCGGGATAAATAATGAAACGGGTTTTATTGATGGTTGTACGTAATTCATTTCAATTTACAAAGATAAATATTATTTAGTATAATATTAAGTATTCTAAATATCTGTAATATTGTGAGAACAATGTAAAATTTTATAAATCCTGGTATAGAATCTAACAAGAAAGCGATATTTCATGTACATTAATGCGAAACAAACGTGACAGTTGAAAACCGCACTTAATTTCCTAGCCACCCCCTCAGACGAGGAGCTCCCTCTTTTCCTTTTTTCTCTCCACCACGAGTGTTCTTGGCTCTCTCTGGATGTGTGAGCACATTTTAACGCTGTATCAAACGCGAGACGTGCCCGCTTTGCATCCTTTGTGATTTCGATTCCGTTTTTTTTTTGTGTTTGTTCCGAGGGCGTAAAAGGCTCGCCTGAGAGAGAGACGTTACGCCCTCGTCCGACGCATTATCCTCCTTTTTGATGAATGGTCCCGGCGGAATACAAAAAGAGCACAGCGCTCGTGTACAGTTTAGCCGTTCGGTAATAACGGTTTTAATTGATAAACTGCGTTTGCGTTTGGTTTTGTTCTTGTTTTCGCGAGATGCGGAGATGCTTGTAGCAGGAAGGCCTTGGGATTCAAGGTCCTCACGACTTGGCTGCGGGGTACGCGGCCCGCTGCGCTCTAAATGTTCTCACAGATAACGCAAATTACTCAACCGCTACTTTTGCAATAGATGTTTGTACACTTTATTAAATATTAAAGCTTATCATGTAATTATTACATACATACCATATTTGTTCTTACATTTTTGTGAAATAATTGCGTATTGAAACAATTTTAACAGTGATTATTCTACAATAAAAAATGTGAAACTATAAACCAAATGTTTTATTAATTATTTTAAAAATAATTAATAAAAAATACAATTTTTATCAATTATTTTTAAAAATTGGGCGAAGAAAGCAAATTGCATTAATCTAGAGATACATTATTAACACAATTTAATAATAAGTGAAAAAACTTCAAATAATCACAAACCATAATGGAAGAATCAGTACACCAATCCCTTTTTTTATCATCTACATACACATTTCTGAAATATTCTCTCTGTTGATTTCGATATTTCCATCTTAAGCCTCACGTCATTCGCGTCGACACATTAATCAAATACTCGTGGAGAGAAAGGGAAAAAAAACCGATCCCGGAAAATTAAAGTCAGCCCGTCTCCCCTCTCCGCAAGAAAAGTCAATACAATTACATAAATCAAGGGCTGATATGACAATATCGGGTGTTAGAAATATAACCAATATATGATCCGAGGGTCGCCCCTGACGTTGAGGGATGACTTGAATGCGGGGGCGAGAGCACCCCCAATCCGGACGGATTATAACGCGACGATGACCGCATCATGGTCAAGGGGTAACGCCGACGAGAGGGTCCGACAATTGTTGCTTCTCGAAAAGTCGTCACGATAAAGAGGAAAATGATGTGTACAAAACATAATAAATCAGGATTAATTTATTAATTAATTTAAATAGAGTAATCTCTTCAGCCATTTTTAATGCCGTATTTTAACTCAGCCCATCGCTTTGTTTTTACCTGATTTGTATATTTAAGAAAAACGGTTTGTAATTTTTTTATTAATTGTTTGAAATGACCGTATAGGTCGAAATTAGTCACAAAAATAAATTGTATACGTCAGCCCAGCTAAGTGTTTAATTTCAAAAATTACCTTAATAATTTAAACATGTATCACAAAGTAATAGCTTCAACCGTCCAATATATTAAATAGAGTTGTTAATTTTGTTATGTTTTATTTTAATTAAGTAAATATTCATTCACGTAGTTAGAGTTATTTGATAAATTAAAAAAAAAAATGTGGAAATATTTTGTCACACCATGATTTTGTATAAGTATATATGTATATTTATATATTGAGCGTATAACAAAAATAGACGACGAAGTTGGCATTGGAAATCTAAAGACACGTTTGAACTAAAATCACACGCTCACGCGTAAAGTACTGGTTGTCATGTTGACACTATTTAACAGCAACCAGCATTTCACGCGTGTGATCTTAGTACAGACATGACTCGAGACTTCCAGCGCCAACTTCGTCGTCGTTTTTTGTTATACGCTCGATATATATATATATCTTAAATATTAATATCACAGTCAATTTTGGGACACATATTAAGTCACGTATGAGATTTTTACCAACGTCTGACAATTCGAATTATTACTGAAACACCAGAACTTAAATCGTTAATTTAATTCAGTCGTCAGTTTATCATATCAATTGAAAACAAATGAAAAAAGAAAAAAAGATATAGAACTAACGAGTTTATTATATTAGGAAATAAAGTGCAGTGCGCAATCATTATCTGCATTTTACTAAAGGAAGCTGCGTCCGTTCCGCAATAAATCATCGATCGACGGAAACGGCATCATTCCCAGATTAGGAACGCACCATAAATCAGCGCTCGCACTGCAAATACAGAAATAATTAAGCGACCCACTGACAAGACTAACGATTTGATAAAGAAGTGCCTGCGAAAGGGGTCGAGCCGGGGAGTTATTCAAAGGCGATTGCCCCCGGGGTGAATCCGAAAGGGTTGTCGCGCGCGATTGATGAATGCCCGACCAGACTCCGCTTAATTAGGGGTGAAATTAACGCCCATAATAATTTCGCTTCAGTCGCCAGCTAGAAAGAGAGAGACGGAGATGGAGATAAAGTGAGTCGCCCGGAAGTGAATGTTTTCTGTAGTATGTTTCTCCATCTTGGTCGTATTGATCCGGTTCCGGTTTATCCACCCTCTCCTCCCTCCCTCACGCCGACAGTCGTGTGCTGCATACCAATTGCCAGCCGCTCTTTTTTTTTCGCTTCTTCTCTCTCCCGTTCCCTTTCAGGGTTGCTAAATAAAAAAATACCTAGACTAACTGAAAGTGCCGATACAATTGGCCCTAATGAGTTTTTTTTTACAGCGTTCTTCTCTTATACAAATCCACTAAATTGATAGACTATGGTGTGCAATTAAAGGAGATAGAGTTTTTGTTTTCTTTTTACTAGAGCAGGAAACTATATTCAAAATAAAAAGTAGGTATACTCTTGCTGAAAGAAAAAATTGAAAACAACGTAACCCATGTATGTCTATAAAAAACAGACAGAATTTTCCTGCCTACTTATTTTTTTTTATGCGAGTTACGATTTTACATATGAAGATGATAAAGCAAAATATAAATAAATGAGGCAGAAAGACCGATGGTCGATAGCCGTTTTCTAAGGACAACGTATAACATAGTTTAAGAATTATATTGTTAATTTAATGAATATAAAATTGTCTGCAGAAATAAAGATGTTATATATATTTAAACAAATTATTTCCTATCAAAACATCACATTTATTAATGAAATATTCATCTAGCATATGCAAAATTGGTGATGGGCAGTTCGGACTTTCGGATCTCATTAGACCAGTGCGATCCATCTGCAATCTCTTGATGAAGGCAATTAAATGGATATTGTATTTTTCTCGCTGACGAGGACAATGCAAGCATCATTGCGGACAACTTCAAGACCCAATTCTCAAACAACTATGAATCGCAGCTCGAAAGAGTTACTACCAACATCCCAAACCTGGCTCTGAAATTACTGAATATTAATGCAATTAACAGACTCGGCAGGTTAATAAATACCATCAAAACACATGCAGTTTTTTAACCGCCTGCTAGAAAAGAGCCGCCATGATCTCCATTAAGAAAGACCAAAAAGATACAGTCATTTTTTAAAACCGAAGGCCCATAAGCATCCTGCCCAATCTAGGAAAAATATCGGAACGGATCATCCTGCTGGACTTCCAGAAGGTGACTCTTCTATCACCTTCTGGAAGTCCAGCAAAATGTCATTCCAAAACAACAGTTCGCATTCTGTCCAAAGTTAGCCGCCATCCAGCAAGCCTGGAACTTTATTGATTCCGCCAAAAAATTACAGACAGAAGAAAAGCTGTCATCATGATCTTATATATATATATATATATATATAGAGCTTTTCTTATTAGTATACATTTCCCCTATGTATACCTGCAAAATACGCGAGTCAAATGCATTAATGTATGTGTGTTTAGTTGCCTATAATACGCAACTGAACACACATATGCCAAACAGTCAACTAAACATACACACATTAATCGGTTCAATGCGTTTGAGTCGCGTTTTTTTGCAGGTATACACTTCCCCTAATGTATACTGATAAAAAAACCTCCCTGTATATAAAGTACTTAGGAATAACCATTGACCATCAAAGAAAACAGAATAAACAAAACTGCTAAATTATACCATACAATGAGGGAAACATTTATTAACAGAGCAGAAATATCCAAGGAAACAAAAATAAAAGTCTTCAAAAGCATATACAGACCTATACTTACATATGGTTGCGAATCCTGGAACTTGACACAACAGCAAAGAAGTAAAATACAAGCGATGGAAATGAAATACTTAAGAAGAGTGAAAGGCGTAACAAAAAGAGACAGACTAAGAAGTACCGAAATAAGAAAAGAACTTGAATGCCAGCCAGAATGGATGGTGGGGACACTTACAACGAATGGAAGACACAAGACCTGTCAAGGAAGTATGGGAAGCAAAAATACAGAAAAATAAAAAGAAAGGCAGACCGAGACAAACATGGGACGAAACTATTGCGGCAATACTGAACAGAAAAGGACTAATTGGGCAGAAGCAAAAAAATTAGCGAAGGACAGAAAGGAATGGAAGAAGTTTATAGCAGGATGAACATTCCTGTAACAAATCCTACACCAATATGTGGTAGAAGGATAAATATATATATATATATATATATATCTTTATTCAGATAATTTACAAACATTAAGTATACACAATAAAAAGAAATTGTTTATCCGTTCTTCCCTCTTTTTTTTATAAAATTTAAATTTTCAAATTTATTTGTATAACTGAATAATTTATTTAATGACAATAATTGAAGTAAATGACTGTAAAATCCAACAAATTTCTTGATTAATATTAATAGAACAGCACTCACTTATGACAATTCGGATGAAGATAAATACCCCCCGATACATCAATTCCTTTCCTACAAATTTCCCCCCATTGCTGTCAATCACCGCTTAAAAAATGTGTGTCCAATGTGAAATAATTAAGGTAGCCAGTTTACCATTCCGTGTCCGTTTAACGTGCAGCATCTAGATAATATCCCCCTCATTAGTCTTCGTCGAGTGAATCGCCTCATCAATGTCCGCTCTTCTGGTCCCCGTTCCCTATCTATCTATGATTATTATATAACCCACGTACAGCCCCATTACCGGAACACACCGGCTACATATGTGGGCTCCTAATAGATTTTATTCCTCGAAATGCCACACGCAGTCTCCGCGGTGCTGTTTTCCTTCCTTTCCGAGAGGGTCTCAAAACAAGACACAAAAGAGAAAAGCATGGGTGTTTGTGTGCCAGTGTGTGCGTTATTATGGGTTTAGATCTCGAAAATGCCACCCTCGACTTTTTTTGTATACCATTGTTCATTAAATTAAACAATGTGATTAAGTTTTTTTGTGTGTAATTATTGTGTGGTTTTATAGTTGGAGTTTATTAAAACATCATGATCGAAATTTTTCTTAATTTATTTATTGGGATAATTATGGGTATTGTCTGTTTTTTTTTTATCTTCTAATATAAGGTGTAAATATGAAACAAAACTAATAACCAACATAGGAGGCAAAAAAATCTTCTTAAATACTTTCATATATACAAACATCTTTTTTCAGACAATTACATAACATTTATATTTATTTATTTATTAAACGATAAGTATCTTTACAAATTGAAAAACTAATTAAATTACAGGGAACTGAGTATACTTAAAGATAATTTTACAAATGTCAATACTACAAACAAACAAAAAGAAATACTTTCCGATAAAGAACTTAAACTATATGAATGAAAAACATATATGTCAGTCTATTTAGGCCATTCACCAGAGGTTTTTCTGTCCTGTCTTGAAATTATAGTGGTGTCTAATAAAAATATTTGTGCTTGCTGGCTGAACTTTTTAAATTTTTTTTTATTGAACTATATATATATGATATGGATATATATGATACTTAAAGTTAAGTCAAATTGTTCTAATAATGTGTTAATAATCCTTGTAGTATTAAAATTAACAAACGAGCTTCTTTCTGTTAGATTAGTCATTTTGTGCAGTCCCACAGATCTGCAAAAAATCATCCATATTGTAAATTATGTTTTGTTTCAGTATTTCATTGATTTTTTGTTTGAATACAGTTAATTCCAGTTAATTTCAGTAATGAATTAATAAACTCTGAGACGAGGATGTTTACATTTTGAAGAAATGTTTAGATTTCGTGGAATACAATATCTAATTTCATTTAATAAAATCCATGAAAATGTATTAGAGAAATTTAGAACATTAATCGCGCCGTTATCCGGGGGCCCTTTTCGTCACCAAAGGTACGGTTCGAATCAGCGCGGTGGAATCTTTGGATTTTTGAGGATCTGCGACGGTAATTCGGTAATGTAGAAAAAAATGAGGTTCGTATAGTGAAAAAAATATTTCGAAAGGCGATCTTTAATCAATCAAAAGGAACGTGGTATTCATACAGGATAATGCATTCAGAAAAAGTAATCCACGAAAAAATGCGAAATATAATTTAGTTTGTCTAATTTACTGTTAGTGAGAGATCGTCAACCTCGACACCCAATACGGATAAGATTAAGAAAGAAAGAAAGAAAGAAAGGAAGAGAGATTGTCACTTGTTTTTTTTTTGTTTAGTTTTCTTGAGTCAATTGTGAGAGACTTTTGATTATTATAGGTAACACATTACAGTAGCAATTGATGTTTCTATTTCCCTGAATATAAAGAGCACGTATCGTGAAGCTCATTTGAAGCACTCGGGGCGATTTACTGCATTAGTACTTAGCGGACCAAAAATGTGAAACTGATGAATAAACCAAAGCAATAAGCCCCGAGTAATGAAATAATGAAGATCAGGAGCGTAATTAATGAGGGATATTTCAGCGATGGGTTTGTTGCTCTTGGAGAGCGTTTAACAGTGATTGCTCAGGTGGGTAAGTGTCGCATAAGGAATGGGAAATGAGCGTGTAATTTAATAGAGCAAAAATATAATGAAATTTATGCGGGCTCCGGCGAATAAATTCACGTTATCTCGCACATAAATAAATACGCGGGGCAAAACTAAGATGTTTACGGATACATCAGCGATATATTAAAATCACGTGTGTATATCTTGAGGCGGCTGTATATCTATCTAGTAACCGCGCTATAAACTTGCAATAACATAAACGTTCTGTATAAATACTAAATAACGGTTATAAAGAAGATATGTACCCGGGGTAATATCTCACGTCGCTGCAAGGTCGGATATATCTTGATTAAGAGTTAGGGGGTTGGAGGGTGGGAGGAGGGGCGGGTTTGGACGTGACGCGATCCGGCACATATTTCACCGAACCGGAGATAAATCAATGGGCCTGTCACATTTCAGATATGCCGGTTTATTACACACGCCGCCTGTCACTTGATAAATCGACGTCTTCATAAAACTCCTATCTCCTCTTCCTATAAGTGATAATACAAACAAAACATCTCTTGCCTTGCCTTGCCGATCGCTATCAGTACACAATGTTTACCTACAATTTTCTACGTTCACCCCAACGATGGATTAAGCTGGTGCTGTCAATCACTTTTTCCTCAAAAAAAAAAAGATTATTTAATGAAAAATGCTCTCCTGGTCATATTATACAAGATATTGAAAATCATTCACAATTCTGATTTTCTTGTTGTTATCAGCTTTTTTTTTCTTTTTTAAAAACAACCAGACACATACATTTTTAAATACTTAAAAAAATAAAACAAATTCACAAGTTTTAATTTTGTTTTAATCTATTAAATAAAATGAAACAAAGATGAATCACACATTTGCAGTTATTCAAATTACAATGAAATTAAACAAGGAAAATTTCTGGCAATGATCAATAAAATTCGATCAAACCCGTTTTCCCAACTGCAAAAAATTACTTACACTGTAAGTTTTACAAACATCTATTGAAACAACTACTTCCCGGGCATTTACCCCGCCGGACATTGGAATACACAATAGATATTTGTTGTTGTTAATCAATTTCATATTAAATCAGTGTGATTTTTTTTGTGGCGACAAAAACGATCGTTTCATTTTGGTTTTCGCTTTCCTTACATTTCGTTAATAATTACTTGTAAAACCGCTCAATCCAGCAATCTTGAAAAGGCGTCGAAATATTTCGCGCAGCACGCGTGTCTCGTTAAGAAAGCGACTAAATTTGCGTTTGGCGACGAAAGTTGCTTGCGGGAGGGTCAAGTTCAAGCCGTCCGTTCTGAATGAATCGGCTTAAACGCGGAATATAATATCTGGTTTTTATGCGGCCTCATCGGTAGACCTGAATACAATTACCATACATTACAACAGATTCTGTGTTCTCTCTTCTCCCGGGGATATTTCAGATGGATCCTCGCGCGCGCGCTAATTTTCATTTTCACCGCGCGCTGTTTCATTCCAGTATTTTTTTTTTATTATTGCCGCGAATGTGGGTTAAGTGTTGATTTTGCGGATTAAGGTGAGCTGTAATTGTTTTCGGTGTGTCGCAACAGCGCCTACGACATTGGATTCCTGCGAGTAATTCTGGAGATGATGTAAAAGAGGTAGAAATCACCTTGACACACACGGCAGGCTCGTTGTTTCCTGCTATGGTAGGTGATGATACAATTTACTTTGTTGGCCACAATAAGAAATATTCATTACAAGGATTAATATTTATCCACAATTCTAATTGAAGATTTTCATTTAAAAAAAGTCTAGAAATTTTTTTGATTTATTTTGAACTGTAAAAAAACTAAATATTGGGTAAATTAAACAAAAATTATTTGAAAATAATTAATAAATTATTTCCACATTTAGCTCTGTAACTTTTGACTTACGTTACGTAAGTACTTTGAACAAATGCACATTTAAACAACTACTTCCCGGGCAAATACTGTGAATTTGTTCAACGTACTTACGTAACGTAAGTCAAAAGTCACAGAGCTAAATGTGGAAATAATTTATTAATTATTTTCATTTTTTTTTATTTAATAACTCTGACCAAGTGAATGAATACTCTTTTCTATTTATACTAAATATTGGGTTTCCGTAAAAAAGTTTGTTTTATTTGTATTTTCCAGTCAAGCGTTACTAATTATATTTACATTACAAGATGTAGTAATTCAAATGTAAACAAAACAATTGTGTTTAACTTAGAATGAATAATTATTTATTACGCAATAATAAATCAATAAGAAAATAGTATAAAATCATTATTTAGAAGAGTAATGACTTTGATTGATAAATCAACACACTCGATCAGAATAGATGGCACTTAAGTACAAGTTGCGAAAGTGTCTTAAGCAAATACATTCGATCGGCCCACGAAATTTCTCACGTTAATCGAGCGCAACAATTTGCACGCGCAGAGGCCGGCTCTGTTAATCCCCATCGCGGAGGCGCACCAGTTATAAATTACTCCAGTTATTATCCCGCGAATTTTTAACACGCCGAACAGGATATTAATTGCGCGCAAAGTTAACAAACCAACCACCTGTGCTCCGGTTCCAGCAGCGCCATTCACCAGCGGGACTCCTAATGATATCAATCAGGAATCAAACTGGTGACTACTGGTGTTGTCCGCAGGGCTGGGCGCGGAACCGGTCCTGGCCGGGGCTCGGGTGGGCGGATTTATATGTCATTTATGGCATCTTAAATTAGAAAACAAAAGTGCCATTACTTCGGGGACTTTGATTTATGCGGACTGCCTTTTTTTTCTCTTCCACCGGTGTCTACTTCCACAAGTTTCAATTACCGGCACCGGCGCGCATGGGTGTGGCAGGAATTTTTAAATAGCCAACTGTAATCGTACCATTTTAATTGAAAAATGCTCTCGCGAGGAGATAAAAATTGTTTGGGATACAAGACCCTTGGGGGATACCAGTGCAATGTATGTGCGCCGCTTAAATAACTGTACACTCTAATAAAAACATGCATACGTGGTTATTGCTTTAAATGATATGTTTATACCTATACGGATTTGTTCAACTCTACTATCTATTCTTAAATAATAAAAAATATTACATGGAAAATTTACTTCAACATAACGTAAGAAATTTACTCGTAAAATACACATTCGCATTGTAATGAGTTGTGGTTCGCTTAGTTGGAATGATAAATACTTGACTACAATTTTTATTATAATGCAACCTGTAATTCCAAATATATCATTGATTCAAAACGAATATTGCTCAAGATTTCATGAACAACACATGCGTATAAATCGAGTAGAATAACTCTTTATAATCGTATTTTACTGATTTATTCTATACAAATCTCTAAATAAGAATATGTGTGTAGACATATTGTTGAATAAATATTGCACTGCAAGATTGGAATATTGCAGCAAGAAGGATGCAATTTTGCTACAAGATTAAAATGTCCGCCTTTGGAAATATTTCATTTTGTGATTGCTGCAAGACTGCAACGGTTAATGGCAGTAAGATTGCATTGTTGGATTACTGCAAGAGTGTTCTCATAAATGTGACCCACAATTGGTAACTTCGCTAATATACTTAACCTTTCTTTACATGCATTTGGATGGCGTGCTCTGTGTTTTGTAAGTTGGGTTCTGGTAAGTATATTTAAGTTTTCCAAATCTGTGGCTGACCAATGGATTATATCGAATGGATATGCAAGTAGAGGTATCTCGTATGTGTTTATGGCTTTAAATATCTTTCTTAGTTTTTAGTATCAGTAATAGCCTCTTTTAGATGTTGTTTAATTGTTCCGTGGTCTAGTTTTGTATTTTGTTCAAATCTTAAGTATTTATATATTTCATTTTCATTCATAAGTGATTGTTCGTTGAGTGTATGAGGTGTGATAGTATCGTTCCATTTCCTACTTTCCATATATAGGGTTTTACATTTGTTCATTCCAAAATCCATTCTTATATCATTTGTTATGTATTCTACTAACGTTAGTAGCCCTTTCATCTGCATCTCTGTTGATCCATAAAGTTTGATACCATCCTTATAAAATAGATGATTGTTTGTATGTGTTGTTGCTTTTCGGTGTTTGATTTGGAATCCATATTTTGTCTTTAGACATATTCAAAACCATAACGCACTTAGCGAATCACCTTGAAAGATTCCTCTTTTAACTTGGATAGTTTTTGTTTGTATTTGCTCCCTTTCTGCAGTCAGAAATATTGTGGTTCGCTACATTTTCGTGATTTCTTTTAAGAAACTTCGAAGGTTTGGGTGGATTTTATAAATTTCCAGTATAATGTACATCCATAAATGGGGCACAGAATCGAACCTCAAAACGTGCATATTTGTTGAAATTGGCGATTCGAAAATTTTTACGATCACAATACTTTCCTTTGGACAGGGGTCCGGGGAAAGTAAAAAATATTCATGAAACGTGCTTAAGATAATTGCACAAAAGTATACATTTTAAATATTTATTGCTAATTGACAATAACAGAAATATATAAACTCGAGTCGTAATTAAATCAATAAATAATTGTAAAAGCACAGTAAATAAATTTCATTTATCACATTAATTAAATCTCCATTTGTAAATGCGAGCAAACAAATTCGGTTTCTGATTATTTGATACGGCTAATGATACTTTTATATGATGCCCGTGTTGGGAATTAGGACTATTTGAGAAGGTTTATTAATTAGGATTAATGGTGGTCGTCCGTTTTCTTTTTCCTAATGTGGTATCTGATGTGGTAACGCATGGAAGCACGGTGATGATGATTTATGGTGCAACCATTGACTGTACTTCATCGATGGTGCAACTTAATAATCCATTTTGAGTTTATTGAAGTACTTAGATAAGAATGCATGAAAAAAAGCTTAATAGTAATTAGTTTTTGTTTGAAAATATATATATTTTTTGTTGGTATAAATAGATATTTATTCATTTCGTGTATTTAAATAATTTTAATTTATTTAATATACAAACATCTTTATTCAGACAGCAAAATTACAATTCTTTACAAATATTTATATTTTCAATACATATTGATGGGTTAGTAGTCTGTCATGGGCTATATAATGTGGAAATAATTTATTAATTATTTTCAAATAATTTTTATTTAATTATTTTTTTATAGAACAGTATTCATTCACTTGATCACAGATTTTTAAATAAATTAAATAAAAACGATTTGAAAATAATTAATAAATAATTTTCACATTTAGCTCTGTAACATTTTGACTTACGTTATGTAAGTACTTTAAAACAAATGCTACTTCCCGGGCAAATACCCGGAATATGGTCTTTGAAAGTTTTTCTTTTATTGACCATGATAAGAAGAAGAGGAGGCCGTGCACGGTATTAGGGTTGGCCCGGATGCATTTATTTTGTTTTACTGATTTCTTTTTCTTTTTTCAATTTGAAGTTATGGTAGCTGATTTATGCATTTCCAGCAAAAACTATTTTTTAACGAAAAAAAAAAGGCAAATTAAGGCAGTGTTCCACTAATTTGTAAGTACACATTATTATTGGTTTTATTTTGTGATTATATTGTAAATATTTAGATTGATTAAAGTGGTGCGTTATTTTTGTCCAGGAGTTTAGATAATCAGCTTAATTTTGTATGATTTTTTTTTATATTCTTCCTCATCGCATTGAAAATAATAAATGGAAAACAGATCGAATATTTAAGGACTTGACGGGAAATCTAATCAGTGAAGGCTTTCACGACTTGAAAAGTCAAACGATAGTTAAATCTTTCCGTACATTTTTATTTAATTGTATTGTATTGTATTAATTTTATTTTATTTTAATTGTAATTTATTTTACGAAAATCCCCTTTCTACAAAAACATTTACATAAATCGTCACAAATAATAAATACACAAATAAGTCAACTTTATCCCAAGTGGTTCAATAGATTAAGAATAGTACGATAATCTCAGTGGTACTTAATTGAGATTATTTATTATAAAAATAATATACTTACAAAGTAATAATATTTATTGATTATTTAATTCATTCACATAGTTCTCTATTTTATTTTTAGTTAATTCCTCTAATATATTGCATTTGCATTAAATTCAATTAAATGTGTCACGAGACGTATTTCTCAAGCTTGTAAATTATGAAATAATTGGTGTCGATTATAAGTCGCCGAATAAATCATATCGGAATTGCATATTAATTGATTGAATTCAGGAAGTTGCGATACGTGTATAATGCATTCGAAACGAAAAAAAAAATCGTTATTGAAATAAAATTTAATTAATTAAGCAATTTATTTATACACAGAGTTATCACGCTATACGAAACGGACTATTGTAGCCAAAGTAACAAATTCTAAAATTTTGATTTCTTTAGTATTTAGCGGTCTAAAAGGGCTACTTTCTATAATTAATACGAGACTGTCGATACTTGTATTAATAATTTCTTTTTCAATCGTTAGATTTCTTGTTGAAATAAACTCCTGAACAAAATTAACGCACCATTCATATTTTTCTCGATAATTTTTATTTATTGATAACTTACTGTACGACAAGTAGGCCATGTAGCTTGCTTGACAGTGGTAGTTGTTATTTAAGCTGGCTACAATCACATAGAAAATGTTTACATAGATTTAGTCTAAAACGAAGTTTAATAAGAATTTCTGTCAAAATAACGTATTTTGACAGAAAATTTAGTCTAAAACGAAGTTTAATAAAAATTTCTGTCAAAATACGTTATTTTGACAGAAATTCTTATTAAACTTCGTTTTAGACTAAATCTGTGTAAACATTTTCTTAAAAAAGTGCTGATTAAAGCAACATTTCTCTAAGACTTGCAAATGAACTTCCAAACATGCATGTGGTTTGGAAGTTCATTTGCAAGTAAATCAAGTAAAAAAAAATGAACCGCCAAAAAAAATTGTCAATGGAGGAAACAGTGCGAGCATCGACTCTCCTGGATGATTTAAGCCATGTGATGCAAATTTAATAAGTGTATTTATTTTAAGGTTGTCTTAATATCTTCACAAATAAGGCGTACATACACTCTGAAGAAAAACAATAGATCACCCGACTGAGAAAACATTTACACGCCGCCGGAAAGCCGAAGTCAAACAAACCGAGCGGCATCCGCGTTTACTGATGCCAGGTGAAAAGGTGAACGAAAAACGGGTAGGCGATGTACTTGTTTGATTTAGGATGTGTCCGAGGCGAATGCAAGTGGCAAGCGGCAAATAGTAAATGGTAAACTGGCAACACACACACACACACACATGTGTGGTTTCCAGGAATGTTTAGCGATTGCACAAGTCGGTGGTGTTGCCCACGTAAACAATGGTCGTCGAGGAAAACGGGTTACCTGCTTGACCTTATTCCTGCGACCTCCGATCCGATCACTCGCTGTCACTAAACACCAGGACCGTACCCACAACAATTAATCACGGAGTGGGCACCGCTGGCCGGCCGGAGCATAAAACATTTTAATTATCAATTACGAGGAGTGATTACTTATTATTTGAACATTCTAATAATAGTAATTACGGTATGAATTAATACACTTTGTTTTTAACTGCCACTAATAAATGTTTATGTTGTTTAATACTGATTATTATCTCAGAAAATATCTCTTTTATATAAAGTGCATTAGGTGCTATTTTTTTTATAATTTATTTAATTACTATTATTTCAAACACGATGCTATTAATAATAATAAACTTTATTATCCAACAGGCAAAAAAACCGAATTACCGAGCAATAAGTACAAATTTAATATAATGTGTTATTAAATAAGACGTATATAAAAATATAAAGAATGACATATTTAAATAAAAATAACATAAAAAATAAAAGTAAAGCACTTAGGTCATTAACAAAGAGAAGGAACAATAATGGGCCCAAATTGGATCCTTGAGGTATACCCGAACGAGCAACAAACATTTTATATGCGAAACCATTGATTGAAACATAGAGATGGCAGCTAGATAGATAAGATTTGAATAAGTTAATCACAATTCATTACAAAACATAAATAATAAAAGATCAATTAACTGAAATAAGGGAGTCTCAATCGGACTAAATGAAGAAAAACCACGAGTTCTTTGTTTCCCAATATGAAATTGTTCATAAAGATATTTCGAACAAATTTGATATTGTGACTAAGAAACTCTTGGCAATAAATTGGCGAGTTCACCTTCTGATCAAGAATTATTAAAAGTTCCATTATTGAACACCGATCTCTGTAATTCTATCAAGTAAGATTTTAACTTTGACTATCATTGATCGAATCCAAGTTGACGAAATCACGTATTCGACAACGAACTCAGGAAATCCAAATAAAATAAATGAACCGTAACGACGAACTACACCATCGTACGTTACAAAATAGTGGAATATAAAAAGTGTTTTTCTTCACCAAATTATAATGTCCGGTTTCATAAAGAGTGTAACGCGACAAGCATTAACTTTATTGTTGAAACCATTTTTAATTTCCATTATTTAAACAAACCAAAATTAACAAATTAACGTAACAAATTAATTGATGAAGAATACTGATTGAACTAAATGTGTAACAATTTTAATTCATACTAATCGTTGAAACCATTTGTTAAACAACCAAAAATTAATGTAACAAATTAATTAATGAAAAATGTTGATTGAAAATATGAAACAATTTTAATTCATGCTAATTAGGCATGAATGACATGTCTGACATCGAATGAAATCGTCTTTTATTTAAGTATAAGTGTATAATACATAAATAAATATTAAAAAAACTTCTTTTCAACATCCTTGAATCTAAATATATATATTTTTCTTTTCGTAATGAAGAGATCTGTCGCTACAGATATATTCAGACACTGCCGGTGCGCCTAAACTGGAAATAATTCCAAAATGTCACCAGAGAGCGTAGGCCAGCAGCCTTGCTCCATTTCTGGCCCACCGTCTAACGACGATAATAATAATAAAAATACACGCCATCAACAAACGAAAAACACTACAACAAAACAAAATTACGTAAGCGTCGAAGAGATCCAAGGTTGAATCCGTCGGCACGATTTTTCTCGGGGCTTTTCCTATCCACGAAATGCGCACAAGAGGCGAGAAAAAAAATCGAGCCAGACGACTTTGACAAGTAGTCGCGGTCGGTCGGGTTATTAATAGGCGAGAATTATTTGAATTATTCGTTATCTGGGCCGTTTCGATACACTTAACATATGTAAGAATGTTGTGTGTAAATGAATTGCCACGGGGAACGACCGGTTGCAGTTTGGTTCTCTTTTTTTTTTTTCGCGTGTGTCGATAAATATGTATTTATTGTAGACTGCTTGGGGTATTAAGGAATGTATCATTTTGTATTCAAAACACTTTTATTGAAATTTTATTAATAATTAATGAATCGTGAAATAAATTTAGGAATTTTAACGGTTTATTGAATTGAAGCAAATCGAAACAATTCGGAAAATTTACGAGAATTTAATTTGTTGCGATCATGGTTAATACATCAAATAATGGCTATCGACCGTCGGTTAGTGGACTAAAAATATTTTTTTACACTTAATCATAGGTTATATATATAACATCTTATTTTTTTGCAGACAATTTTATATACATTAAATTAACAATATAATTCGTATACGATATTATACGTTGTCCTTAGAAAACGGCTATCGACCATCGGTCATTCTGCCTGACATAGTTTATTTTCGTGGATTTCTAAAATAAACTTTAACCAAGTTAGGGATTGTTAAGTAAGTTTCACTTGGTTTGTTTTACACGCAAGTGAAACTTACTTAACAATCCCTAATATTACTAAAATGTTTTACCAAGTGATTAATTAGACTCAAATTGAAAATATTTTAACCAAGTTTTCTAAAGAAAACATTTTCTATATATATATATATATATATATATATATATATATATATTTGATGTATTAACCAGATGTATATATATATATATAGATGTATATATATATATATATACATCTTTATTTAGACAATAACTTTATATAATATACAGTTATATAATAAAAAATTATAAGTTTAGTTTGTATGAAGGTGTTAGTCTGTCCTGGGCTATCGACTTGAGGTCTTTCTGTCCAACATTTTTCTATACTTCAGTTTTCTTAATTCATTAAGGAAATTGGAACATTTTGATATAATTTCTTAATATAACTTTCACCAAGAAAATTGAAGTGATGCAATCTCTTCTCACAACCGCATAATTCATCAGAAAAAAAAAATCCCTTGATTTAACTTATTTTCATAAAAAAAAATATACGAAATATCATAACTCAAGGGATCCAATAAAACAGGCGATTCTCCTTTAGGCACACATCCGCCACTTTACGGTTCCTTTTGTCATTTTTTTAATTTATTTAAGTGAGTATATCCTCGCATGGATAGGGCAGTGGAGCAAGCGTAGGAAGGAGGGCCTGAAGAGTATGATGTACGGCCGTGGAAGGGCCTTTTTTCGGGAGGGTAGGGAGAATCCGGGCTTTTACATTGATTTGGTCACGTCCGTAGGGCCGTCCTCATCCCACCCCGGGAATAGCTGAAGACGTCCTGGTCTAACATTTAATTAAATACCTACGCACAATCCGAACGATAACAATAATCAGGAAAGTGGGAGGGAAACGGCGCGGCGGTACGTGCTAGAATTTTTCATTTTCACTAGGCTTCGGGCCCGTTAAAATCATTTATTTCACTTCCAAAAATGAATTAGATATAAAATTACGATTTTTCTACTTTATTTATTATTCTTGATAAAAATAGAAATGAAAGTGGGAGTCTTTTTTGATTATTATTGACTTTGAAGGAATGGAATGAAACCGGAGATCTCCTTTAGAGACACATCTGCCACTTTACAGTTCCTTTTGATATTTTTATTTTAATTTATTTAAACGAGTAAATCCTTGCATGGACGCTTTCTTCATTTTCCTTAGTTAGAAATGAAATTATGCTTAACCTCGATAAAATTATTATTTTACAGCAGCGACGATAAGGAAGTACGAAAACAAGATGTAAAATTTCCGAGAGATATTATGTTACTAGTGTAAACAGCAATGTTAACCAATTACAGTATTGTAATTTCCCGCACTTAATTAGAATTTATTTCGTAGACCGGCGATCCTTAGAAATAACTGACAATGGCAATAAATAATCACAAAGGTCGGCGCGTTGCATTCTAAATTAAACGGAATGGCTAATGTGCATCCATCCACGCATAACTCACCTCACCTGGATGTTTTTCTCACCAGGATAAAGTTATTTACAGTCCTATATAATGCAGACGTTTATAGCTGATATTTTATGTTGGTAAAAGTAGGTTCACTTATATTAGTATAAGTTTATACATGAAGAATACGTATGTGTGTGCAGATTTTCGTTCTTAATTGAATTTAATAACATTTCTGTCCATCTATAACATTTTTTTAAATGTATTTCCTTCATTATATCAGGAAAAATCACGACGACTCTTGAAAATGTTAATTCATACTAATTGTTGAAACCATTTGTTAAACAACCCAAATTTAACGTAACAAATTAATTAATGAAAAATGTTGATTGAAAATATTAAACAATTTTAATTGATGCTAATTAGGCATTTCATTTATGTACGTTACATGTCTGACATCGAATGAAATCGACTTTTATTTAAGTATAAGTGTATAATGCATAAATAAATTTAAAAAAAAACGTCTTTTCAACATCCTTGAATCTAAATATATATTTTTCTTTTCGTAATGAAGAGATTTGTCGCTACAGATATATTCAAACACTGCTGGTGCGGTGAAAAATCACGAAGACTCTTGAAAATGTTAGAAAGAGCGCGAAATAATTATTTTGCACGAGACAAACAAACAACCCCCTAAAAATACATTTAATGAACAAGAAATGTATTTTTCAGGCAAAATAAATATTTTATGCTCTTTCAAACATTTTCAAGAGTCTTCGTGATTTTTCCGGATATATTTGGAGGAAAAAAATTAATTAAAATATTAAAGCATTCTACCTTGCGTTTCAATGGAATCTTATGAAAACTATTTAAGAGAAATCTCAACTGATGTTTTTCGACATGACGTTGATTAAACTAAGATAACTTTGTTCGTAGATGAGATAGAATATTGGGACTTGAAGAACATGATTCGTAAAGAATGTATCTATATTAAATAACAATGATTTGAAAATAATTAATAAATTATTTTCATATTTAGCTCTGTGACTTTTGACTTACGTTGCGTAAGTACGTTAAACAAATGCACATTAAAACAACTACTTCCCGGTCAAATTTATCTATAGTCAATTAAAGTGGGGTTTTGCGATTTTCTGTAAAAATTCCCAATTATTGGATTCGTGAAAATAACCCAAAAATATTGATTTTTGGGTTATTTTCGCGAATCTTGTCTAGCGTTTTTTTTTTATCCTAAATCTCGATTGATTCCTTCTAAGACCAAAAAGATTTTAAAAACTGTATTTTACGAGCCATATCTTCTCATTTTTTTTTCAGGTAAACAACCTGCTTCTAGTTTAAGATTTGTCTCAACTCAGGGTCAACTTTTTGGTCGACAATAAATGGCAATTGTGTTTTTTTTTATTTTTAGCAAATTGGAAGAAAAATTTGTCTTCCAATTTGCTACAATGCAAAAAAATCTTCAAGGCAGGATATTCGCGACAAAGTGTCAGCGTTTTGATGTGTTCCGCCTGACCGGTTTTTAATGTCGAAATCACATTTTGCTGATTACTCAATCCACATCCTATCTGGTATGGTAAATTTATTTATTTAATTAGTTTCTTAAAATCATTTAGTGCGAAATCACATTGCTTTAGCTTTTCGATTCATCTTGCTACTTACTCTTACGATTCTTGTACTGCAGCAATCACCTCAGCGCAGCATTATCGCTTCCCCCCAAAAAAAACTTTCTGCCATTGAAATAATTGTGGTATAGTGCTCCATTTTTTTCTACCACATCTAACAACTCTTCTCTTGTTCTCGTTCCCATCTTGGACTTGTGACAGAATTTCGCTCATTCTGACGTTACTCGTGTCCATATCTAATCGTCTGCGACGAGTAGAACGAGTATTTGTGAATCCGGGTACATATCATCGGTAATAAATGCAGAAGCCAAGAAAGCTCCTAATTTCATGTTTGTCTCCATCTTTTATGGCTTGATTTTTTCCTGCACACTTCGATTTTCCACAAAAAAATCACTTTTCTCCTTTGAAAATATTAAAATTTCGATATTTTTTTTCTTATCCTTCAAAAAAAAAAAAAAAAATGAATAAAATATCATAAACTCTTGATGATGTTAAAAAGAGCGTGGAGTATTTATTTTGCACAATCGTGCTAAAAATCGTAAATATCCTTTATTTACGATTTTTAGAGTTGGCTAAAAAATATTTGACGAAATTTATAATTTCAGCGAAAAATGTATGCATTTTGATGAAAATGTTCCTAATAAATGGGAGAATCAATTGTGCAAATTTATGCGAAATTGAATAACCAATTTTTGTACAGCAAGCGTGTGAATTTTATCTTTGAGAAATTAGAAAGAAAATCGCCAAGTTTTAGCAATATTTTTATAGAAGAAAAAAAATTATGAGTTTAATGAATTTTAGGGTAGAATATAGATAAATCCTTCCTGAATTAATTCCTTACGTCCCAATATTTTATTGCATCAATGAACAAAGATACCTTAGTTTAGACAACTTTTTTTAACGAGATAAAAGTGTAGTGTACAAAATATAGAAGGAACCGATATCCAGATGTGAGGATTAGAGGAATAAATATATAACAATTATTTTTATTTCATAATTTTAAACCTGATAAGAATTTCAGATATACAGAATCAATCTGTACGAATGATTTACGTTCTAATATAATTCAAGCTTATTCATAAATCAATACAACCAATTTTCCATGATAATTGCAAGAATCAATAAAATCACCGAAGCTGAAAAAGCCGAATGCAAAACATGATTTACGTTTCTGTAATGAATACACATATTAAACACTTAATTACTAAAAGTACGTGCAAAACATTTACATAACCCCACCGCATATTTACTCGCACCTGATTTCCCCGACAAACGGCCTCAATATTTAGTTTCTGAAGCGATTCGAAAAGCGCGCGCGGAATCTGTTTAATTGCGACCGGCCAGACGTTTGTTATATAAATGACAAAATATTTCTAAAGTAATAGAGCAATTATGTAGAACGCAGTGTATGCAAGCGGGCCGACTCTGCCAGCCTCATAAAATATTGATACCGTTCCGTGCAATCGTTTCAGCGCTGCGTGCCGCAAGAAAATACACCGCAGAAATATGCAATTAATGTACGTGCGTTTTCTTTTTTTCTTTCTTCGGTCGCGGTAAAAGATGGTGTAGATGATATCTTGGCGCCTTTTTAAATGTTTCGGAGTGGAAAAAAGTGGAATAAACGGGGAGGGTATGTGACTTTGATGTATGTCGCCATTTAACGGTTGTATACTTTGCATGACAGACTAATTAGATATAAAGTGGCTACAGAAGGAAATATTTTATAAATTTAAAGTGAAGGATTTTTTTTTAATAAAATAACTAAAAAAGATAAATATTAAATTATTAGTTTTTTACAAAATAAAAAGCAGACATTAAGGAAGATTTGGTTTTCCTTAATTTAAATAAATATTAAATTATATTTTTTTACAAAAAAAGCAGACATTAAAGATTATCCCCTTTAGTTTTCCTTAATTTAAATAAATATTAAATAATATTTTTTTACAAAAGAAGCAGACATTAAAGAAGATTAATCTCATATATTTTCCTTAGATTTGATGATATAAGTGAACCATAATAATTGAGAGATAACGCAAGCGCCATCTATTGACTAATTTTATAAATAGATTAAAATTTTCGTTGTAATTAAAAATCTTTGTGCGTATGATTATTTTAAAATAAAATTGTTTCAAGCAACTTTTTTTTTAAATTAAGCATCATTTTTCTCTTTTATTAATAATTAAAAGAGATAAAATAGTGGGCAGAAGTAATATTGAGAAGATATCCCGAAGCGATTGACAATTACATGCCGTTGACACCGGCTCGATTCGAGAGCAGATGAAACGGAGAAGAAGGCACAGACCTTTTAATTAACAAAAAGACCCACTGCATCCAATAAATAAACACGCGGATACAAATTAATTAAGCCGGCCGCGCATTTTTTCTTATTATTACGAGTGGCGGAACAGGTCGCGCCATATAGGGGTGTTTTAATTTATACGGCTCTCCTCAAATCGAACCCGTTTCACCTTTAATTGTAATTGTGTCCGATTAATTATTATTAATTCACCTGGTCGGGGCTTAATTAACGCGTGGCGGCCGGCGGGGGGCGTGCCGTCATTTTCTTCTACCGGTCTACGCTCATCGTTCAATATATTCAATATATACACGGGGCGGCATAATCGATCCAACACGGTAGCTCGTTTCTTGAATATTCAATTATTACACAGCTTCCATAATGACTGGTGTGTGTAAGTGTGATGTTTTGGTATGCGTTAATGGGTATTTTAGAAATTTATTACAAAATAACAGATTTAAAATTTTATGGTTGGAACTACTACATAATTAATTCTAATAACATTTCATCAAAAAACTATTAGTTTTCTTTTATTAAACTAATTATTTACAGGTAATTAATTTTTATTTAAATTTAATATCAACTCAGCCAAAATATTCCGGAAATATTAACGAAAAAAAAAAATAGTTACTGCCAGCACAAATATGATGAATTTATGATACAAGTTAAAAAAAAATACAATATAGAAAATTAGGAAAAAAAAAAAAAAACAAGCAAGATGCATTTAATGACAATAAAAATATTAACAAAATTTTCAATATTTGATTTTGTTAATGTTTAAAGACTGAACTTTGGTCGATTATTCATTACAGACAAACACTTTCATTTTATTGTGTAATGTTGATGTTTCTGAATAAAGATATTTTATTATACAGGTTATATAGAATATCCCGTGAGGGTCAAATATTACGAAAATTTGGATGTATATATTTCGTAAAATTTGATAAAAATAATATTAAAAAATAAATAAATAAATTACTACAAAAAGTGCTCTTGGTGGATAATCTTCAAAGGATGAGAATAAATGAAGAAGAAATGTCTTGAACTTCAAAAGGACGAGAAAGGACGATTAAAACGCATTGATCCTCAAACGACGAGAAATAAAGATCAAAACGTCTTAATATTCAAAGGATGAGTGATGAAGATCAAAACGTCTTGATCTTCAAAGGATGAGAAACAATGGTTGAAACGCCTTGATTTTCGAAAGATGATAATTCAAAATCAAGACTACTTGATCTGCAAAGGACGAAAAATGAATATCAAAATGAGAAATTATGAAGAAAACTCAATTAGATAATTGAGTTTTTTTTCTGAAGCAAATCTTTCATTACAAACACACCGCATCAACGAAGGAGAGGAGAATCACTCACAAAAAAGAATATACCAGCCTGCACATTACATTCGTAGGACTAGCAGGAAAGGAAACTAGTCATTCCTAAATAAGCGAAACTTTTTACTTAGGAAGAATATGAAAAAATCGGCCAGAGTCCATCGCCGGACGAACGAAGGACATCGGTCCGAGAGGTCAACATCAACATGCCGGGATGAACCACTTCTGGAGGACGACGAAGACCTGTAGTGGTTATGAAGGAAAACGATATGGATAATACACAACATCAGGCCAAGAATAAAAGACGAGGAATCAGCCATCAAACATCTCGAATTATTAATCAAAGAGGAAAAAAAGTAAGGTCATGATTTTAAGATGTAATGGATCTTAAAATATGACGTTACTTTTTTCCTCCTTCATTAAACAATTTCACCTTTCGCGCTTTGAATTAATTTCAGCAGCATCAGGAGTTTGAAATGCATGATTGTTTCGTTGACGTAAACTCCACATTTCTTTAGGGTTGAAAGATAGCCAGACTGGGGTCAGGTTAAATTGTTCAAGACGAAAAGAATATGTCTTCCTCTGAGAAGGAATTGTAAGTGAATGTAGAGAATAAGATGACGTTGAATAAAATAACATTTTGTTCATAATTTTAAAATACAAAAAGTGTGTTATTAATGAGGAAACTGCCATATGATCGAAAACTTTGCTTCTCTAGAAATTAATAAATTATTTCCACATTCAGCTCTGTGACTTTTGACTTACACTACGTATGAAACGTATTTTCAAAACATTTTTATTTAATATATTTAAATAACTGTGACCAAGTGAATGAATACTGTTTTCTATTTATTTCTTTATTTTACATTTTGTTGGCACCAGTGAATAAAAACAATTTAATCGTTACATCTGTCAACATTTATCAAATCATATTCTTCAAATTGTTAGAATAACATAAGCTATAGCCTCTGCTTACTTTTACTGCCAATATTTTTTTTTAATAAAAAAAAGGAGAAAAAAATCTGGATCATATGGTAAAATGAAACATACATTTTCATTTTTATTGTATGTTATATTTAATTTAGTAGTAATGCGCTTATTACATTTATGATATAATTTGTAATAAACATATTTGTGTTTGTGGAGCAAAAAATTATGGCCCAGAAATAGGAGATGGAAAATACTAACACAAGTAACGGAAATGTAGATTTATTGCAGCGCATGTTTATAGAAGAGATGAATCCCAACAAAAGCACCATGACCATGAAACACAATCCGTCGACAAGAAATTTCATCAGGTAAACAAATTAATACAGCAATTCCAATAAATAATCCCACCACCCGTCGGATTCACCCGATCTTAGAAAAGAACAGCGCGCTCCGGTGAAGGAATAAAAACACCGTATACGTGTTATGTAAGTGTAAATAATGGGAGAGGCCCCGTTTCGATGCAGCCGTGGTACATTTATCGATTGATATTTATGGTCGGAGTGGTTATGATATGCGGCCGTGTTGTTGGGCCACCGTTGCGTACGGCCTTCGAGCCGCAGATTTATAGTCACGGCTAATTGCTGCGGGATAAGTCATAACTAAGGAGCTCATGTTGCCGCTGACGACGTCCGGGGACGAATGCGAGAGAGCCAAGGACGGTGGACGGCCAATCAGTGGCGCTTTTCGCCTTCTATATCTGGAAATTATTTATTGATATTGCGGACGTCTCCGGAGATTACAATCACGCGAACGGATTAAGTGATAACGAGGTTGATGTGTGTGATTTGCTCAACCTGCGAGCTTAATGCGCTCGTATTTATATATGGATGATTATTCGCGACTTTAATTTTTTTATCCTGTTATAAACTGCATACAAAATTACTTAATTGCAAAAAAACTAAAAAAAATATATATTGAGTGATTAATATTTTTTAAGTTTTGTTACAATTAAATAATAAAAAACTAAAAAAAGAATATATTGAGTGATTAATTTGCTTTCAAGTTTTGTTACAATTAAGTAATTTTGAATGTGGTTTAAAAATTAAAGTCTAACACACATTGATTTCCGTTTTATACTAGCCCTTATCGAAACTAAGGCTTATTTTGCGAGCAAAGACAAATCGTTGTACATAAATGGCATCGAAGAGTTTTAGAGGATCGTTCGAATGTATTTATCACTCTTGAAGAAGAATCTTGTAGTTAGTGTTATTATTATATCCATTGAAAAAGGGGATTTATTCACTTGATCAGTTATTTAAACAAATTAAACAAAAATTATTAAATAAATTATATTAAAAAATATATATATTTGAAAATAATCAATAAATTATTTCCACATTTACCTCTGTATTTTTTTTAATTACGTTATGTAAGTAAATTTAGACAAAATGCACATTAAAACAACTACTTCTCGGGTAAATACCCCGCCAGATATTGAATTACATAATGTACACCTGCTGCAACTTGCATTTTTTTATTATTATTATAATTATTTACAATAGACTACACAATAGAAAACTGTATAAAAATATTCATGTTATAAGCGCAGTAAATATTACAACAAAATAAAAATGAACAATATACATAGTCCACTTATGTGTAGTAAATAGATTTATGATCCCTTATCTTATTTAGGAGATTATTAAATTATAGCCGAAAACCTATAGGTAAAAGGGTAAATGATTAAAACAAAATTAAACTAATATAATTTAAATAAAATGAAACAAATATGACACATTTGCAGTTATTTAAATTATAATAAAATTAAACAAGGAAAATATCTGGCAATGATCAATTAATGTAATTTACATCATGTAAAATAATTTATAGTTTACATTACTATAAATTATGGCAAGTAAATTTTTGTGTTTAATAATTAATAGTTTACACAAACAAATTTCACCTTCGCATTCAGAATATTATTATTAATTATTCCGAACAATTATTAAATGAACAACAACAAAAAATGTTGCAATGGAAAAACAATCATTAATCAAAGCATGCGGAGTGTATAATTACATTTGAGTCTATTAATAAAAACCTTGAACTTGACTCAGATATGTAGATGAAGTGAATTTGATTAATAAACGCGATAAAATCTGTTTTGTGCTCGGGGTAACGGCGGTAGCGCCGCGTCGCGCCGCTCTCGTCTTCTCTCCTCTCCTCCTGCTGGATGCTGGATAATTATACAGTGCGTTCCTTCTTTTTTTTTCGGGAGGGGATTCCGTGACGTACCGCTCGGAATACATAAAGAGTACATTGGCTCCGGCTTATTGAACGAACCGGCGGCCTCTGTGTTTGAGTGTGTGTGTGTGTGACCTAGGCCAAGTTCCGCTCTGCAGATCGATGTATTTAAATGTTATTCAAATGAGCGGTGGCGTGCTGCTGCCGCTGCTATTGCTGCTGTTCCTGCTGCATACTGTCTCTCGTTCATTCGTTCGTTTCGCATATACAACGAGAGCGGGCGAACTTGACCCGCTGACTGACTCCACATTACATACACACTCATTTTTTTTACTGGATCTCAGAATGAAATTCATTGTTATTATGAAAAGTAATTAAATCCTAATTAATATTTATATGTTTACGAAAAAAAAAAATCATTTTATTCGATTATATTCTTGCGCGGAAAATAAGAGAAATTAATGTTTGTCCCGGCGCATTCACCATTTCTACAGAAATGAAATACGAAAAATGATGAATAAATCTCATTAGGTTAAAATGTTACTAGAACATCTTTATTCAGACAATGTTTGATATAATTTTCTTTAAAATAACTAACTAACCATCTTTATTTAAATGTGTATAAGTATGTACAATAATATATAAAATTAGAATTATATTCTGGAAATGAATCGGCTATCAACCGGAGGTATTTATTAATATTTAGTGTTAGTCTGTTTCGGCTATGCACCGACGGTCTTTCCGCCCTTCTTATATAATATTAGACTAATTAAATTTAAAACGCCTTAGTTTAATATTGTTTGACAATAATCACATATTAATAAAAATACACTTTTCTTGAATTTATTTTCTGAGTGATAGTATTTTTAATCTATACTTATACCAAAGTAATTATTTTTTTCTTATATATATATATTATCAAAAACCCTTGTACCCTTACGGGTGTTGGGCGATTTTTTTCTTATTGTAAATTTAAAACTAACTTTTCTCGAATAAATTTCGTATTTACTTTTGGTGGTGTTTTTTATTATTTAATTGCTGATTATTTTTGGTGTATGTAAGGCGGCTGCGTTTTTAGGAAATTACTAGCGCTTTTAAAGAAACAAATTTCTTCTAGATAAAAGGTCACTGCGGAATCAAAGAAAATTAAAATTAAAATTGATGAGCTTGCTAAGAAAAGTGCTCTCTTAAGATCAAATAATGTTTTAGAATGGAAATGCCAAATATCGGACCTGTTTTCTATTTTTAAATGATATTATTATACAAAATGGCTCGAAGAGTTTAAAATGTCCGATAAAGGTTATTATATACATATATAAATGTAGTAAATGTGCCATATAAGAAGTGCTGGTTCAGTAATAAATATAAAAATAAAAATTTCATTAGAACAATATCCAGATTAAAGACAGGACATGGTATATGCAGAAAATATCTAAAAAGAATAAACAAGACTGATAGTGACTTGTGTGATGTAGAGGATTTGAATCACATTGTATTTGTTTGTAATAAATATATAAATGAATGTCAAACGTTGTTTAATACACTATACGAGGTATCGAATGGTCCATACAATCTATGTTTTGTTATGTTACTTGAGATAGAAAATATATATATTGCGCTTTATAATTTTTTTATTAACCATAAGGTTTAGGTAAATCCTATGTGTTTATCCATATGTATATTTACCATTTAAACCGTTGCCTATTTTGTTTGTGATGACTTAGTTAGTCACCCTGAAAGGCACCTGGGTGTGAAGAAAAGTATCCTTGTCTATCCTAAAATTTTAGTTAGTTTAGCTTATTAACTGATGGTTCATATTCACTGCCCGAATTTCCAGAAGGTTGATATTTTAAATTATCTTCTCCTATACAGATCCACTATTATCGCCAGAATTATTTGAAATAAAAAAAAATTGTGGGCAGAAAAAAACCGAGGGTCAATAGTCGTTTTCTAAAAACGGCGTATATATTATAAAAATTGTAGTGTGAATTTATTGAATATAAAATTGTTCGGAAAAATAAATATGTTATATACGGGGTGTACAATTTAACCTGACAAATCAAAATAGCTCGGAAAATACGCATCGTACGAAAAAAAAATAATGTTTTTTAAGGGGACATAATCCTGTTATAAATTCACCTTCCTGTTGCATCCTCAGTGGGTGGAGCGGTCGGAAACTTTGAAATTTCAAATTGGAAACGCCATTTTAATTCAAGGATCAGATTCTAGAAATTAAAATATATAATTTCAATTTCACTTTATTAACGGAATCTCCATTTCCAAATTACATATTAAAAATTTTACAAGAAAAGTGTGACGCACTAAAAACTTTACAAAATATATGTATAAAAAAAGGTAAATTACCAATCACAAATTACGACAAAATACACAATAAAAATAATCCGCATTAAGACATAAGATTGAATGATTTGTTAGGTTAAATGGTACATTTGGTATATAAAAAGGTCGAGGATTATCAAAGTTGGTCGTAATAGTGTGTTTAGAAGTTATTTTTGGTTACATTAGATAGTTTTTCTGTGCGTCCTTGCACTTTGGAGGTTTCTTTTACTTGACGTATATGACAAAATTCCTCGAAATATATTTACTCAAAACCCATAAAAGAAATAATAATAATAATAACGCACGTAAAACCTTATACAATAAGTGGAAACATAAAATGGCTCTTTACAACAACAACGACAAAAAGACGCACACGAGCAAATCCTTTTCTTTTCGAGTGGATGTTAGAAAGTGCGTGCAAGGTCTCAGGCGGCGGCGGCGGCGCGCAGCATCGTCGTGCAGACACCGGCGACAATGGGCGCGCGTACGTCGCGAATTAATTACGACGGTGACCCAAATGGACAATGCGCCGATATTTCACACGGTAATTGTGTTTACGGGCCCGACGGACCGAACACAAGAAATCGATTTATGCACACTGTGTGGGCACCGGAATGCACACCAGAATGTAACGCGCTCGCTCGGCCCATTCTGCACAACGCGATAAATCATAATTACGAACGGAGGCCGGTGATAATTTCAGAAATTTCCTCTCGAAGCTCGAAAGGAAATGACAACCGGTAGCTCGAGTTTATATTTGAAAAGAAGAAAGAAAGAAATAAACACGATATAATATTGAATTTTGAAAAAAAAAAAATGTAAATTCTGATATCAAAGAAAACACTTAACTATTTTATACCACTTTTATTAATAAAAGTGGTATAAAAAACTTAAGTGTTTTCTTTGATATCAAAATTGAAAATGTACCACGAAGTGAACGCCTCCAAGATCCAAGAAATGTAAATTCCTTAATACTTTACAGATTTTCTTACTCCTGGCTTGTATTAATCTAATAATGCCCGTGCTAATGGTCATGGATTGATCCAGAATTGAGGATTAATTCTTGGATTGCATCAAAATGTATAAAATAATCGACATAATCCTGGATTATATTAAAAACAATCGGTGGATCCACCAATAACATTTCATGAATCCTAGATTGATTCCTGGATTAAACTGAGACTATTGGTACGGCCATAAATTTATCAATACAATGTAGACAAAAAGACTGTTATTCTTTACTTTTTTTTATTTTTATGCTAAGAGTTCGTTTTAAGATGCAATGTGCTCATTATCAAAAAAGGTATAAATAGAAAAGAGTATTTATATAATCAAAAAGTTTTTTTTTATTAAATCTAATTGGTCTAACAGAACCTTATAATTTTTTTCTTGTTTTATTTAATATTTTCTAAGGTGTAATTAAAAAGTGTTCTTTATGAATACAATAAAGGAAAGTATATTAAAAAAACAAGTCAAATGTGGGCAAGTTGAAATCCTGTATATAGAGAGCATCGTCCCCATTCGGACTGAAATAATATAATCCGGGAGCGGCTCCGCAAAGCCCCGGGCCGAATTAAACCTGAAGATATAAGCCCCATTATCAAACGGAGTTTATCTTGAGCGCGTTCAACATTTTATAATCCCGCGTTCCGTGTATTTATCTTTGCGGAAACTTCGAACGCCCGCTCCCGCGACCAGTGAGCCCTCCCGCCCCCCAGATTGTCCTAATAATAAAAGGGATTAATTAACGGGACCTCATCCTCCGGCTCCTCGTCATCCCCATCCCCTTCTTCCAGAAGAATTCCCCAGATCATGCGAGTTATGTTTGCTGGTGTAATTCCCGGCAATTAGTGAGCGAGCCGAGTTTTTGCTCTCTTAGGCCTCGTAGCTCGCTGATCTCGCGCGAGCAAACGAACTGGAACGGGACGTGACCAGAGCTTCCATATCGAGGACGGGTTAACAACTCCCACCACCGTTTTTTACACGATCGGCCGTAGTCGTGGAAGAAAGAGAGAAACGGTGTGAAATGCACGATTAGAGGACGTACGTTAATTTTTCATGCATCATTTTGGAATGAGCGGAATTGCTGAAGACCGCATAAATGAGCGCGTCCTCCCAATGTAAATAAACACTTGAGGCACGTTTTATGGTTGATTTGTATATTTCTCCATTTATTCGGAAATTTCTTCTACCGACCGGCTAAACGTTGCCTTGGATTGGCCCGGGAAATTTAAAAAGTTATTCATTTCAAAAATGTTATTTAAGATTATTATTATTGTGTAGTTTTCGATTAATATTAATCTACACTATGAAAAATCATCTTTCATTTAATTTATTTTATAAAACGAAACAAAAACAGGGTATATTTTTTTTATTTATTAAATTAATGTAATTATAATTTCGTTTACTTTTATTTAAAAGTATTAGAGTATTTAACTCTTTCAATTTAATTTCTCAAAAATCTGTGAGAAATGTATTGAAACCTTTTTTGAAAAAAAAAACAATTTTACGGTTCATTACTGCAGGTTCGTATACAGGGTGTCTCACCCTAAAAGAATATGGATTATCTATTGATAAATTCTAATGCAATTTTCACTGTTTATGTAAACCAATATTCTCTTATTAATTATATATTTTTAAGATTTTACCACTTCCTATTATACCGGAAGAACGTACAAGCTTTGTTATTTTAAATGGAACCCTATATTTCTGATTGAAAATTTTTGTTGATATTTAAAAAGTTATAAATAATTTATTGTTGAAATCGATTAATTTTTTGGGTCTTGCATTTCAAAATTGAAAAAAAACAATTAAATTTTCTGCCAACGCAATATAATTGAAAAAATGCTTAATAATTGAAAGAAAAGTAGTTTTTTTATCATAAAGCAAATTTTATATACAGGATGAAACAATACGCAAACTGTTTTTTTATTATTCTTTAAATGGAACACCCTACATTATTTATGAAATTTCGATGGAAAATTGTTTGTTTTTTCATTTTTCTGTAACAAACTATACTTCTATATATTATCGTTTTTGTTAACAATTTCAATCCAAAGTACAAAATTGAATGTTTCACTTGTAGTCTATAATTTAATTAGGCTATGACTAATACAAATGCAATTCGTAAATGCTTTCCTACATTTAAAAACATATTTAATATAAAGATAATAGTGTGTCGACAAATATTTAGGAGTTATTTTAAAAGCAAAAAAATGTTATTCAATAGAAATATTTTATATGAATACGTTAATTACATACATAGAGATTTTAATGGAGGACAATTTTAATATTAACAAAATATTAATATTCAAGTATTGAATTATTTTACTAGGCTTGTTGGTACACCTTCTGTTTTGCAGCCTACATAAATTATTTAAAAAATAATTTTAATAAGCATATGAGAATATTTAAAATATTTTTAGAATGACCAAAATATATTTTTTGTTTCTAATAACTAAAGTATTTTTATTGAAGAAGTATGTCTAATAGTAACAGTGTTACAAAAATAACATAAAATATGTACTTTACTTATTAACTATGATATTATTACGTATAACATTGACAACTAAATAATAAAAATTTGCTTATTTGCATTTTTGATTTTAAATATCTCAAAAATGGTCAGGCCCATTTTCATTTTGAAATGGCATACACAAATTTCCATTTAAGTAAAAATAGAAGAAAATCATTTTGCATATTGCTTTACCCTGTTCACAAAAAATATTCTGACAGAAAACGACTATACCTATTATTATTAAGTATTTTTCCAATTTCTATTTATCTATTTCGTTTTTAATGTTTGCAATATAAGGTGTTAAACAAACATTTTTCGACTTAACTTTCATTTTATTGTAACTTTTAAAATAACAAAATCGACCTAATAAATTTTATATAAAAAAACGTAGAATCGAAAATCATTATAAAAATATATCATTTCATTAAAAAAATCATATGATTATTGAACACCCTGTATATATGAAACTAATTTTAAAATGTGACGGTCAACAGTGGCTAGAAATTATATAAGTAACTTTTATTCTCGTACTTTTTTTTTTCGAAAAATATATCGGACTTCACGGCAATATTGCGCCACCCAGTTTTAAATTTACTAGACTTTGCTGTTAATTTGAGACACAATAATTAAAATTTTTAAATTGTTTCTACATGAGAATATTTTCATTCCTGTGACTTTTTTCTATCCTTAAATATAATACTTTAAAATGCTGTCTAAAAAAATGATGATTTTCATAATCATTGAAAAATCTCAAAAACTGTTACACGAAATTTGTAAAAATTAACACGTAGAATCTAAATTTTCAATAAAAAATATAAGGTTCCACTTCAAATAACAAAGCTTGTACGTACTTCCGGTATAATCGGAAGTGGTAAAATCTTGAAAATATTTTAATTTAGAAGAGAATATTGGTTTACATAAACAGTGAAAATTGCATTAGAATCTATCAATAGAAAATCCAAATACTTTTAGGGCGAGACACCCTGTATATGAACAGTAATGAACTGCAAAATTGGTTCTTTCAAAAAAGGTTTCAATAAATTTCTCACAGATTTTTGAGAAATTTAACTGAAAGAGTTAAATACTGTAATTCATTTCAATAAATGAAAACGAATTTATAATTACATTTATTTAATAAACAAAAAAGATATGCCGTTTAATAAAATAAATGAAATGAAAGATAATTTTTCACAGTGTAGATTAATATTAATCGGAATCTTCGAAATTATTTTACTTGTCATTGATAAAATTTTTGAAATGAATAACTTTTTAAATTTCCCGGCCCAATTCAAGGCAACGTTTCGCCGGTCGGAAGAAGAAATTTCTGAATAAATGGAGAAATAGAAAAATCAACCATACAAACGAAAAAAGTGTATTAAGTGTTTATTTATATTGGGAGGACGCACTCATTTATGCGGTCTTCAGCAATTCAGCTGATTTTAAAACGATGCATGAAAAATTAACATACGCTCTCTAAACAAACACGGCAGACCGTTTCTCCGACTTCGGCCGATCGTGTGAAAAACGGTGGTGGGAGATGTTAACCCGTCCTCGATATGGAAGCTCTGGACGTGACTGCGAGATTATCCCCGGGAAATTGCCAGTCTAAACCTACCCCCCCCCACCCATTCTCCTCCTTCACCCCGGGCATCCGCAAGAAAAATAGTTCCGATTCATTTACATCTGTTGTATAACTCATTCTGAATCAATGATTTTTTTTAATTCCGCGAATTGGATTAAAGTTCTCTGTACTTTTTCAACGTTTATTTTCAATAAGTCTTTCCGTCCGGATTTACAAGCACAAAATAGAGATGGAACTTCCCTTGTTAAAAAAAGGACAATAAATATGATGAAATAGAAAAGGCTTTAATCGAATATTTTGCTGTTAAGCAACGACGGGATGTTTTTAAGAGGATGAAAGACTGTCTTGTCACAATTCAAGAGATATTCGGATAAATTAAATAAAACGAATTTGAATATAATTGATAAATTATTTTCCATTTAGTTTCTGTGATATTATAACTTATGTTACATATTTTTATTTAATTTATTTAAATAATTTTGACCAAGTGAATAAATTTCAATGATATTCGGATTTTATTAATCCTTACATTGAACAAAGTCAAGCAGGCTGTTCATTAAACAAAAATGTATTTAGATACCTCCTATAATTCTGCGAGAGAAACGACCAAATAATCCTTGAAGTAGGCGAGTCCGACGTGGTCCAGGAAATCTTCCATGGAATGGTGAAAATCGTGTATACGATAGATAGTGAGGAATAAAAACCCAAGTGGTTAAATGTTAGTCACGGAGTGTAAACTCTTTAATCCGTGAAGTATTCATTAATCCAGAACAAGTCATGTCTAAATTCATTCTGAACATGAATCAATTGAGATTGCAAGAATACATCAACACTAAACCATCACAGAAATTATACAACTACAATTATTTACATACGTTATATGATTTATACTCGAGAACAAATCAATTATCGAATCATTTATCCGCTTTAAACATTATTTATAATAAAAATTTCATGGGGAAACATTGCCTAAATACTTTCGAACTGGAAGAAAGAGGGCAAAACGCCACACATTTTTTTTAATAGATTGCTGGATTCCATGTTGATTGAGCATGTGGATTATACTGTGGATTTAGGGTTGCGGGCAATTCCCGTCGTTGAGGGTTTGAAGAATCCACCGGCTTTGTGGAACTGAATTCGAAATTAAAGGCACTTGGTTTGTTTCACATTTTTTTTTTATTTTCCAACTAGTTTCGACTTATCGTCATTATCAAGGCAATAATCCTTTCCTTCCTTCAATAATAGTTAGAATGTTTCATGAAGTGATCAATGAGAACCAGATCAAATTTAATATCAGTAAAGTGATCTGGATAACTACTAGTAAACTTGAACCTCAAAAATTTCAAAAATCGTTTCTATACACGTTCCAAAAAGTGAACAAATTTGTATAATGTGGGTAGAAAATTATGAAACCGTATTCCAAACAACTTTAAACAAGTGTATAGTACACGGTTTTGCACAAAATCTGAATATTCCGAAGTACGAATTATGAATCACAGCGTTTTGTAATGCTGATGAGTTGATGTTATTAATAAGATTACCGAATAACGGTTTTTGACGAAGAGTAATCTCTAGATCTTTGAATACAGTAAAACAACTTATGGAGGCGTTAGCAATCGAAATGAGATACGCTTTTTTGTATATGAAACTGTAACACACTTACCAACTGTTGAAGCGTATGCGCCACCCCTGCGTCCATTAATTAATATAATGGACGTGCGGGTATACCACACGTATCTGCATTTGCTCCACGATTCTTATACGATGAAGATCGCCGATTTTTTTGCTGTAAATAAGTGTAAATACTTATTACTTTTTTGGGATTTTTGAGAACAATTCCCCTGAGCCCACCATCAGCTATTAAGAGATAAACTATTAACTTTACTCCAAAACATAAATTATATTGAAATTAGTTTGAAAGTGAACAAAATATTGGCGTCACGCCAATATTTTAAATTTTGACTTCTTTAATGGAAGTTTTTCATTGTTAAAGCGCCTTTTAAAAGAAATATAATATTATTGTATTGTTTAGTTTTAAGTTCAGTGTTTGTATCTATTATGTATTTTTGTGTTGTATATTGTATTATTCATATAAATGGCACGCCGTTGAAATAAATAAATAATCTTGATTTTTGAAAGTATAATTTTTTTACATCATCAGCATAAGCTAAATTAAAAAACTTCGCATTCTATGTATTTGTATATTTATTATAAAAGTTGCTTAGACTGTGATGATTAAAAATAACGTACACGATAAACTCAACATTTTGCTTAGAGTATAGCCCCGATTATAAAAACCGAAAATACTTGCTTTTTATTGAAGTGAATTAACTTTTTTCTATTATTACTATGAGGAATATCTTTTTGGAGGTTATTAATCGTGAAGGTTTTTTTTTAATTAAATTATATAAAGTGCATTTTTAATAAAAAGCATTGTTGACAATTCCGATTTTAATAACGCAGTAAATTAAACGCAGATGCGCCGGATTTTTTTTAATTATCCCGAATAGATGCGTGCCGTCGACTTTAAGAAACCTTACGCGAAAAAAAAAGGGAGCGAGTTGCAAAAGGGCAGCAATAAAACAACCTCCCTCCCGTTGTTAAGCGGGCCCTGGGGGAGGGTGCGACCCGGCAAAGGGTTGTTAAGATATTTAAATTGAGATGTTACTTAATTCCGCTCTACTGACTCGCTAATTGCCGCCCGCTCTCTTAAAATATAACACATAAAATAACCCTCCCTCCCCGACGACTGCGAACCTAATCTCCTCCGGGGCCTAATTGTCGAGATTTCGGGAATGTCTGCGCGAATGACAGGAATTCCCGTGTCCGGCTGTCCCCGAGTGCGCGTGCCGACGTCTCTCCGGTTTTATTGCGAATTTCCATTTCGATTTTGGCCGGTTGGGAATTTGGGGAATGCACATTCGCGGATCGCGTATGTCGTATTGGTATCTTGGAATATCGGGATATTTCAACGAACACGGACGGAATAACAATACCGCCAACGATTGTCAAATAAAATAAAAGTTATTGATATATACAGAGTGTTCAAACGCACACTAAAATTATCTGAATTTCCGATTAATGGATTGTAGTGCAATGGTAAAATTTTCATTAAAATCCATTAATTGGAAGTTCTACACTCGTCAGTAAATAGTAGAGTTCTCCATTGTGCCAACGTCCAGTTTAAATATTCGCGTCGTCTGGCTACTCGGAGACGCGGAAGTAATTTTGGCCCAGCTGCTAGTCTACAAGATTTTAAGCCAGCTTCTTGCAACATTCAACGAACTGTCCACACAATTACAGCCTGTATCATGAACCTCAAGAAGTTGGTTTCTGGTATCCAATGAAATCACACGACGATCAATAGCGAATGAGAGTGGCAATGCGGTTTAAATTTTCAAAAAAAAAAAACAATAATAAAAACGAATTGAAATGGTAATGATACAAACATCTTTATGCAGACAGCAGAATTACAATTCTTTGCAAATATTTATATTTACAATACATATTGGTGAGTTAGTAGTCTGTCATAAGCTATCGACCGGATCTGTCCCAAATGGTAATGATTTTGTTAAATTTGTACGAAATGGATAATATTTTGATGACAAATACAAAATGAGATCTCGCTTTCGGCGAAATTCCCTGTGACGCTGGCTTTTTACATCTGCCACAAGAGAAACTTCAGCACTTAGAACCATAAAACACACGAATCTGCCCTGAGAATGACAGTTAATCAAACACAAAATCACTAATCACACTAATCAAGGTGGCTACTTAGTTGATACTCAGTAGCCACCTTGATTAGTGTTGTATGTGGAATGGGTGGTGAAGAACGCATACCTTAAAATTTTATTTTAACTTATAAATTGTCATTAAATAAACTGACATATACTATATGTTGATTTTGTGTATACATTTAATTAAATTTTTAATTAATCCTTCAACAAATAATCATAAATAAAAAAATCGAACTTCAACACAGAATAATTTAATATAAATTACTGATTGAAACACTATATATTTGTTTTACTGATTTGTTCAGTGAAACAAATACGAAATGTTTTAATCAGTAATTAATGTTGCAATATATTATTTAATTATTTAAAAATTGATAATAATCTAATTTAATTAATTCTCATGTATTAATAAAAATCTGCGAACAACTTTGAACAAAATATACATTTTTTTTTTTTGATAAGCACGTTAAATCCGTGGATCCAATTTAAATAGATGATGTGTAACTTTAGGGCCGCGCAGTTCGCTCGAATCAATGTGCCCCCCGTCATAAAGCCTTTATTGCACCTTTGGTAAATGTGTACCGAGCGCACCGTACCGATGTTGTGCGGCAACACCGGTCATAATTCAAAACTGAAAATGATTGCTATCTGGTTGGCTGTGTTGAGGCTGTGTGTGTTGCCTGGGTGGGCTGTTGAGGCGATGGGCCCTCTGGGGGCAGCACGAACTTGCCGCGGAATTGCGGTTTCCGGGCGACCCTGTTAAATTTGTAATTACACGGTGGAGCGTCACGACGACTGACGGCATTCTCTAACCGAAATAATTATCGGTTGTTCACAAAAAAAAAGAGAGAAGAAAAGAGAGTTTGGGAATTATTCCGTTGTGTGTGTTCGAGTTGAGAGGGATTTTAATAATGCAGCGGGGGCGCGGGGTTGCGGCATCCCCAACGACAGATAACTGTCAATACCGGTCGTCAATCACGACAGTAACCGCATTACCGGCCACTGATATATCTCAGACGCTATCATAAATCTATGGCTCAGGACCCGATATTGCTCCGGCAAATTATATTTGATAGCCACCAATCACTGTCCGAGGAGGAGAAGGCGTTTTATAGGGGCACGTTCGCTCTCTGCGCTCCCGTTTCTCATCTTTTTCCTTGCTGCAATTTTATTTTCCTTCACTCGACTTATCAGTTTATTATTTTCTGCCTTCTAATAAATGTTCATTGATTTCTTTTTCCAATATAATATTGATTTTTCACTACTGCTAAAAAAATAACTAACAAATAAATAAAACCTAATTCATAAATCCATTTTCTTACCAATAGTTATTAATTTAATAAACGAATCTTGACAAAAAATGTTGTCGAAACTCGAGATGTGAAAATGTAACGAATTCGAGCAAATTCAAATAGGACACATGCAATTAAGTGATTTGTCGCAATGTATGACATTTATTTTGAATTGTACATTCTCAATTATAAAAGTAAATCGCATTATTAAAAAAAAATAATAATAATGCGATTTACTGATATATGTCACTTAAAAAAAATCGTGTGCTCGGGAAGCAGTTGTTTCAATGGATGTTTGTAAAACTTACAGTGTAAGTAATTTTTTGCAGTTAGAAAAAGGGATATTGCTGTAAATATTTTATTTTATTTTTTTTATTAAAAAAACTACCACAAACCTTTTAATTTCACGTGTTTTGCCAATTTCTAAAAACTGCTTTATGTTCTTTTTTATTTTTCACCACTGTCTCCCAGAATTTCTGTGTCACGTCCCCCCTCATTTTCAAAATACAGGTAGGATTAGCTACAGCCTTAAATTTTGATACTGTTTACTAATTCTTCTAATAGTTTTTTTTATAGAAAAAAAGTACGATTCTCAATTAAATTAATTGACTGTCCCGCTGCGCAATTAGCGGTTGAAACATTGCTTCAGTAATAACACTGGACTGCAAACTAATTTGCATTCACGTTTAGCGTTTTTTTTCTCTTCATTTCCCTGGAAACTCGCACGTAAGTAAATTTATACAGCAACAACTTTGAGTGAAGGTATGGAAACCCATGGAATTGTACAGCTGTGAGAAATTAATGATTTTTATTTTAAATAGAAAAAAAAATGTTGAAAAGAATAAATGGTTTTCTAATTCCTTGAAATATATTAGTCATATATTCTATTGCAGTGGCTGTTGCATGGCTGTTGGGATAGAGAGTAGAAGTACGGTTGATTTTTTTTTAGGGAAAATCCAAATTTGTATTCTGGAAAAAATCATTATTCCTTTTTACTTTCATTAAGAACATCTTACGCATTCGACGTTTCGGGTCTGCTTTTTCCAAATTGTTTAGTTTACAAGAATTTAGGATTTTTCTTTAATTAAGGATTCAAATATTTTTCCGATTACCTGGAGGATAGTAACGACACGCCAATAAGTTATAATTTATTCATGCAATACATTTTAACAAACATTAATTCAGTATATATACCAAAATTAAAGTTTAATAAATAAACTTTGTTTGTAGAACTTGTTACACAAACAAACTTTAAAAATATTTTATTTAATAACCTTAAAATGTATAACCAAGTGAAAGCCTCAACAATTAACAAATTAAAATGAAAGTATTTGTATTAAATAAAAATGATTTGAAAATAATTAATAAATTATTTCCACATTTAGCTCCTATATTAAGTAATCGTTCCTTTTGTTGTTTTTACATTAAATTTTTCTCGGATCAAAATTTGTTGCATTATGCAATATTTTATTGATGTGTACATTATGTAATTCAATGTCCGGCATGGGTATTTGCCCGGGAAGTAGTTGTTTTAATGTGCATTTGTTTAACGTACTTACGCAGCGTAAGTCAAAATTCACAGAGCTAAATGTGGAAATAATTTATTAATTATTTTCAAATCATTTTTATTTAATATATTTAAATAACTGTGACCAAGTGAATGAATACTCTTTTCTATTTATATTTATGAAAGTATTTGTATGTTCTGTGCTATCAAACAGAGTACAATTTTGTACACGATTTAGAAAATGAGTATTCTAAAATCGAAATTAAAATAAATCTTTCAAACACTTAGATTTATAAATAGCAAAAGAAATACAAATAATTTTAGTCCTAATAGAATAGCTATTTTATATCGTACCTTACTTTAGTTGGTTGTTGTAATTATATCCCCACGATTCCCTCCTTGAAATTTAAACAGTGCACTTCTTCGTTTCATGGGTGTGCGTTTCAATTACAAATCGCCAGTTTTTTATGTCCTTTGTTTGCGGGGTGGAGAATTAATGCGCGCCGTAAAGTCGAGCCGGAAGGGCGAAGAGGAGCCCGTAAAAAGCGCAAACACCCCGCGGCCATAGGATCCCGGAACGGTTTTGCGTGCAATTTCTCTCCCTCGCACATGCACACACAAACACGCGCGCACGGGGGTTCGGCATTATCCTGCGGACGGCGAATATCGGGGCCACGTGCGGGATTACGCGGTAAAAAGACGGGCATAAAGTGGTTACGGTCCTCTGTTATGACTGGCGAGGATTAATTTTTGAAATATTAAATTCTCGGACGGAGGGGGGCACAATGGTATATGGATATTTATATGATAAACATCGCCTCCACCTCTGGCGCTGCTACCCCCGCGTTACGAGAAAAATCGCAAATGGCCAAATCCCGTAATCCCATCACTCAAATGGATATCGCAGGATGTCCGCATTGTTGCCGTATTTCAGATATTGGCGACCGAACGGAAAATTAAATAATAAATTTTTCAAACGTATGCGTGTTCACGTTTATCCTTATACGTAAAACGATGGATCAACCGAACAAAAAATCAAACACGAATTTTTTTTATTTTGATATAATTACAAATTAAATTAAAATTTCAATTAAAGCTTCAATATGATAACATTCAATTATAATTTAAATTATTCTTGAAGTGCCGTAAATTAAATAATTGTTATTTTTCTCTACTATACAGGATTATTAATACTATACACAATGGAATATTGTAGTCAAACTATACAACTATATTAAATTCTGACTTCTGGGATATATGGAAGCCTATAATGGCTACTTTATAAAATTATTTTCATGTTATATAGATTGTTCCAAATCCAAAAAAAAAAAAAAAAATAACAAAAGTGTTTTTTTAATTTTTGTGTGTTAATTTTCATCAATATTATATTATTTGAAAATGGTTACTGTAGAGTTTATTCTATTCAGGGTATTCACTCAAAATAGAAGTGTATTGAAACTATATCAATATATTATCCTTGGAAAAAGGAGTTTTTATTAACAAACTGATATTATAAAGGGTGGTGCATTTTGTTGGTGCTACATATGGAAATATTTTTTATTTTAAGAAATTTCGTTAAACTGTAAATTCCAAATGTATATTGTATATAGTTGTTCTGTGTTTTTTTTTTGCAAAGTTTTAAACAATTTTATTAAACTATGTTAGATGTAACTCAATAACTGAAAATGTTAAGTAAAATGTAACAACATATTGGAAGTTAGAATAAAATGTTGCTTTGCAAAAGTATCTATTATATTTTTCAATTTTTAATAATAGCTTTGCGAAAGTGTCTATTAAATTTTTAATAATAACGAACTTACAGGCATTATCGAAAAATAAATCTTCGTCTACTTCTTGTTATAACCCGGAAATGGTTAAAGGTAGATGTTTTTCTTCGCCGTTGTTTTTATCACTAACAATTTCTCTTAAAATTAATTAATTAATTCTTTATTTACGGAAAATCACCTTTTTACAATTAATGACAATCTGTAATTACAAAATACAATATATTCAATTGATTTGATAAAATTTAGACTAATAACTCCTTGTCAAGTATAACCACTGAGTTTTCCAATCAGAATCCATAAACACAATAACAATAATAATGCGTAACGTGAATAAAAAAATAAAATAAACAAGTTTTTCATATGAGGCACCACCAAAAATGTATATATATTATACATTTTTTGCAATTATTTATGAAACTATTTAATTATGAAAAATATTTCGGACTAATGAATAAAATAGTATAGAAGGACTTAACTATTATTAAAACCATTGTAATTATTCCATTAGTAAAACTCCTTAAATTTAATAGATTCAAAGAAAAAGAACATCTCTTTGTCTCTGCGAAGAAAATAATTTTATTTTATTATAAAAAAAAACTGACGCAATAAACACAAACAAATCTTGTCATATTGTTAAAGATGTTATAAATCGAAACCGCGCAATTATATTGACATATAATTAGCTAATCTGGCGGTAATGATCGGGAACGTTTCAGCTACCTTTTTTCCATTCGAATCGGCAATAAGTTTCGCCCCGGCGTATATAATTACGGGCCGTAATTAAAGTGTTGCCGTAATTGCTTTGTTTTTGCGTGGCGATATCGCCCGTATCGATCACCGTCGTAATAATATGTAATAAAAATAAATCACTCGCATTGTTCCAGTCGATCTTTATTAAAAAGAAATAATGGCGCTATAACTCTTAATGGCCGCGTGATGCCAGCGGATTACCTGGAAATGTGACGGCGAAAATTAGTTACGCGAAATGTCGCTTTCGAGAAAATGAATACTTATTGGATAAACGGAATGTTCTTTACTACACATGTTGTTAATTCTCACATTATTAAAATAACTATATTCAGTAAATTATTATTATTAATAATAATAACCATATTGTATACAATTTTAATTATAATAAGGAATGTTTGTTTAATTAAATAATAATAATCTTCATTTACCAACAGTACAACCGATTACAGGAAAATAATACAAATATATTTGATAGTTTCGTAAGGAAAAATAAAATCTTTTTCGTATCTTTTAAATTTAACGAATTGACAAAAAAAATACAAGCAGAGTAAATTACAATACTATCAACAAGTTTCACTCAAAATAACTACCATTAGAATCGATCACAGCTTAAATCCTGCTTCGGAACCTCGAACAAGCTAATACTACAGTCTCCCTGGGAAGTGCCTCAAGAACTGTTTTAATTTTATCCATTAACTGGGCTTTTGTATTACTGGAATTCCGATTGGTGTCTTTTTCAAACGCGCCCCATACAAAATAATCCATAGGGTTAAGGTCTGAGGAGTTTGGTGGCCAAACATCATCATAGATGATGATACACATCCGAAAGCCATCATAGTTTGGAGAAATTTAGTCTGCATTACTCGAGGAATGTCATTTGTACTGTATGCAAGCCATCTGTTATTCTGTTTGCGGCGCTTGTATGAGAATTCTTGAAATTTTTAAGTTTTTATTAGCAAAAATATAATTTAAAGTTTGTTATAAATTTGATCAATTTTTATAGTTTTTTCAATTTTTTTTCACATAAACTAAACATTAAAATAGTTTTTAATTCATATGGTGATTCCTGTTTATTTTAAGATTACTTTAATGTATAATACAATATTATCCATCGACCAGGACATCAATGTAACACAAATTAGTGATTGCCAATATTTATATAGCTATCTGTTTCACCTAAACCGCACCCTTAAGTTAAGATTTATATAATTACTAATTAAAGAAATCAATGTTGTACCAAATTAAATCTATAATTACATTTTTTTTATTTTTCGTTTTTTTTTTGTTTTAATAATTTTGATTAGTGTATCGTTATTGTTGAATGGACAAAGGATCTGAATAGGGAGGTGGGTGTAGCCTATCCTTCAGTTGTGCAATGTCTCTGGTGGTCTGGTGGGATGTTCGGGTTGACATATTGCCGCGATTTATAATTATGGTATGCCGGCGCGCCAAGGTGGGACACCTTTCGTCATCGTTCGCTCCTCCGTTCCCTTCCCATTTATTGCAAAAGTCTCCGACCGCAAAAAAAATGTCCAGAAATACTAATTAGACAGACATTAATGTTATTAACAACGGAATCATCATTCCATAAATAACTTGTTTTCATTGTGGATAAATCTTTGCGGAAAATCTTAAAATAGAGAAGGAAATGAATACAAGTAAACTTGCAATTCCATTAATGGAAAATTTCGAGCAATTTTTTTATTAGGAATATAATTCGAGACGTAAAAATCGATTTTTTGAGATTCCTGATCGATATAAAAATTATTTATTTAATATAATTAATAGTTTTAATATTTAAAGATTGGTTGTATAAAATAAATACGAATATAAATTATAAATTGTGCATCCATTTTCATAATAACTAATATTTATTTTGTTGTAATATGTTGTCTTGTAACTCTTTTCTTTTTTCATTCTTCTTCTTCTTATCTTTTTTCTTAATTTTTAAACTGATTTATATTTGTTTATTTCTGTGCAATCTACATTACTATTTTACTAAATTTATCATAATAAGGTGTAATGGAAGATCAGAGTGCATCTGAATTACATCTTTTTTTTTCCAGTATCAGAACTATTATTTTTAGGAATCTGTCCAGCTTTGTTATCTGACATTAAATTTAATGTATGTAATTACTCTCGATCACTCAGAAATGTTAATATATTTTATGTCCAAACACATAAGACCAACCATTCTTATAACAGCCCTGTTAGTCGTATATTAAGATCGGCTAATAAATTAAATCAGTACGAGTGGTTTAATTTATTTGATTCGTGTAAATATACATTTAAGCGCGTTTTAAAGAAACATGTACTTCTTGTGTAATATAATATTAGAGTTAATTTAGAATTTAAGGTAATAAGTAAAATATTTTTGTAAACTGTTTTTGTAAAAAGGGGTTTTCCCGTAAATAAATAAATAAATAAAAAATAGAATCGCTTATAATTGTCATAAATATTTTCGTTTCTGTATTTTTGTTCTGTTATGGAAAAATAAAAAATATTATTATTATTATTATTATATATTATTAAAAATCAACCAATAGAGAAAATAAAACACATATCAGATTGAATAAATTTAAATTCTCTACTAGTTTCGGGTTATTTGCCCATTTTTTTAAGAACATGTAAAATTTAGTTTATTTTAATTTCTATGGATATTTATTACGTATTATATAAACATAACGTAAGTCAAAAGTCACAGAGCTAAATGTGAGAATAATTTATTAATTATTTTCAAATCAGTTTTATTTAATTTATTAAATAACAGTGAAGTGAATGAATACTCTTTTCTATAATATAAATAGAAAACGGATATATATTATCATTTTTGACATTTTTAAAATCTTAACTAAAGTAATTTAGGTTATTATTTGTTGATTTTAATAATCTACTCATATTAATTATATTCATTTAAGTTCGAAATAAATAGAAAAGAGTATTATTCATTCACTTGGTCGCAGTTATTTAAATATATTAAATAAAAATGATTTGAAAATAACCAATAAATTATTTTCACATTTAGCTGTGAAAATAATTTATTAATTATTTTCAAATCATTTTTATTTAATATAAGTTTGAAATAATTATAAAGGACCTAGAGTAATCACCTGTAAAACAATATGCATTCGATCATCAATAAAATTTACAGATAACACGTCATAAAGCTCTAATCTGTAAGAAAAAAATGCGATAACACCAACAATAAAACAATAAATCTAAACAAAGATAATTACTCATTTTTTCGTTGTTTATTCTTTCATTTTCTCCTACGTGAATTCATTATGCGTCTCTTCACTCACTCCGATCTATCTGGCATGAGAAAAAGCTCAATTAAACTAGACGTACGAATGTTTTTGAATAAATACCTACTCGTTTGTTTATCAGATCGAAAATATATTTACGCTGCGTGCATGTGTGTGTGTGTATAGTTATTAACGTGCCTGAACGTGATTAATTAATTATGTGATTCCGGTAATCGCGTTTTGTGATCGCTCATTGTCGATGCTCTTGAAAAATGAGCGCGAGGAGGGAGGCAGAGCGCAATGAGGAGAAGTCGGATGGATGGACGATTGCTATACGCTCAATAATTAATTATCTTGTCTTTTTTTTTTAGTTTTCGTTTAGTAAATCGATTTGATTATAGGTTTTAATTAAATTATTTTAAAAATGTTAATCACATTTTTAAGATTTCTACTTTATGAAACTCAATGTTAGTTTTTAGTTTCACAATATTAATTGTAGATACACTGCTACCATTGTTTCGATCCACAGTATCATCATTAGGCTGCTGATGTAATGGCTTGACAATAATTACAAATGACAATTTATACAGTTACATGTAGAGAAATATTGTTCTCTACATGTAACTGTATAAACTGTATAACGGGGAGTGGTGTAGGTACAGCATTTCATAATTTTTATTAAAAAAAATAAGTGTTATATATGATATTAACAAATAAGTTTACAAGCTGGATATAACTATAACTATACAAAACTAATAAGGTTAGCTATATATTTACATGTAAAGTAAACCACATAATTTATTGAAAAAAGAGCAGAATACATCACCATAACTAATATTTCCATTATATCCATTCAATCATAATGAAAACAGTTAATCACTTCATGATTGGGTAACAGAATTCATTAATATCATTAACTTTTATTTTTATTTTAGTTATTAAAAATTTGAAAATGTGTAATAAAAAGAAAACTTAGCAGTGATTAATTTTTTGACAGTAGACATTTTTTAAACAACAAATGTTAGATTTTAGATTAATTAATATTGTATCTGTCAATTAATTCATTAAAGATATTTAATACAAATAATATAAATTAAGAAGCGGATTTTCTAGAAAATAATTTACATCAGTTTCGGTTTATTTGTTGGATCGAATTATTCGTTTGATAAAGATTATTATTTTTTTAAATATATATTACTAATTAACATTATTGATAAAAATATTTAATTAAAACCTAGAATGATATCGATTTGCTAATACAAAAAATAATTTATAATTTAACTGTAGTAAAAGTAGGGCTTATTTTTATTTCTCAAACATTATTTAAACTATATCTAGCTTGAGTATATTTTGCGTACAACTTGTTTTTTTTTATTATTATTGCGCAATAATTTGCGATGGAACAAGTGTCGTGTCCGCGTGTAAAATTCCACCTGATTTAAATAGAAACGGCACCGATTCGAGCCTCGCCCCGCCGATTATCGCTGCGCCTATCTTCGCGAAATTTCAACGATTCAATTACACCTATCGAATGATAATCAGCTTTTGTGCCGACCGGCCGGCTTTTGTGGTCCCATTTCAAAATCTGGCCTGGAATTTAGAAAATACAAACGCTTTTACTCAATCCGAAATAACGAGACGTTTTCTGTTTAGAATATTAAGAAGAACAAATAATATATCTTATTTTCTGAAACAGCACTGTGTTGTGGGGTTTCGCAGTAATTCCATTCCATAAATTGGTGTTTCATTTTTTTTTTAATATTCTGTTGTTTATTTATTCTGTTAATTATATATTCACCGGGTGCCAGATGAGAAAATCATTTTTGAAAATATATTAAAGCCTTTGTAATAGAATTAAAAAAAAAAACGAAACATCAATCTGTGGTTAGTCATAATAAATTAAAGAAGACGCAAGCCTAATATCATGTTTTATTTCATTAAATCAATCTGTTGAATGGAATTAAAAATTGAGATTTTTTTTATCTGATCAGAATGATCTTTAGTCAATAACCCAATCTAATTTTATTGTATAAACAAATCTAAAAGTTCCTGTTTATTTGCACTTTTTCTATCTCTATATGTAATTTAGTAATAGGCGATGCCCTCAAGTTCGGAGGGTTATAAATATTTTCATTGGGCCATAATTTTTCGAAAACGGCACAGCCGGCAGTACGTTTTTGCGAGAAGTGGCTGGGGAAGGGGGCGGCAAAAGGAGTCTCTCGGCCGTAACTCAGGCGGCGGTTTTATTGTCCCGCACAATGCTCGCCGCGGTTATTGGCTCTCAATAATTCACAGTCAGCCCGCCGCCGCTGCACTTTCCCGCTTTTCCCGCCAGTTTCCACTTCTGCTCCTGCACCCCGGACCAAATTACAGTCCGACTTCATCGGGAAGGGGACGCAGATGGATTGCCTTAAATATTTCAAATGGGATATGCTTGTACAACTACTCCTACATACTTCCCAGCAATAACTATAATTGAATCGAAATTGAATTGCCTATTATTAGTGAGATTTATTTTGCGCGGTGCGGACGATTATGGCTGGTTTTGAAATTGTTTTAAAATGCTATGGCGTTGATTTCAACAAAGCATTCTTTAATAAAAGTATTATTTTGTATTTCAAATGAACATCAAAATTACAAAATATGCTCTTCCTTTTGGAATATTATTCATATTCCAAGAGAAAAATCATATTTTCTAATGAGGTAGATTTTTCTGCTTTAAGATAATAATTTGATTTTTGATTCTCGTTGTTTCAGAAAGACCGTCTCTCATGTTTACTCTTCCATTTCCTTATTTTATTGACAACTGACTTGCTAGCTTTGATGAATTGTGTCGAATCGGTGTCTATATCGTTTGAAATTTCTTCAATCGGGAATTTTCGGGGCGCTATTGAATGTTTTACCGTCTTTTGAAGCAAATTTAATTCTTCAAGGAAAAACGGTATTTCTGTTCTTAGTCTCTCAGAGCCGAACCCCAAAATTATTCAAAATGTGGTCATGAAAGATTTTGAATAATTTTGGGATTCGGCTCTGAGAGACTCGGTTGGAGTTGTTGTTTTTTCAGAGTTATTAGTTACCTTATCACCGTTTTACATACGCAAAAATTGTCCCAGAATGTTGTGCGAGAATTATATATAAAAAATTCGCTATAATTCTACATATAAAAACATATATTTATCTGTTTTACACAGCAAGAATTATTGCGAAAATAAATAACGTATACTTTTACAGCAGATTATTTTTTCAATCGTCCAATACAAACAGACGCGCCATTGTGTAGTATGCAATGCTTAACATTTTTGGGAGACTGTTTTATATAATTAATTCGAACATGTTCAAAATATTTCTCGCTGTATAAAAATCGCACTTGCGTAAACTTATAATATTTTTCTCTATATAATTATATTATGAATTTATCTCAGAAGTCTTGTGAGTGTAAAACAACAGCCCTTAGTTTGTTTTAAATTATAAATGACTTTTTTTATACTTTTATTTTCATAACGATGTGCGTTTTTTTCTCAATGTTCATTCAATTTTGTTAGAGTGGTTATACTACTTAGGAGTAAATACTCTCGGTTAGCTTCTAATTCTAATAATTTAATTGTTGAGGCTGTTAAATTTTTAAAATCCATACTTGTTAAAATTTTAAGGTTATTTTTTTAATCAAAATATAAATTTGTTTCTTTATTAGCGAAAATTGTTTCACAGGCTTTATTTTCAGAGTGTGTTTAATTTAAAAAAAAAACTTTAAATTCTATGTCTAAGTTTGTGCGTTTATTATAAGTTTGAAATTATTAAGAAAGACCTAGAGTAATAAACAATATGCATTCGATCATCAGTAGATAACACACTTTCAAACAATTGTTTCGCACGCTTTATTTAAAAAGTGTGTTTAATAAAATAAAATAAAAATTCTAATTCTAAGTTTATGCGTTTATTATAGAAAAAATTAAAAATCAAAAGATTAATAAAAATCTTCGAATTAAATAAATCAAAACGCAGGTAAAAATTAAGAACTTTAAGTTTTCGATTAGTTTATGGTGATCAGCCTATTTTCAAAAGAATGCAAATTTAATTGATTTTTTTTTATTGAACAAGGAGTGAAGAAATATAATATAAATATTAGTGATGGGCAAAGTCGATCTTTTATTATTGCTAAATTAAGTATATTATAATTTTAAGAATGTTACTTATTATAAAAATATCAAAAATAACTTCCCATTTATTAATAAACATAAATTTGAAGTTACTTTTTCGTTTTAAATACTTAAAATGACACATTTAGTAATACTCGATTACTAATATTATTCGATTTTGCTCAACACTAATAAATATTACTAATATTAATAATAATTGGGCAGAAAGACTTTAGGTCGATGGCCCCTTATTTAAAGTAAAGTTTGTACATACATATCATAAGTTGTATATAATATAATTACATGTAAATTCTTAAGTAATAAAGATTTATTAGTAGTAATAATAATTATTAATTTAAATTATATTTTATTAAGTTATAGAATAGTAAAATGTGAATTCATAAAATCGTCTTGCAGATGTCTGTCCGGTACGGCATCCATCGGCGGGCGCATTATAAATTCAGCCCCTGTACGCCGCATATATTTCCCCCGCAGCAAGCGAAAGCAGCAAGAAAAAAAAAACATCCCTAAGATTGTAAAGATTTGGTGATGCACGTTTCTCCACTATTACTTCGTTACAAAGACGAATTTGATGGAAAATCGAATCCGAAATATGCGAGCCCTGCGTGCTCTCCCGAAAAAGGGCGAATGGGAATGGGAACGGGAACGGAGGGCAGAGAACCACACACACACACACACACACATATATGTATATAGTATGCGATGAGAGGGTTCGCCGCACTTCGCCCGAAATACACGCCACAGCAAATATTACACCCACCGAAGCACGTTACCATTATAAAATACACAGATATGGGAGGGTAAAATCCGCAATACGAATCGACGAATTGAGGGAAATTTTGGAATAAATGAATTACGTGCCAGACAAAAAATTGCGCGGGATTCTGTTTGTTTTTATGGGATTCTTTTTATAATAGATACAAAATGTTTCTTCAAATTATAAATAAAAAACTATATATTTTTTTATATTTATAACTAGCATTGTATAAAATCAAGTGTTTTCCTTAATATATATTAATATAAATAACTATATATTTTTAATGAAATTAAAATTTCATTGTTATTTTGTTGTTGTTTCAATTCTTAATGTGGCCTTTCGTTTTTTTTTTTCGGCCCTTCCTTGCGAATCCGGATGCACTGCAGCCTATGTGGCTTATTGTACTACCCCATATTGCCTTACTCACGCAACTATTCCGAACTCGATACCCTGCACTAGCTTGTGCAGGTCCTTCAGAGGTTGCGTGTGGAAATCATTTGGTACCATTTGACTGTTCCCAAATATGGGAACTTATGGGGTTTTTGGTTAATAAATAAATATCTCTCCGTTGCAAAATCTTACGAGGGACGGTATGGTGGCAAATAATTCTCATAATTTTCCAATTGCAGTTATCTTCATTTAGAGGAAGACACGTTATATTCACAGAAAAAACAATCATGAATTTTTGCGATCGATATGTAAACACACTCAAAATAGTACACAATTTTCCTAATGTAAGCCACTCTGTTTCAAGATCTCCATGCTGATCATCCTTTTCTTGGACCCGGTGTATATCTTAGAGAAGAAATATTTAACAGTATTTTTGAACATTTTTTTTATATCAAATAATATTGTTATTGATTGTTGCTTTTGGTGTATTCACTAAGTGAATAAGCGTGACTTGATTTTTTTGCATAGGATACTCTTCAATCAGCCATTAACAAAATCCTTATAAATAAATCTAGAGTGTACCAAAGAGGTGCATACTATTCTTGTATAAAAATAGTAAATAACATTGCAAAATCCATGAAAGAAATACCGAATTTAATAACAAGAAAAAAAGTGTTATTCCAATTTCTGTGTTCAGTGTTCGGATTTTTATGTGCACATTAGAACTGAATAATTGAATGTTGTACACTGTTGCGCTAGTTTGTGGATCTATGTATCCATTAATTTCACAATTTTTTCATGTAAAATTATTATAAATTTTTACATATGTGTATATGTAATGGATGTACATAGAAAAATAAAATGCATTTATTATTATTATTTATTATATTTTCATGCCAAAGGATAATCAAGGCGACTTTAAAACAAAGGATCAAAATGTTTATTAATCATATAAGAAAAAAAAACGCGATTTGATAATTGTAACTATAATAATACTGTTTCTCAATTAATTTTTAAAATAAATTAAATCCATTATTATAAATAATGTTCACGTAACTCATTCAAACTAAATATTACAAGCAAGTTTAGTAACAGAGCAGGATTTTCGTGTTTCATAACACAAACGATCTATACGTGTTTTAATTATCAATTTCACCTTATGGAATGATTAGATGTTAAGTTGTTAATGTACGCATTGAATATTTTATGTGAAATATTTAAACGCACGACATCACAGTAGCTCCGCATCGGGCATAAAAAATAACGACGTTGAATTATTTCCCGTTGATGAGCAGATAACTTCCACGATACCTTGTCACGGCGGAACACAACAAATCTACTCAATTTGTGTCGCGTGAAATTAGCGAAGAGCGTGCGGATATAATTCCTCGCCGGTTTATATATATATATATATATATATATAGTCAGTCACTCACACATATATTTTTTAAAAAATTTTATTTTATTTTTTGTCTCGCGACGGTCGCACGTTTGTAATACGCGTTGTAGTCACGCGATAACGCGCTAATGGTGGGCGTGAAGGGGGGACAAACGGCGGCAGAAACGGGGGACAGCGGGGGTTGCGTCTTCCCAAGTTTATGATAGTTGTCGCATAAACATGCCTCTCTGTATGTACCGAATTTGTCGCCGGTGTCAAAATGGGACGCCGCAGATAAACTCGCCCGTTTTATGGGCTTGGGCCGTCTGTGTAATACTCAATTAAAAATGTTATTTATGTGAAATATGTATCGTCGAATTAGGCCCCGACGGACGGAAACGTAAATTCGCGACGAATCACAAACGCTTTTTCATCGTCAATGATGACGAACTAAAATTAAACAAACAAAAATGCTGGAATGTTCTTCATGAACAAAACTAATTTAAAAATGTATTAAACTACAATAAATATTAGTGTTGGGCAAAATCGAGTGAATTTAGTAATCGTGTATTTCTGAATAACCAATTTTAAGTAGCTAAAGTTATTAAATAACAATAAAATTGAGTTTATTAATCAATGGATAAAACTTTCCTATATTAATATTATAAATAACACGAAGAAAATTGTCATAAACTTCATTTTGCAGTGACAAAAAAAGATCGAAAAGATCAACTTTGCCCATCTCTAATAAATATTTTTATTTATATTTTCACGCCAAATTAAAAAAAAATAATTTACAATAAATATTTATATTTAAAATATAAAAAAAGATTTGCAGTTACTTAAATTAAAGTTAATTTTCCTGAGTACTTGTTTTAATAGGTGATTGCCAAAAGACCTAGTGTAAGTAATTTTTGCAGCATGGATCATTTCCTTATCGAATTTTAGTTATCATTTTTCCTTGTTTAATTTAATTACATAACCTGTGAATAATGAATATTTTCACGTATGCTTATCTATTGCATAATAACAAATTTTATTAATGAATTTTGTTGTCTAATAAAAAAATAATGTGTCCATCATGATACATTCCCCGGTGAATTCGTTTAAATAAAATTTTGAACGAACATTTAATAACAAATGAAAAATTATTAAATGAAAAATTGATTGTTATATTTTAAAGTTAAAGGTATTGGGAAAGAATGCAGAATTATTTATTTCTAATTTATCAGGCAGATGGAATTCTTCCGCTTGAATACATGAAAACAATAAAATAAATAAATAAAATAAAAGTTATGTAACAAAAAGTAATTACTTTTTCAAGATCTGTAACTTTTATTTGAAACATTTTTCTATCCGTACCTGATATTTCTATCTTTGGATCTCGCACCGCTGTAGAGAAGTGCATCACTCTGCCTGAGTCAGTTATGCGTATTAAGTAATTCGGACAAACACGAATGGAATTTAATACTGCCTTTGTCTTTGTGAGTGTGAATAAGCTCGTACGTTTTTGGGGGATGTTCACTTCAGTCGTAGCTTCATACAGTCTATCCCAGCTCATGGAGTCATAAACGGCTTTAAAATCAATCAACATATGATGTGCAGGGATATTATATCCTTGTGTTTTTATTTATTATCGTAGACAGAATATTTGATTAGTTGTACTGAAGTCAGCTTGGTTTTTACCAATAATTTACTCAGTATGAGGGACCAGCTGTGAAAATATGTTTGTGAATATTTTATATGCACTGTTGCTCTATGTTTGCCGCACTCTAGCGAGTCACCCTTCTTATGCAATGGGATGCTTATGCCGCAATTCTATTTATCTACCCAAGCACATTGAATTATTTCAAGGAGACGTGCAATTAGATCCTCACCACCTGACTTTAAGAGTTGTATCAGTGCCTGAAGTCTTATTGTTTTTAAGGTTTTCACAGCGATTTTAACCTTCTCATAATTAGATGCTGCTACGAGGGCTACTATTTATGTATTAAGATATGGCAACACTGCTATTGCGTACTGAAATCGTGGGGCACAGTTTGCGCTGTTTACAGTAAGTTGAAAATTTGATCTCAGCCAAATATGGAATCAACTCGTGAACATTTTCGAGTTATGACTTTCAACGTGGTCTAACTCAAGAATAATGCATCAGTTAACTAAATTCATATTTTGGCGATGAAGTCCCATCAACAGCTGCTCGAAGTTGATCCTTAAGCATTTTGAGTGCGCCTAGGCTACGCAGCGTGAGCACGTTCCTAATAGCCAATTTCAGGTCGTTGTTCCAGTCCAGTCCGAGGCTCATAACAGCATGTTTTTGCTTTGAATGCATCAATGTTTAAAAAAGTATATTAACCAAAGACATTGATACATTCAAATTTAATTTTACAAAAATCTTACCTTTTGATATTCCTCGTTCATAAACAGACACATTAATAATTTTGTCATAAACAATAACAAATATACGAAGTAGGTGTAAGAAGATGATTACTAATAAAGTATATTTACTATATATACAAACAACTTTATTTAGACAATGAGATAAGAACAATTTACAAAAATTATTGTAACAATATGTAGAATTGTGTTAGTTATCTGTCATGGGCTATCGACTATAGGTCTTTTTGACCTACATTTACTAAAAACATAGACATAATTCAAAATTATTTCTCTTAACTTCTCATGATGTCTAATAAAATATCTTAACTAAAGACGTTGACATAATTCAAAGTTATTTCTGTAAGACTTAACTTCTCGTACTTTTCGTTCATAAACAAGCACATAAATAATTTTGTCCATAAAAAAAATATATGAGGTAGGTGTAAGCAGATGATTATTAAAGTATTTTAACTGAAGACATTGACACTATTCAATGATATTTCCACAAGACTCTTAACTTCTGGCACTCCTACAAAAATTTGAAACATCTAACTTTGCAATAAAACAAAATTACAATCCCTAACTCACGTGCATCAAAACCTACACACACACCTATGCAAAACAAACTCGAAAACCTCACGACTCGAATTGAATCATCCGAACAGTTGATACATTTTACGATCATGCACACTTCTTTCCCCGTGCATCGCTTTAAATGTGGGCAAAGAGGAGGCCGCAATTACAATGGCTCGCGCAGATGCTCACCGGACGTTTTATGGACTCTCAAGATGAGTTATGGGCCACTTCTCGGCCTAATTTGGCGCAATTACATTCGAATACGTACCGCATGCACCTCCTCGGCTTATTCCGCGAGACGTCCTCTTTAATGAGAAATTTTATGTTTTACCAGTGGGCACGCCGTCCGTAAATCAATCCGGACGGATGGTGCATACTCCATTAAAGGGATGGATATTGAGAATGGGAGGTCACACCACGAGACAATTACAGCGACAAGAAGAAAAAAAGTCGAGGTGGATGTAAGAAGAGTACCGGGAACGAAAGTTGTGTAGGTGATGCTTCAATGAAGTGCTTATTTCTCTTCTCTTTTTTTTTTGTTACGTTGAAGTCGCAGGTGTTCCGTAATCTGTTATTTTAATACCCTCACACCTGTTAAGTGGATATATCCATCTGGGAATAGTAATGGCGTTGTAAACAAATACATTTAAAGTTGTTAATTTAACAAACAAAAACAATTTAAATAAATAATAATTGGTTAAACAAAATTCATTTTGTTTTAATTATATAAACGAATTTATTAGTCGACTTTTCTTTCTTTTTTCTCGATATAAAGAAAAAAGAAATTTCTTCATATGCAAATCAATGTATACATCCAATAAGGAATATATTGGGAAAATCCCAATTGAATGTTCATAAGTTTCTTCGTATATATATTCTTCAAATTGACCTGTTCGCAAATAACTTAATTGTTGAGGCTACCAATTTTTTAGAATTCATACTTGTTACAATTTTAAATTTAAAACAAAAATATAAATTTGACTCATTCGCGACAATTGTTTCGAACGCTTTTGCGCCTTCTTTAGGCATCTATTGGTTATTATTCAGCCCATTCACCATAACAAGTAATACGTCCAAATGATCCAACTCTATTATAAAAAAATATTTATTTGTGCAAACGTTGCGTGAGATGCGCCCATTTTACGATGATGACTCTCCACTCTCCAACGTTTTGTAGCCAAAATTAAGACAATCCGTTCGGTAAACAATAAACCAACACGCTTAAATAAAGCCGGATCTAAGCGGCAGATTCATTGAAAATTGGACCTCTTGGATCCGTGCAATCATAAGAAGCTGCGACGGACATTTGAACGATATCATATTCAATACAAATCGGGATACATGAAATAAAAATAAATGTTCGTTAATACCTCACACACAGCTTGTTTTATTCCATTTCAACATCAACTCCTCCTTATTGGAAAACCTTTTATTTTTAGTGGGGCAAGTTAAAAAAAAATAATGAAGGCCAATTTGTTCATATAATATAATTTTTGCTAATTTTCTTATATTAATTCCCATTCAGTTTTCTTCATTTGTTTTCGATGTGTTTAACTTTTCTTTATCCGAATGAATTTTGATGGTTTTTTTAAGGTGGGCTGATTTTCCTTTTTTGATTTCGAAGTCATTTCAATTTTCTTCAATTCTGTATACATGGAATAAAAGCGAAGAGCAATTCGCTTTTATTCTATGTATTTTTACTAATAAGTTAAGTGAGCAATTAATTCCAATATTTTCATTAAAAGCCACACTTTAAAAAAACATTATTTGTACTTTATTAGCACCCTCGAAGCAATAACCCGACACTGACGTGGGCGCAGTGAAAAATGATCCGAGCCACCCTCCCCGGTGCAAAGACAGTCAGTCGCACCCCTGTAGAGCACGCACACACATACACACACAGAAAACGGCCCCGTTTTAATCAGTTCTTTAAGTAGGCAATGGGGAAATAAAAATAAATATGGGCTGGAGGGACCCCCGCGGCTCAAGGAGGAGGCTCCAATGATCGAAACAATTGCAGTAATGCCCCGGAACCGTTTAGGTCGGGGGCCGTGTATAAGGGGGTACTACGCACGCACACACCGCGCCGAATTTTTCCTCCTCCGCAGGGCCGCATATATTTTTTGCCTCCATAAGAATTTAACTTAATGGCCTTTCATTCCTACGGGGCCAAATTAAATTTCTACACCGCCAAATTGCGACGCACACCCCCGCTCTTCAAGGTTTTTATTGCGAATTAAACTGTAATTCTTTAGTCTTACACAAACACACGGATGCTTCCAGATATTTCATCTCTTTAATAATAATTGTAATAAACTTTATTAAACTGGAGGGTTACAAAATATCTTCTTACTGGAATTTAGTCGAAGTCAAATTATAAAATTTCAACAGAAATAAAAAAAATAATATTAGTCTGTCACTTCATATAGATAGTAATTTTATAAATAATTTTCATATGAAGATATATGATGAAAAATGTGCATTTATAATTATTAATTTGGTATATCCATCAATGAAAATTTGTATAAATGAGTCTTTAAATTATTTATAGTGAAGTAAGGAATTTTTCTTCTATATTAAACAACACTTCGCATTACTTAACCTAAGTTATTCAGTTATAAATGAGTGTTGACTCATTTATAAAAAAAATATTTACGTGTTTTTTATCAATGCTATGGAGTGTTGTATTTCACTCCATATCGTTGATAATTTTATTTTTTTTAAATCTTTTTCCTTTCTACCGTTAGGTGTAAGGAGATTGTTGATAATAAAAAACGTAATTATATTTTTTTATTGTTAACTTAACTCATTACGTATTTGGTTAACCATATAGATATCGCCATTCGCTCGTATTCATAGTAACATATAACGCCCTTTATGAACAATAGAAATAATTAAAATTTTCATAAATTCAGTAATGTTTTCTCATTATTAACTTGAGAAAGCGTATTTACAAATATTCAGTTCTTTTTATTTAATTGATTTAAATAAATGTGACCATGTGAATAAATCCTTTTTTTTTTCTAACTAAACATCTTTATTCAAATGTGTATATGTACGTACAATAATATATAAAATTAGAATTATTATATGAATCGGCTATCGACCGAAGGTCTTTCAGCCACTTTTTTCTATTATTATAAAATACTCGGTTTGTTTTATTTCACAACTACATAAAATTACATCGCTGTACGCAATAATTACTATTAAAACCCGTGTGTTGGCGTACAGAGTGTGCAGGAGCCCGGCCATTCCCACATCACCTCGTCTCGGAACTTCTACCGTATCGCAGGACATGCAAACGCAGCGCCCCGGGATAAGCTCGCTCGGTCCCGGCGTCGGATTCCGAGAATGCCGTGTTGTTGGCCCTCGTGCTTGGCAGGTGTCGCCTCGGGCCCGAACACGCATCCTTCTTTCCCTCTTTCCTTCTTCCAGGCAGACCGTCGCTTTACACCCGGAATAATAAAAAAAAACACAACAGCAACACATACCGAAAGAAATAAGAAAAAGAAGATACGACAACCTCGGATTCCACGGGCGACTTGATGTTGTGTACGAAAGTACAAGCAGCTTTCAATGTATCAATTAACCGGGGAATGGATATCTCGTGATTTTAAATTATAGTCTTTACGGATACTCTTACATGTTGGTTTGAATTCTTCTTATTTGCTAGCGCTTCTTTCTGTTTAAGTAGAAAAAAGTGTAAACATATTTTAAAGCAGTTGCAAAAATATGATTTTGTTTATCAACGTAGTTAAAGATATGGTGAATTTTCACATTTAATGAAACGTTCAGCCACCATTCATCTAGCAAAATTAGGCAAAAGGTGGCGCTTGCGTCGTCTTTAATTTATTATGCTGATTTTTTTTTCAGTAATAAAAAATATAATTTTTTTAAATGATAGGTGAAGATTAAATATTAAGGTATAGATAATGAAATGATAATAAACACGTAAAATGGCATTGGCTACTCGGCCATTAATCCACCGTCACAAATTTACAAATATTTTTAACTAATTCAAAGTCGAAGATGAGGACAATCACTAACACCCATAGACTCCGGGGCGAGAAATCTTTATTAGAAAAGTCTCGCAGGACTCGATCCCGTGCCTCGAACCGTGCCCACAAAATATTTTTTTTTTCTTGAAACTCCCAATGGTTAAGGTACGTGAAGATGCTAAATACTTGCAAAATACATTTTTCTCCAGTAATTTCTCTTAGTTCGACAGATTGGACTCCAATTAAAAAAAAAAAATCCAAAAAATTTAAAATCAGCTTGAGAGCTAATTTAACTAGCTGAACATCTTAATAAGACTCCAAACTATTACACAATATGAATTGTTTGTACTTGCTACACCGTGCAACCCTCCAACGATACCCTCGATTTCGGTTATTTTCCCTTTCTTCGACATTTTGGACTCGAATTAAAAAAATCCAAAAAAATATTAAAATCCACACGAGAGCTAATTTAACCATTTGAATACCTTAATAAGACTCCAAACTATTACACAATACTAATTGTTTCTACTTGCTGCACCGTACAACCCTCCAACGATACCCTCAATTTCGGTTGTTTTTCCTTTTTTCGACATTTTGGACTCGAATTAAAAAAATCCCAAAAAATATTAAAATCCCCTCAAGAGCTAATTTAACCATTTGAATACCTTAATAAGACTCCAAACTATTACACAATACTAATTGTTTATATTTGCTGCACCGTACAACCCTCCAACGATACCCTCAATTTCGGTTATTTTCCCTTTGTTCGACATTTTGGACTCGAATTAAAAAAATCCAAAAAAAATATTAAAATCCCCTCAAGAGCTAATTTAACTAGCTGGATGTCTTAATAAGACTCCAAACTATTATACAATACGAATTGTTTGTACTTGCAACACCTTACAACACCCCAACGAAACCCTCAATTTCGGTTATTTTCTCATTGAATATTTATTGAACAGTGTGATTAGTGATGGGACCACTCGAGCAAAAATAATCGATTTTTTCGATTATGAAAATAATCGAAATTCTCAAGATCTCCTTCATATTGCTCGAGAGATTGCTCGAGACATTACTCGAGAGATTGCTCGAGACATTACTCGAGAGATTACTCGAGACATTACTCGAGAGATTACTCGAGACATTACTCGAGAGATTGCTCGAGATATTACTCGAGAGATTGCTCGAGAGATCTCTCAAATGATTGCTCGAAAGGTTACTTGAAATATTGCTCTAGCAGCCTGCTCGAGAGATTACTCAAATAATTTCTCGAGAAATCACTCAAATAATTGCTCGAGAAATGGTTGCTCAAATCTGCACTCCATTGCTCGAGTAATTTATTTTGGCTGCAATAGGTGCAAAAATATTTTGTATATACCCCCTTAAGGGCCTGTACATTAGTTCAGTTACACCCTGTATACTACTACTTTTTATAATTTCGTATAATATTTTGCATTTAATTTTGAGCGATTTATAGTAAATTTCTGCAATTTTTCATACATAATCATTAAAACATAATTAAAGTATTCTAACTTCATTGTTACTATATTACTGAGAAATTACGATTTACAGAAATGCAATGAATTTTATTAATTATTTTCGATGAATTTCATATTATTGCGAAATAATATTATCTGAATAATCATTCGATTGATAATGCGAACTAGCGATGGAACTATTTGAGAGAAAATAATCGACTAAGAAAATTATCCACCATCTCGAGATAATGTAGATATATCTCGAGACATTGCTCGAGATACGACTCGGTATAATCTCTCGATTATCAACTGTTCTCGAATCTCGATAATCGATTATTGATATCACTCGATTATGCCCATCACTAAGTGTGATAAATAATCTCGTTTGATCGATTTATTTATGTTTTGTCTTACGATTACATTAAGCGATTTATATAAGAATATAAGAAAATCTGTAAGCTAAGATATCATGTAACGTTCTTATGTAAAGAAACCCCAGCAGTTGACTTAATAAAGGAAAATCTGGGAAAAGGGCCGTAAACACAATTAAATCCTCCACTTTCCATTAAACCCAAATAAATAGGACATAATAACGGTCTCAACTTTCGCCTTCCCCGGCACACTCTAATCACTAAATTTCCCCCCGAAAGTTAATCCGCCGCCACTACAAACACCCAACCCAACCCAACCCTCTGAAAACTCCGCGATTACATAACTCGCGTTTAATACACGCGAAGCTTCACTCTAATTTCAATTAAGCACATCTGGAGATTATCCGGAATCTGCAGCAATAAAACTTAAAGACTTATTCAAACAGGGGCTTTTAATTTTCCAATCGCTGCGAGTTCGCCCTGTCTGTGTTCTTTTTTTTTTTAATTTAGGGCCGCCCCGCAGGGACTCGTGATGATGATGACTCCTGCCGGAGGACGCGTGCTCTAAATAAATGGCAGCCGGCCAGGCTTAATTCGGGACACGTGACTTTAAAGCGTAGCGAAGGTTTTGTGTACAAAACTACTATTACCCCGAGGGCGATGCGACTTAAAATCCTTATTATTCAATTACAGGGGTTGGGTATTGTATAAATACTTTTTTTTATTATTAATAACGGTTTCCTTTACATTTAATTAAATTCATATTAAAATGATATTCGGGGTAAGGGAAATGTTAAGTTTAACGTATACGATAATAACTTCACATTCTATATATATATATATATATATATATATATATATATATATAAATATATATATTACAAAAGCTGCTTAGATTGTGATAATTTTCAGAATTGCACCGAAATGTACATTCTGTAAACTATAAATTTCTAAAGAAAGTATATTAAATCAAAATTATTTGAAAATAATTAACAAATTGTTTCCACATTTAGCTCTGTGACTTTTGACTTACGCTACGTAAGTACGTTAATGTGGAAATAATTTACTAAGTATTTTCAAATCATTTTTATTTAATATATTTAAATAACTGTGATCAAGTGAATGAATACTTTTCTATTTGTATTTGTAAAGGAAGGTTGAAAGTATTTTAATTAATAAGTTTCAGTATGTTGGTTTTCTTAAATTTATAATTTATGTAACAATTATGACTTTAGATATTTTAATATTCTGTATTTATCGAAATCTTTTGAATTATTTTGGAATTAAAACGTTGACCAATTTTTTATTGGTATTCTTCGCCTGAAGAAGACGCAAAAGTGTGCGAAACAATTGTTTCGAATAAAGAACAAATTTATATTTTGAAAGTGTGTTTAAAAAAAATTAAAATGTTAATAAGTATGGACTTTTATAAAAACCTCAACAATTAAGTTATATTCTTAAATTTATTAATTTAAGAATACCAAAATTTCGAAAGGTACATTATTTTGGTATTTTGATATTTTTGTTATTTAAATTATGAATTTAAGATTACTAACGTACTGTAGTTAATGAAATCATTTGAATATCTTTAGAATTAAAACTCTGATTTATTTTTTTCTTGTTTGTTATGAGTGAGATAAGAGAGAGAAGAAGAAGAAAAAAATAGAACGGGGGAATTAAAGGCAATAATTTTCCCCAATTCCAATAAAAACGCAATTCGACGGGGGTGCATAGATGTTTCCACTCCCTCGTTCCCCCCGACGGCAACCCCTCGCCGCCGTTCCACTCCAAAACAAAACAGCAGCCTCGTCGCGCATTCCAATCACGTAGGCTGCGAGAAAAATTGCGACTCCAGTGTAAGCCCGGCGGCGGCGGCGGCGAGAGGGTGGTAGGGGGGTTATCGGAGAGCTATTTCAAGGGTGGAAATGTATGTCTGTGCGGGGTCGAAGGGAGGCGGGGGGTTTGAGTGTAGGTTAAAAAGATTTCATTTTTCCGAAACCGAACATGTTGCGGTTAGGAGGGTTTTATTGACGTTTTTTTTTATTTTAAAAAAGAGGGTCGCGCAGAAGGTGTCCTCGCCCTGCAACAAAACTACCCCTTCGTGACGCAGGATGCACTCTCGGTTGTGCATAAATATTTTATTGATTTTATAGAAAGGGGATTTCGTAATCGAATTAAAAGAAAAGAATTTGAAAGTAATTAATGAATTAATTATTGTCTTTTAATTGCTCTGAAATTTATTGATTTACGAAGTATGTGCTGTGAAAAAACAAATATCTATTAAAACAACTACTTCCCAGGTAAATACCCACGCTGGAAATTGAATTATACAATAGATATTTATTTAGTTTAATTTATAAAAATTTATCATCAGGAATCGGTAAAATTCTGGAAATAATCATCAAAGAGGAAGTAGATGAAGTGGTAAACCAAATGGAGGCGAAAAAGATCTTGTCATCAATTTGGATTCAGGAGCAAACTCTCGGCAGGCTGATAACCTAATTGGAAAGGCTAAGAAGTTAAAAAAGGCAAGACGAACTATAATCATCACCTTATTAGATGTCGCCAGAGTATACAAAAGACTATGGAGGGAAGCACTGATTTTTAAAATTTGGAAAAAGGACTTTCCGTTATGGTTAACTAAGTCAATAGGCAGTTGGTTGTCGGACAGAACCTTTAGGAAAAGGTCGGAAGAGTCGTGTCTCCATCTGGTATCCAGCGGAAGAAGTACTCCCTCCAGACTTTCCCATATCCCACTTTCTGTATAACCTATTCGTATATATATCTATAAATAGAAAATCTTTATTTCTGAGAAATACGTTAAATTACATTACAATATTTACATTACAATCATAAACCTCTAGTTAAGCCTCAGAAAAATGGCTATCGACCATCGGTCTTTCTGCCTCCCTATTCGTATATATCATTAAAATCGAGAATGATAAGTTCAACAACATTTTTCAAATTGCTGACGACTCTGATAACGTGGGGTTTGAGCTTAAGCTCAACAAAAGAGAAGATCAGAAATGCGAATTATGGAAAGAAATGGAAAATCAGACTGAATACCAAGAAGGCACAGATCATCCTATTAGGCAAAAGAAGAGCAATTCACAAAAAGGTTAAAATAGGGAAGGATTATGTGGAAACAAAACGCAAGGTAGTATATTTAGGCTTCAATATAGACAGGAATCTAACGTTTTTTAAAAGACGTTTAGAGAAGAGGTAGTCTAGCTAGAGATGGAGCAAACCGTCTCTGTAGTATTTTAAGCCTCGGCAACAAAAAGAAGATTTTCAACTCAATCCTGCTATCTACCGCTTTTAACGGCGAAGAGATTGCCATTAATGGAAATGAGGAAACAAGGAAGAAGATGTGCAGTATCCACTCAGCTCTTCTTAGGAAATCGTATAACTCAAGACGCCATTAAAGGCTTGAAAATTGAAAATCTAAAAGAAAGGGGTAGTTCTAGAAGATCACTAATGATTATTCGACAGAAGGATCATCATAATAAAAAAAAAATAAAAAAAATAGGCAAAATGGTTGTTGGAATGTGAACTCTTCCCCTGAAAATTCATCCTGCATTCCTAATCTTGAAACGGGGAAAGTAGAGCTACCATAAATATGATTCAGCTAAATATGGTTAACAGAAGGAAAGAAAAGTCCATCGGCTTTAGATCGCACCAAGAAAAAATGTTGATCGCCAAATCAAAAAAAAATCGGCTTGGAAAGTCAGTCAGCAATAACACCATTGTTTCACGTGATGTGTGGCAAGTCGAACCATCTTATTAAAAAAACATATCCTCCGTATCAATTACATCCAATTAGGTCTACGAAAACTTCGTTAAAAGTTACCGCATTTTCAAACAAATACAGTTCAATCACTCTCCGCCAGCCATAAATGCAGCCCAAACAGTTACTCGGGATGAATGCATTGGTTGCTCGAGTATCACACGAAATTTTCAGCACCCCAAAATCCGACAGTTTTGCTTATTTTCGTACCCGTCGAGATGAAACTGTGTGTCATTCGAAAAAATGATTTTCTTCAAAAAATCTGCATTAATTTGATGATGCTTCAACATCTAATCAGCAAATTCACGACGCTGCGCATGATCCTTTAGCTTGATTTCTTGCACTAGTTGAATTGATCTTTTACCAAAATTCGTTGCATAGTGTTTCTAGAAATATTTAATTCTTGACCATGATACCGAATGGATGTTCCTGGATTCTCAGCCACACTTTCCCTTGCTCTAGCTACATTTTCGTGTGACCGGCAAGGACAAGGATGAATAATGTTCTTCTGGTCAGACTTAAATTCTTCAAGTTGCAACATTCTATCGTATCTTTGAAGAACGTTATTTTATTTTAATTAACGTCGCATCTGAAAGCGTGAATCGGCGCGTCTCGCTTAAACCGTTCCCATAAGGCTCCATGTAAACGAGATGAAGTCAATTTAAATGGCCATAATGAACCGGAAATATTTTTTTTCTGGAGAAATAAATATCCCATGCTCTTTCTAAAATCTTTAAGAGTCTTTCAGAATTTTTTCAGATTTTTTCGGAAGAAAAAAAATTTCATAGAAATTTGAATATTTTCAAAGGGGTACCCCTTGAAAAAAAGTGGATTTTCGTGAAAAATCCGAAACTCGCAGATTAACTTCAAATTATACCAGAATATTCCCAATAAGTAGGAGCATCAACTGTGTAAATTTGAGGAACGTAGAGCAAATAGTTTTTGTACAGCAGGCTTGTAAATTAGCCCTTAGAAAAATGGCCGAAAAAATTATCAAACTTTGGGATGTTTTTTAAAACAAGCACAAAATCAATATGTTCATGTTTTTTAATGTAAAATGTAGATAAATTCTTACTGAATTCAATTTTTTAAGTTCCACTACGATGGCCCTTCTCTGAATAAAGTTATCTTAGCTTAATCAACGCCGCGTCTAAAAGCGTGAATCGGCGCGTCTGGCTTAAACCGTTCCCATAAGGCTCCATGTAAAAAAAATATGTGGAAATTTCTGGAAAAATAAATATCCGACGCTCTTTCTAAAATCTTTAAGAGTCTTTGAGATTTTTTTCAGATTTTTTCGGAAGAAATTTTTTTATTGAATTTTGAATATTTTTAAAGGGAAAAAAAAAACGGATTTTAGTGAAAAATCCGAAACTCACAGAATAACTTCAAATTATATCAAAATGTTCCCAATAAATGGGACCATCAATTTTATAAATTTAAGCAGGATGGAGCAAATTGTTTTCGTACAGCAGACGCGTAAATTTGGTCTTTGAAAAATGAACGAAAACATTGTCGAACTTTGGGAATTTTTGCAAAGAATCACAAAACTCACATTTTAATGATTTTATGGTGGAATATAGACAAATCCTTCTAGAATCCGATTCTTCAAGTTCCAACATTCTATCGTATCTGTGAGTAGATTTATCTTAATTTAATCATCTTCGCGTCGAAAAGCGTCGTTTATCGCGTCTCACTTAAATCGTTTCCATAAGACTCCATGTAAATGGGACTCATCTATTGAAATAGCCTTAATGAACTGTTTGGTGCATTATTGTGACCGAAAACTTGACGTAATTGGCAAACTCTTTTTGCAAAACGTTCACCAGAATAATTAAATGTTTGTTGTTGTTTGGATACTTCTCTATATTCTTAAATCGCGTAGTCTGTACGTGACAACTGTAACCCTACAACTAGTATTAATAAAATGGTGGAAATTTTAAATCAGGTGCTTTTGCGGGAACACTCGTTATATATAAAAAAACATCTTTAATGACACAATTATTGATACAATTTTATTTCCCGTCTGTTATAATGAAATAACTTGCTTTTGTTTTACTAATTTTTTTTATTTAAAATATTTACAAGTCTTAATAAATATTTGTACCATCGACCAACAGTCTTTCTGACCTTAATTTCATATATTAAAAAAAAATAACAAACTTCTTAATGAACCCCCAACTCCTTTTTATAAAATTATCGTATCTAAATTAAACTATCGATTAATTTACAAAAAAAGCAATGATTTGATAAATTTTCTCCTCAACAGGAAAGAAAACATAACAAAAAAGACACATTTTTTTCGTACCCCCCACAAACCAACCAATTCAACGTAATCAATTTGTCGTCAGGTAATTGATGTCGCCGGTCCTTCCCAATTCAATAAATCGCCGCAAGGAGAAGAGAGAGAAAGGAAAAAAAAAGCGACAGCGAAAAAAGGCGACGCTGATTCCGTGGTACGTCTGGACATCGGGGAAAAAAACTAGAGGGGATCGATGTAAATCAATTGGCGAGGGCAGAGTGGACAAATAGTCGGGCTTATTTGTCAGGCTGATGCCGAAATAAGGGTCTCCCGGCCAAGAAAAATCGCTCCGGGGCGAGGGTGGACGCCGGCGTCTATGCAGACAAGGATAATTATTCAAATTCCTCACGGAAATCCTCGGACGGGAATTCCTTCGGATGCATTAGGTTTATTGGAAGTGGGGAAGGAAGGGTGGCTTCTAATACTATTATCGTTTCGGGAATGGAAATTTATGCGTTCGGTTTATTGAGTTGATTAATTGCTTTAATTTTATTTTAATAAATGAAACACTTTTTTATTTATTAATTAAACATTGTTTCGTCTACTAAAAAAAGGTAAATTTATTCATTGATCGTACAAGAAACTTGTAATTTTGCTGTCTGAATAAAGATCACCAGTTATCGAAGCCACATGATTTGTAATTGAACAAAATCATTTAGAAAGAAGAAAAAACACTGTAAATTAAATGGGATAGTCGGGTTTTGTTTCATAACTTTCATTGTGAACGTTTTAGAACCGCTGCTTTATCAGAATCACTAACATAATTTTTTTCCGAGTTTATCCGAAAACACTAAATAAGGGCGAGCGTCGTGCGGAGATCAGAGATCAGAGCGGAGTTCATCGATTACGCCCGTAATAGGTGGAGAAAAGTTGCGCAATATCTTCGGGGAGATAATGCCCTCGGTGGTGTCGCACTCCGTTTGTCGGGGCGAGCCCTTAGAGGCCATAAAAGGACTAACCCGGGGCCGAGGACACCGCTTCTCCCCACGCTATCAGACAGACACTATGTCCTGTTTACTGCGGCCACTGCTTAGCCTCTACTTTACACCCACTCAGATTATATCTAGTCCGGGAATTCGCCGCATTTGCAACTTCACTTATCTACGTCTATGACGATGTGATTACCTTGACTCTACGCTTCCCTTCCTCTAGAAACACACAATAATATACTGTTAAAGTTGTTGTAAATAATAATAGAAAAAAGATTTATTCATTTGATCGCAGTTATTTAAATAAATTATATAAATTAAATATGAAAGGCAGAAAGACCTCCGGTCGATAGCCCATGATAGACTATTAACCCATCAATATGTATTGTAAATATAAATATTTGTAAAGAATTGTAATTCTGCTGACTGAAAAAGATTTATATATATATGAATATGAAAATAATTAAAAAATTATAATAAATGAAAGACGACGTAAGCGCCATCTTTCGCCTAATTTGATGTGGCATCGCCAGCGATTCGAGTCTACAAGTTAGAATTAATAAATAATTTCCTCTTTAACTACTATTATTGTAATGAAACAGAAAATGTCACAGTAGCTAAAGAGAAAATATTTTATTAACTACTTTCACATTCTTTGTATTTAAGTTGTTTATTATTATTCTTATGCATAAATTAATTTTTTTTGTTTGTTATTTCTTTTTCCACATTTTTTAATTGTGCAATAGGTTAAAGAAAAATTAAGTATAATAATAAATTAAATTGAATTACAACAGAGAAAAAATCGTTTGCGAAAATAAAATTAAACAACAAAATAATCTAAGGATATTGATACTTTAGTTTGTACATAGAGCGAGAGTGATGTGACCTATACTTTTCGGAATTTAAATATAACAACAATATTATGAATAATTTTCATATGAATTAATTGTGGCAAGGAAATTCAGATTAAATTAAATAAATAAATTCATAAATTTATAAGGCAATCAAAGTTGTTTTTTTTTGTTGTTGTTGTTGTTTGTAGTAAAGAGATTCTGTATATTTACGAGCAATGTGCGTACGGGGAGCTAATTAAAATAGTTACATTCTAAGGTAGGAGTATGGAAGTAATTGGCTGGTGATACAGAAACGTAAGTAAGCGCCGGTTGTTATTAATAACCTGAGAACCTCGGAGGACGATGTATGACTCTAATTAGAGTCAAGTAGCAGTATAATTCTGATATATACGAGCATAAGTTCTTCACGAACGGTATAAATTCCTTTAAATTCGCAATTACACGGGATGCTTCAGATGCCTATGCAGGTGGCTGTGTTTGTTTACTGGCTCCTCTCGCCGAAGTAACGGTCTGAACGCTTACTGCTTACTACCTAATACCATCCACCCTTTAGCTCCACTCTCAGGCGCACAGGATGAATATATTACCTACGTAATTGGCGTCTTCTGGAGTGTTACGCACTGTGTAAAATGCAAAATTAACACTCTCCATCCCGGTTAGTATTAATCCGCGCGGTAATTGCTCGTAAATACCGCTTTTAGCCAATCGCCGCGCGCCACTGGTTTAATTAGTTCATATTCCCTCGTCTGGACTGCCAGGAAATTTACGAGCCTATCTCGGAGATTAACATTTTTACACCTGACACGCCGTTTCGGGATTGAGAGAGACGCCCACGCCGCTCGAAACGAGGAAGTTTAGATGTTGTTTTATTATCAATTCAATCTTGTTATGGAAAAGCTATCAGTGAAAAGTCTTTCGCCGCCTGGTGGATGACCCTTACTCGGAGTCATTGCCACCTGGTGTATAATTTAATATACTAAATTAATTAAGTTATTAATTCACACACACATTTCGCAGACTGGACTCCTATATTTAAATTGAAATAGAAAATTGAATTTTCTGTAATTCTGAAATTAGACGGACTGTATTTGATTAAAACTTTAATAATCGCTAACAACAATTTCACCTTAATCTTCTAATAATTCTCTGCAAATTTTTTCAATCTGAACATAGCTCCCCTATAATCTCATAAGTCTAGCCAACATAAAATACATTTCCTTTCCGCGGGGTTTGATTGCGCATGCAGGCGGGTAATTCAAAAATAGCGCCTACAATTCTATGATTGTGGATGTTACTTGATGAAACTCCATAACTTATTATAAACAAATTGAAACGTGCATATGCAAAGTATTTTGGTACATATAAGTTCCTGGTCTGACACTATATGACAAATCTAGAAAATTAAACACAGTTGTATTCACTTTACTTCACAAGTTTTATTATACACTAAATATAAATTTTTGATTCTAAAACCCTATTTTACAATCCGCAAATAAGGTATAAGTAACGTATTCTCGGAAAAAAAAGTTCGGTTGGCAGCACTATTTCATTGATAATCAAACAGAGAGAATTATAGACATTAACTTTTATACGCAACTATAATGACATATTCTGTACAATTCAAAGTGCCAGAAAAATTAAATTTAAAAACTCGATGTTTTTGATCTGGTAATCGTAAAGACGCTCCTAAAGTACGTAAGTTAAAATGTCACAGTAGCTAAAGAGGGAATAATTTATTAATTCGTGTGAAATTCTATTTATTTAATATATTTGGGAATTTTTGTCTTCTAAATTTTTTTCATAGCGAAAATTCAAACTTGAATAAGCTTTTCGAACAAAATATATTTCCAATAATAAATCACTTTTACTTTGCTGGAATAACCGAAATGTTTATTAGCTTAAACAACAATCAAATATATCTCTTTTATATTTAATTAACCCAAACAACGATTGTGCTCCTCGAACCGCGAATTTTCCCATTTCCACTATTTTAATTGGTAATTTAATTTCCGGATGACGGCGATAGCCGTTTCGCTGTTTGAAGGGGAGGAGGAGGAGAGTTTTTTTAATTAAAAAATTAATTACAACGAGGACTGTTGGTTGTTATAGTTTACACCAAGAACAGCTGATCGTGGAAAACTCTCGTTTTCGCGTTTGAATAAATTACTTAAACATGAGCGTCGCGAACCGTAAAAGTGCACTCTAAAGAGGGTGACGGAATTTATTGCTATGGACAGTAAGTGAAGTTTAAAAAAGAAAACTGAATACTTATGAAAATGTATGGATTGATATGATTGAAAATTGTTTATGGTTAAAAGGAAGGGAACATTCGAAGAAAAATCGCGCGCAGCCGGTCAGGAATAAATGTAGATGAAGTTTGTTTCTTCTTCCTGGAAGAAGTCTGATTTCCATTGGGATTTAAGGAAGGACAATCAAGAAAGTAAAAGGAACGATGAGTATAATAGAGGAAAAAAGATTTTAATATTAGAAAAAAAGCAATAGCCTCAATGATTGTATACATGCAACCCTCAAATTCTCATCGTTTCAAATCCATTTACTCCCCTCGCTCGCTAATTGAAGACACAATACTTATTAATGCCTAACCTATATGACAATGTAGTATTTATAGGAGACATCAATATAAACAATACCAAAACGAAGCACTTATCACATTTTCTCTCCCACTCCAATATTGTCCAAATTATAACGAATCCCACCTTCATTATGAACCAACGACAAACCAGCTCGCTCGATGTTCTTCTATTATGCATCAATAATTTGAAATACTTTATCCATTCAGTCCAATTAATTCCAGATCTATGTTCAGACCATCTTTCCGTTTCCTTCAAACTCAAAGTCCAACACAATCCCACTCCAATATTGCCCGATATCAAGCAAGCAAGCAGATATCAAAAATACAAACATTCCACAAATAACAAATGACATTTTACAATTTATCGATAATCACCCAAAAATTGATACTCGTGCCACTTCACAGTTCAACAAGTAACTTGCAAAAACTAGGCTGAAATTGATAACAGAATCTAATGTCCCCCTACAAACCACTAAACTTTGCATTAGACAACTTTTTCGATTGGGCGCACTTGTCTCGATATATTCCACCTGAAAGATTAAAATGTTGTGTGTTAGTCTGTCATGGGCTATCGACCAGACGTCTTTCTGCCCTATCTGAATTTATGGTGATGGATTAAGAAATATATGTGTTGGCTAAATTTACATATTTACATAAAAATAAATATATAACATTATATTTTTTAGTTTTTTCATATTTATTTACTTTTTTTTCGTCCGTCTATGTCAATCTACTTTCAATTGCACGTCATGTTCGCTAATGTTATGGTAAAATGAAGAGATGAATTCATGAATCGTCGTGTTTGGGAGTTTGAATTTGGGGTCTATATTGGGGTTTCGAAAGATACATAAGAGGTTTTTAGGATTTTGACATTCTTTGAATTCTTCCCATTTTTTTATAATTGCACGATGCGTAGATTAATCGGGGTGTTCTTGTTTTTTTTTTTTGATGGAGGAGAGCGTTTGAGGTATTATGAAGATGATTTAAGGGATGTCGAAGCTTAACTAATATAAATATATTACTGTATTAAAAAAAAATATAATATAAAATAGGAAATAATATATTAATTAATTATTTTCATTTTTTTATTATTTAATTTAGTGTAATTATAATTAGAGAAATATTAAATTGGCATAATAAGATCGTTTCGATCGGGAGGGAATGCATGTTTATTCAGTCGTATCCGTTCTGAAACCATGTCGATATTTACGACAGTGTTTCGCTTCTGTAACAGCGCACGCTAACATATTTCGTCGAATTACAGAACGTTGTTACTGGCCAACTGAAAACAAGACCAGAAAAACGAAAAAGGATTCCCGCTGGCTCCGACCGAAGAAAACAAAAAATCACCGGCCAATTTTAATGCGGCCAGTTTGTAAATTTGTAATGCCCCGATTTACGATACAGACCTCTCTCAGTTTGTACACCTACGTGATTATTTTCCCTGGGCGCCAAAAAAAAAAGAAATGAGAAAAAGGGATCTCGCTCCGATTACCGCATAAATTAAAATTAACGCCTCGGACGTGTCGCAGATGCGGAAGGGAAAGGGTTGCGGAGGAAAGAAATCGCGGCGGAATTTTTCCTCCCCACACCCGGAATGATTTAAGTCCATCATGGCCAGATGTGGCCCCATAACTCGCCGGTTGATTAAAAGGATTTTACACGGATTAACGCCCGCTAGTTAATTGAGTATAAAAAAAAGGGGAAAGGGTGGTATTGCAAGATTTTAAGTGGACAGAAAAAAAAAAGAATTAAAATTATTATACAAGTTTTATACTTAATTTACTTTATTAAAATTCAGCTTCATGATTAAAATCGACACATTTTAAAGAAAGATCTTACGACGTATTTTGGTTCTTATTAAAGGAAACAATGAGTACAGAATCAGACGAAACCTCATTTCAATAAATATATATATATATAAACTAGATATTTACGAAAATATAAAAAAAGTGGGTGAATTTAGTAGGCATTGTGTTTCAATAATCTGGAGATAACTGAATAACCACTTCTAAGACGTTCGTCAGTCACTTCAGTCTCTTTCACAACTTGAATTGATGAATGGGAGGTTGTCTGTATTTAGGAAGGACATTAGTGTTACGGAGAATACAGAATTTTGTAAGAAGGGGTAGGTTATCAGGATTATTGGCATTTTTTTAATAATAGTAATATTTTTTTTGCTTAAAATACACTGACATATGGATAGGATTTCAGTGGAAGGAATGTTTATTTATTTATTTATTAACGGCCAAGCCTTTTTGAAAGATACAATATTTAACAAAAATAGATAATGCAATATATAAGTAAATATAATATAATACAAACACAATACTATTTATACTAAGAAGTACATATAAATTAACGTATAATTTAATACCGCACAAATCATATTTATCACTTGGCTATCACATGTTTAAATGGACATTCCAAAATTTTGTGGACATTTTACACCCAACCTGTGATTTAATTTACATGCAAAAAATAAGCCATTTTATGAATGTTCTAAGAAAGTATTATAAATTCATAAAACTACAAATTTCCAATAGTTTCTCAAAACATTCATAAAATGGCTTTATTTTTTGCATGTAAATTAAAATAGCACTAAAGTCGTATGAAATGTAGAGATTATTCGATATACCCACCAGCAAAGGAGTATCACAATTTGATGATCTTCCTCTTGAATCGTTTGGATTATAAATCCATTAAATCGCTGTTTAACGCTGGTGCAAGTGTTATGCGATACAGCCGTAAATGGATTTAAATTTATTTACGACACAATTTTCAGCGCGTAGATGTTTAATTCAAGATTTCCCGGCCTGAATTTATGCGTGATGTTTGGGTTGAAATATCGCGCTGGCGGTTAATATCTAATAATAATAAAAAAAAAAGAGCCCGTCGCGGAGTCTGTCTAATTCATAAAGTACACGGCGCGGGGCGTTATAAACCGAGTGAGTTTATAGCGTGCGCCTCTGTGAAAAAGCCTCGGGGTGCTGTAAATCAGCTCCGGTGCAGCAACACTCCACTACCTGGTGCACCTTGCGGACGGAACGCACCTTGCTTCGCCCGATCGTCACGGGGATTTCACGGTGGAGCGCCCCGCGGGCCACGGCCATGAATTATTTCGGGTGATTGTATCGGGGCTCTTTTCACTCTTTAATTTCGCTTCTTTTCTCAGTTGTTTGCGTTTCGAGCGCCCTCTGCTGTTCCACCTGCTTCCAGCGAGAAGGCTATTAAATTGTGTGTATGTGTCGCGGGTTTTTTTTTAGGGCTGTGGGAGACCTGTAAGTACTCGCCACGTCGACACGGACATAAATTATCTTTTCCGACGGAACGAAGCTAGAAAATACGGCTGTCGCCCGGCTAAACCGGCCATAATTTATCTCGCAGCGGTGTTATTCCCGCCGAACACTTCCGGACTTCACGTCAATTTCGGCGTTTCGGGTTGTATTGTGTAGGTTTGATATATCTTCGGAATTCTGTTGGCTAGCTCTAAAATAACAGATACAACTTCTTTTAACACCATAAAAAAATTACGAAGACATTCCCGAAAGAATTAATAAATCATCCAAAAAATATTTTTTCATCCATTAAAACGTACAAACCATTCCTAAATCTGGTTTTACACTTAGTGTTTGAGCGTGGATGGGATGCTCCGTGTGATGGTTCCAAAAAGTCGTTGTGGTTTAACAAGTACACTTTATTTACAATTATACACGTAATTTTGGTCCCGTGGTACGAAGTGAAACTTTAAATTATATCTTATCGGTCCGAGGGTACAACTCACTACCGGTCCATACAAGTGTATGGGCGGTGGGGCGCTAACACTTAGTGTGAAACAGGGTATGCCCACTCTTATGGAGTTGTTTATAACATAATTTTAGTACGGTGAAAGGACCATCAGGGGGCTCTTTCGCCATAGAAACCGTACCTAGATATACCATCTCAAAGAATTTCTATGATTCCTTTGTTCCTCCTGTTGTGATTAACGCTTACATTTTGTAGGTTATAATCGTTTCAGTAGAATTATTAGCAATTATTGCCAAAGTATTACATTTTTTTCTGGATTACCACAGTGTACTGTCCATTGTATACTTTAGTGTTATAAATAGAGTGTTTTTGCGCTTAAAATGTCTGTGCTATAGTGTTGTTAATATTTTTACAAGTGTATGATATTTTTGACGGACTAATAAAAAAGACTAAATAACATACATTTACTGTTATAAAATGTATAGGTAAAAGTCCACAAATTGTCAGTTTTCAAATAATTAATAAAAATAATTATTATTTAATTTTTTATATATATTTTTCCATTATCTCCATTTACCTTTTCATTCAAATTATACTTAAGGTAAGTATTATTATTATTTTCATTGTTTATAAACCTCAAGCATCCAATGTATTTACAACATTTTTTAAAGCAATACTAAACAAAGAAGAAACTCAAAAATATCTATTTTTGTTTCTTTATTGTACCAATGTATATTTTTCAATAATTATTTTCAATAAATATGTTTGAAAATAATTATTGTGTAATTTAAAATGTTGTTACAATAAAGAAACATTAAATATTTGAAAAATATATATTACTTTAAATAATTTAAATTTCCGCCCGGCCGATTTCGCCTGTTTTAGTACGGTGAAAGGACCACCAGAAGCGCTAAACGCAGTTTCGGTCGTAACATGGGAGTGGGCTTTCTGTATCTATTAATCTTCTATGGTGTGAAAGGATCAAAAACGGGCGAATATTCACAACGAAGGGGATACGGTTACGCACAGATTACCTTACCTAGATTGATAACTCGAATAGGAAGATTCGTTCAAAGTTTCGTTTAGTATGCCCCGGAAACCACAAGCGTCGCTAGTGTAGACTCGAGGAGCGGAATGCGGGGGAGGAGGGAAATCTCGCGTTAATTTAAATTATTTTAATATTTCATATAATATTTCATACTTTGCCAATATTGTTTCACTATTTTTTAATAACAAATTATAAAATATAATCTGATATTATTATAGTCGATTTCGTTTCGATTTGTAAGACAGGATAATCTTAAAACTAATATCCTGCATTATTGTAATTTCAAAGGAACATACAAACAGATAAGCAATAATCATATAATTTCATAACATATAATATTTCCTGCAATAAATTGCGGCAAAACGCCTTAAACATGTGCTTATTTATAATAATTAAACAGTTTTCCCAAAGACTTCTTCCTTTTGTTGGTATGAATATGTCAATAGTAACATTTTTTTCCAATGTTTTTTTTTCATACAAACACATGTACTAAATATACTAAAGATACATTTTTATAAACAAGTACAGCAAAACTTGACGATACTTAATTTCCAAATAAAAAATCAAATGACGCTTTGTTATGTTTGTATGTAAGAAATATTGTTTGTTATTGCATTATATGATTATTGCTTACCCGTTTGTATAACCCTCCAAATTTCAACAACGCACGGCATTTATTTGGACATTTTATAACATTATTTTTTGCACATATTATGAATAAATTCCAAGATAAATCGTGACACAAATTAAGGTTATACGTGTAGGATGGCAGACGCCATCTTCACGAGTCCGTGCTTCGGCGTGCTTTTTGTTTTTGGGTATAGTAGCAGTAAGAGGAAGAATGACGGAAACAATTTTGAAAGAGACATTTCTGCGTTCAGCGCTCCAAGCGGTTGCCAGGGCACGTCACCAAACGTTTAAAGGAAAATTCCTATGGAGTTAACAGGGTCTGCAGTTACGGTTTTGTGGGAGATGTGCACCAACGCACAAGAATTACGTTAGGCCTCTAATACTCCCTTTGATATAATCAAATTCATCAGCACATCCAGCGCACCTCATCAAAGTAGGCCAGCAGTGGATCTCTAGTTGACGCCAGTTCTAGCCACCTAATATGGATCTTTTGTAACGTTACCCTACGATAACGTCAAATTGGTGACGTTATTCTAACGACTTATGGAAAGGGAGACAGTTATCCATCACAGAATGCGAGCCTTTAGCTCGTGTAAAAAAATCGTTCATGGGAAACTACTTCCCCACTCTTGACGAACTAAAATATTTAAAAACCATTTAGGATACTTCAAAAGGATAGGTATATCAAAACTAACAGGTAACAAATTAAATTATTTTAAGTAAGGAGAGACACAAAAGATCTTTAGGTCGAATTGCCACCACAGCCCCCACAAATCAAATAATAATAAGATTCTAATGACTTCACAGTTATCGTGACGTGTCGTTATCAGGTTCTTTTTATACTTTGATTTCTTGGATTCGCTGATGAAATCGCTTAGGTCCGATTATCAGAAACTTTAAACTTCACGTTTAGAATTTTATTAGATGAACTTTGATAATGACATTTAACAATATATGCAAAGCAATAAATGATTACTAGAATATAATTTAAAGGTGACAGTTTTGCGGTTCGATTGCTTCTATTCTAGATAAGTATTGCAGGTCTCATCGATGCCAGAATAACCCCACTCCTTTTGCAGATAACATTACATTAAAATCTAATCAGGAGCAGACATAACATGGGAGGCAAACTTTGGAAGTTGAAGTTAAAAAAATTACTTAACAATTAGACCTTGATGGTATTTAATGATGATAAAATGTAAATAATACATCAGTCATGCAAGGTGAGTTTCCAAATATGCTAAAAACGGCAATAGTTCGGCCTGTTCACAAAAAAGGTGACCCACATAATATAAATAATTACCGCCCGAACTCGTTACTTTGTTCATTTTCAAAAATATTTGAAAAGAGTATGTACACCCAAATAAATAATTATCTTTTTGAAAATAACCTCCCATCTAAAAGTCAACATGGTTTTAGAGCGGATTTGTCGACTGAAACAGCATGCAAGGAATACATACAAAAATGCTATAACTACATTGACTCGATTAAAATAGTTGTGAGCATTCACTTTGATTTAACAAGTGCTTTTGACTGCCTTGACTTACGATATGTTAGCCAGAAAATTGCAGCATTGGGTATTTTAAGAGAACTGATTATAAGCAAATTTCTCGCAATTTTCTCACCTTAACATACACTTTAATTTTTTTCTTATTTTTTTTTTATTACGCGCAATTTTCAATACGCGGAAAGAAAAATAAATACGTATTCCCAATCGTGAGTCACCCAGAGTGTCCTTCGAGGAAAAACGCTCGGACAACACCAAGTACATATGTTGTGACAGCTAAAAATGTGTTAATCGCCTGCAGGATAATTAGACTCAGTGCGCGCCGTTTAGTAATAATTATTAATGTGCCATTTTATTGCCACAATAATGTCTATATGCGAGATTCCGCCGTCGTTAGGTCATTGCGAAACGAGAATATACAATTTTTGATTTACACACCGGATAGTGCTCGCACTCAGTCCACTGCGAAATATTTAAAAATTAAAAGTAATATTCAATGATTAAGGAAAGTTAACGTTTTCATAATATTTAAACCATTAATATTAGAGATGGGCAAAGTCGATCTTTTTTGTCACTATTAATAAATTCCAATTTATTATTGTTTATTAACTTCAGCTACATAAAATTGATTACTAAATTCACTCGATTTTGATCAACACTAATTAATATTAAAAACAACATAACTTCCAAATTTAAAAACCCGCCCATCACCTTATTTGAATATATATCCTCCTTCCATCCTTAAATTAAAACAGCAAAATATATAAAATAATATAGATCTCTGATGGGATTTGAACCCATGTCCCTCGATTACTAGCCGAATGCCTTATTTATATAAAAATTAAATCTCTCTTTTTCTTCATTTTCTTTCATCCTTCTGAGAACACCTTTTACTCTCACACATCAACATGTTTTTTTCACAAAACTCCCGTTTCCGCTTAAATCTTCTTCAGTGGTAAATCCTGAAATCCAAGGCGCCAGCGTCTAGAGGGCCGGATTCCAGTCTTGGCTTTTAATTTCCAAACGCGAGATTAAATCGCGGCTAATTGCGCCGTAAAGTATTTTACGAGTTCCTCATATTTGCTGAAATTCTTTTTAATGGCGGCGGAGAGGTTTCGAGAAACGACGCCGACTCACGTGCAACGGGGATTTCTTAATTTGTAGATTGCGAGCAATTAAATGTCGCTCGCGGATCGCATGGGATAAATTGAATGATTAATTAAATTTTGTTTACAAGTGTATTTTAAAATACACCACAAAGTAGACGAGAGTTTATATTCACTGTATATAATCCTTAGCTTATAGCATTAAAATGGAAATATTAAATTCTTAATTGGGTGAAGAACAATGGTCAAAATAAAATAATTAAACATAACAAGACTTCTTCACCAAAAAAAAAGTTTTATTTATAAAATATTTTTTTGTATTTTAACATTTTGTTTTTAGACAACACTGTTACAATTATTTCGACAAACACAGTGGCATCACTGAAGTAAATTACTTATAAATATAAAAAATACATACGAGTAAAGAAAGGTTTACAAAGTATTTTTTTTATGTTTCTACGTAATCAGACGGATGATTAATTAATTAATAATTTGAAGTTTCATTAAGTAAAAGCCTCAACCATCGATTATTTCATTTTGAGTTTGCTAACGTTTGTGGAGATCATTAAAAATCTACATATTTTCATTCTTACTTACATTTATATTATGTTTTAATCAATCTGTGATTCCATCATTATGTTATACAAAGTTAAAATTTGTTTTATTATATACTTATTGAAATAAAAATTAAAATATTTAATTATTTTTAAAAGATACATTTATATAATTTCAAAATGATATAAAGCTATAATTGTCAGCTTTTTGAAATATTGAAATTAAATTATGGCAACTTCATTTATCGCAGCGACTTGTAATAAAATCTCGGAATTTATGTTATCAGCAACGAACGCTAATCTTCAATTTATGAAACGTTGACTTCTCAAAAAAAAACGTTTTTTTGAAAAACCTTGAAATACCCCATAACCACACCTAAACAGTACGTACCGAACGGACGCACGTCGTTTCACCGTTACGCAATCCGAGACGATTTTTATCGATTGGGGAATTTTTTTTCGTTTCGTGTGTTCATTTCTACATATAAGGAATCCATGTTATTTCCACTTGCGAGCTCTTTACATCATCTCCTAAACCACATATAAACATTTTTGTGTAATTGTGGCCTCGACATTTTCCAGTCGCGTTTCCATTAGAGGAGCATTCTCGGATTACGCTCCTTGGGCGCAGATAAATTTCAAACCGTTTCCAATTAATCCGACGATTTATCACCGCCGCAACAATACCGTTTACAATAAATTAATAAGTTATTAGTGTAAAGCGCGCGCGAAGAAATGTGAAGGTGTTCGTGTTACGTACGTAATTAGGTTTTCAGTTGCCGGGAATTTTAAATATGGGATTTTGCATTTATTTGCAAATTTTTGCATATTTATTACGCGGAATCTATCATTATCTTGATTTATGATTTAATACGCATGGATAATAAACACGTTCATGACTTCATTTATTATTAATTAAATTCCCATTGAAAAATAAATAAAAGATTTTCATTAAATATAATAAAAGACAATTTTAATTAAAAAGAATGCTTTTCTTAAATTAGAGTTTAATTAATGCTTTATATACACACATCCTTATTTAAACAATAAGATAATAAAAATATAATAATAACACGACTCAAGTTATGCATTAAAGCATAAAAATCTTCTACAATATAGGGGAAATAAATAATCGTTTAAGTAACGATTGTCCGTTTCATCTGAAGAAATTTCCCAATGCGAAAGCGTCTTGAATACATCCTCCGGTTATACCTCGGATGTAATCATTCGCCAGAAGCGTGATGCCAGTCGACTAATGCACCTCGTCCCACATGCTACCATTCTACACACCACCTATTTACACGCGCATATAAATTATTGTTTAAATCATAGATTTCACAAATAGCCATTGGCACAGATTCCCGATCTGACCACCGTACAGATAGGATATCATCACGAGAACAATAACGCCGCATTAAATCATCCGACCAGACTGTAATACCAATTGTTTTATGCACGACACTAAAGCCGGGATTCGATCAGATAATACTTATGAATTCTCAGAGGAGCATGGGATTGAAATATGTAATAAAACATGAGATAAATGATTGTTTAGAGTATGTAAATAATTATTTTATAATTTTGAAAATTTGCTGGCAAACAAGTGAAAAATGGATGTAGAACTCATTATAAATGAAGGTGAAATAAAGAAGAAAAACTGCAATCTAACTGAACAAACAAATTAAGTACTTAAAGACTTTCAAAATAATTATTTATTTATTTATTATCCAACAGTTTACATGAAATTAAATTAAAATTAAAAAAAATCGCTTGCAGAAATATTTACAGAATACATATTTTTCAGAAACTCAATAAGAACTATAGCCCCATATTTACAGAACACTGTAAGCTATGGATTGTAAAAATTTACAGACTATAAATATTTTTAGAGAATAGCACCCTAAAAAATGAAAATTTCTGGCAATGATCAATGAAATTGCCAGAAATTTTCCTTTTTTAATTTCAGTAAATAACTGCAAATGTGTGAATCATGTTTGTTTCATTTTAATTAAAATAAATATTTGTTATAGTACCATAAATCGCCATCAGAGGAATAATAAGGCAATTGTAGGAACTAAAGTCCGGTATACAGTGTGTACACCACTACCGGGAACCATTAGCAGCGCGACCGCATAAATTTGGTTACAATAGACATAAAATTAACGATCGATCCGGGAAAACGTATAAACTCTCTCTTCTCTTCTATTATAGATTTTTTATGGTCCCGACGTCGAAGGTGCACAATTCAGCCATAAAACGGACGGAATCATCGTAAACGTCTCTATCAAAGGCTACACCTAGAATACTAACAACCGGCGACGGTCTCTTCTAGGAATATATACGCCTGCTCGCTACTAAAACTGGATTACGCCGCAGCCATCCGACTTCTTCTTCCATTCCGAAACAAATCCACACGGATTCCTTTAATTAGGCACCCGAAATTAATGGAAACGTTATTCCTTATTGGAAAAACTCCAATCTATTCCGATAGCGTAAACAACTTGTTACGTCTCATGGAGTGCTTTATTTAATCATAAACCCCTTTTCTGCTATTTATAAATTTTTATTTCATCCACGCACCTGTGTTGAATTTAAATCGTTATAATTTCGAGAAAATATCTACAAAATCATTCTTCTCTGCTACTAACATGGAAACTATCACCATAATGGGCGTATTTTCTTAGAGGAAACCCATTTATTCTGAAAAAAAAAAATGTGTACAACAACGAAAAATAAACATAACAATGATTATTTAAATAAAAATTGCTGTGATTTCTCTTTGACGTTGACGATGCCACTTGAAATTAGGCAAAAGATGGCGCTTGCGTCGTCTTTAATTTATTATGATTAATATCTAACTTACTTAGAAAATAACAAGTTATTTCACTCACTAGTAAAATAAATGATCATCGATTAGACAAAACAAAAACGAACAAAAATGTGCAATTTAATCTGTACACTCTTATCTGCTTCTCTCTTCACGTGACATGTAACGGCGATTCATTAGCATTCTTCAAATCAGTTATTTATTACAACTAGTTCTAGTAGTTCGATCATCAGGAGCATGTCGCCGAGTATTTCGTAATCACAGTAATTAAAATACCAATGTCGGTATTAATAACGAAGCAAAAAACAGATAAAACCGTATAATATCGACGTAACGACAACACTGTTCTAATTGGAATAATTAAGTTAATCGATTACATTGTCACTCTTATACGTGTACGTAATAATAAATCAATGGTGTGTGAATTGTATAATTAGAGGTGAGGGTATAATAAAAATTTGCTTCGATTAGAAGGGAATGAAAATTGTTATTGTGATTTAAAAAAAAAAAGAAATGTACGCAAGATTTTAATTAAATGAAAATCACAGTTTTCTAAAAAATATATGTTAATTTTGAAATATTGTTCAACAAAGAGAAAGCGTTTTTTTATCTTGTAATGCTGCGTTTTTGTACTCTCTTTTCATTTGTAATAATAATAATAATAAAACTTTATTGTCTAACAGGAAAAACATCCTAATAACAAGACAATATAGTTAAAAATTATGTAAATTAACTATCTATTTCATTTTTTTCCTTTAAGATATTTTCAAATTTCGATGAAAAAATATATATTATTATTATTATTATTATATTATTATTATTATTGTTATTATTATTATTAAAAAACTGTAAAAAATCCCTTGATGATGGTAGAAAAAAAAGGTGGGTGAAAAATAATATTTTTCAACTATATTATTGTGATTTAAAAAAATGAAATGTACGCAAGATTTTAATTAAATGAAAATGACAGTTTTCTAAAAAAAAAAACGTTAATTTTGAAAAAATTTTCAACAAAGAAAAAGCGTTTTTTTCTATCTAGTAATGCTCCGCTTTTGTACTCTCTCTTCATTTGTAATAATAATAATAAATATTTATTGTCCAACAGGAAAAACATCCTAATAACAAGACAATATAATTAAAAATTATGTAAATTAATAATCTATTATGTAATTTGAAGAAATGGTGCTAAAATTAAATCTGTTGTAACTTTTGGGACACCGTTTACTTCATGTGTTTATAAGAGAATGTTGTGTAATTTTGATGGAAATTGCACTTTTTCCAGATTATTTTCAATTTTCACTGAAAGAAATTTTTCTTAAAAAAAAAATTTAATAAAATTACGAATGCGATTATTAGTAGTAAAAATAACGTAAACTATTTAGATTCGCAAAAAATACAATTATTTTTGACCATTTTTATTCCCTCCGTGAAATTTACATGGGACCTTCTGGGAAAGATTTAATTGAAGCCGTTTCGAACATGTCAGAAGTTGGTTAGAGATTACTGAATCAATACACAACATACAGCAACCAAGATTATCCATTTATATCAACTGAGATCGTCAGAAAAAATCGCAAATTTGAAGAAAATTTTTGCGATCTATGCGAAGGAACACTTTACGAGCATACTGATCGAAATCTAATTTCTCGATTTCGCTAAAATTATCACAAATTAATGGCAGAAAGACCTCGGGTCGATAGCCTATAGAAGGACAACCTCAAATTATATACCGTATTATACTATACAATACTGTACTTAATATAATGTAAAAGTCCCTTGAATAAAGATATTTGTATATATATCACAAATTATACCGCCCTTCTCTAGCTACATTTTGTGTGGTATAATATAAAGTCACTTTGCAATTTTCTGATATTCGCAGAAATTGTACGTTTTTTTACTGGGAAGTAGTAAAGGATACGCTTTTTTCCAGAAAACCAGCCTCAGTGCAACAGTTGAAGAATTTCATCGATGATGAATTGAATTGAGGACATTCGCAAAAATTGCACGTTTCCCATATTATTTTCAAATTTGAACCGGTAGAAAACGAAATTGACAAACAAGCACCTATCCCCCGCTTAATTGAAAAAAAAAAATATACAAAACAAAGCGAATGAATATTTGTTAATATTTGGTGGATGCGCCGGGCGACAGCAGGAATTAAAATTAAATTAAATAAAAAGAATTTGAAAATAATTAATAAATTATTCACTCTTTAGCTTAAGTGATATTTTGACTTATGTTACATAAGTATTTTAACAAATGTCTAATAATAGACATTTGCTGTTGCAATAACAATAACATATTAATGCAACAATATTTGAATAGAAAATATTTAATGCAAAAATTAAAACATAAAATAAAATTTACGTAATATACGGTCATCTGCAGACACGTGTTTCGTGATTTCATCCCTCATCAGTCCAGCTGTGCCTTACGTAATTGCAAAGTTGTTAATTAAATTGATTAAAATTAATTGAATTATTTGTTTGAGTGTATTTTCTTAAATATTACATTTACTTAATGAAGCTTGTAAATTAGATGTCTAAAATAGTTGTATTACGTATAAACAAAGTTTGTGCGTGTATACAATATTATTATAACTAAATTCGTAATTACGCAAAATAAAACGATTCTTTATTGTTCAAAATTTTAATAATGGAATAACTGTATTTTATTTGTGATTAATAGCGTAAAATGAAGTAGAAGCCTTCGTAATTACTGAAATAACAATAAAATCGACAAGTAATGCAACAGTCGGTTCAGCAAATACATATTGTTTGAATTTATTCCGAATAAGAATTCCACATTTAATTCCATTAAGCAAGCATAAAACCGCAAATGGCACTTTAACAGAAACGGCGCGTATCACGTACGAACAGCCGTTATGCAATTCTAACGCCCTCGCCTCAACCAATCGTTTTATTATTGTTACTTTACGATAATTTAAGTCCCCAGATATTACGGGGAAAATGTAAAACGGATTTTATGCTCCGAGAGCCTAGATTCCAGCACAGATTAAAGCCGCCGGATGTAGTCTATACACACTCGCGCGCACACACACACACACATGCACGTGAAACGGCTTACCAGTTTCCTTTTATATCATAAATAATGACAAGTGCGATTTCTTGCCAGAGTCCGACCAATTTAACATTAATTAGATAGTACGGGATAATTGACGACTGGGCTGAGGGGGAAATTAAAAAAAAAAAATGGATTTATGTCTGCGTGTAAATTGAAGAAATGGAAAATAAATGAAAATACACATATAATAATAATGTTAATTTTTTCAATAAAAGATAAATAAATATTATATTCCTTTTGACGCAAACCGTTGCAATTCGCAGTAGTACTGCTATGCAAAAAATAAATATCTATTATGTAATCTAATGTCCGGCGGAGTATATGCTCGGGAAGTAGTTGTTTCTATAGATGTTTGTAAACCTTACAGTGTATACTTACACTTTTTGCAGTTGGAAAAAGGTATTGATCGAATTTTATTGATCATTGCCAGAAATTTTCCTTGATTGCAAATTATCATGGATTTTTTTAATAACTCATTGCTAATGCAAATATTTAGACAGGACATGCGATTGTTTAAATATCAAGATCGCTAACGTCGTTGTCAGTGTTATGCCGATGAAATGTGATTAAGATTAAGATTTACCAAGAAAAGTTATGAATTGAATTTAAAATAAATATTATTATAATTTGATAGTTAATTTTTTTATTAGTATAATTTTGTGCACATAATTATTAAACTTTATATAGTAAAACACAAACTTTCGCCGTAAAACAACAATTAAACTCGGAAAATAAAACGGTGGGCCCGCGAAAATTCATTCAAATTTATGCGTGTTTTTAGTTTTGCACACACGCTCATTAGAATTAATTAGACGTCGGGCACGGGGAGACGTAATTACTTTCCTAACGCTGATTTTACAAGACGACTCGCCGTGTAATTTCCTTGTTTCATTGTTTCCTTTGGATATTTCGTGTGATGTACGAGTACGAGGAGTCCCCCGGACGGCGTAAATTTCATTTTCATCGCGACGACGAAAACACGTGTACGCGCGATTGTTCCAACGGGCGTGTGATTGATGGGTTTCACTTCTTATTTATTGCGGACGTTTTCGTTTGTTCGTTTATTAATGGTGCTGATTATGTTAATGCCCGTCCTACGGGAATTTCAAATACCGTCAACGTATAAAAAACATACCAGAAAAAGACACTGCGTGTTGAAACAATTGTGGTGTTTTTTTTTTCAATAAATTAAAAATGTATAAATTAAATTAAATAAAAAGAAATCGAAAATAATTAATAAATTATTCTCTCTTTAGCTACTGCGATATTTTTTTATATATATTTTTTTTGTATGTACAAATTTATATCCTAATTGCAATTTTTCTGTAATTGGGTTAACATGTTGAACAATGAAGATATTTTTATTAGATATAATTATTCCATTCTAAAAGAATCCAGTTAAGATTTTATTAAAAAATATCTTTATAGACTAACTGGCCACCAGAAACAAAATCACAAAAACGAATTATTATGATCGAATTCATTAAAAAACAATTACTCAATTTTATTCAAATTCTCGCAAATTAGCCTCCCATTCTTTAAGTATGTTTTAATATAAAATGAAATCTTTTGATGATTTTGAAATTTCGTCGTAATTGTACTTTTTTTCTATGCAAATTTTCCTTTTTGGGTGAACTAAAAAAAAAAATAAATAAATAAAATCCATGATGATATTAAAAAGAACGTAGTCTATTTAATAAATCGAAAAAATAATCATTTCTGAGCATTCGAATGACTCCATAAAATTAACATGGAGACTTATGGGAAAAATTTTGTGAAAATCCGACGATCTGTTTTGAATGTATATGCGGTTGGAGCACCATTACCAAGTACATACACAACGTAGCATTATTTTTTTAGCATTATGTTCTTAAATAATCTAACTACGAATTCATTAAAAATAATTTTTCCACACTGCCTGTTGTTGCCAGATAAAAAAATCGCAAAGTCGAGATATAATTTCCTCCATTTAATTAATACATTTTTCCCTCTTTAGTTACTGCGATATTTTAACTTATGTTACATAAATACTTAAAACAAATGTTCAATAATGGAGATTTGCTGTTGCAATTTATTAATTTATTTAAATAACTGTGACCAAGTGAATAAATCCTTTTTTCTATTACTAAACATTTATATTTTTCGCGTTTACGTGTTTTCTATCATAAATGAAAGCCTCGTCATAACATAAACATTTTCTTTTCTTGAATAACTTTCTCATTTATCATTTTGACAATAATATTTACAAATAGTGAAACAAACCAAGTGTTTTTGATTTATCCTTTAATATTATAAACATTTTCAATGAATTATTCTGAATTGGGATATAAAAAAAACTAAATATTAAATTATAATTAACAAATAGGATACAGCAAGCTAAATGTAGTGAAGATAGCAAATTTTGTGCGTTCGCCGATGACTTGCCAATAATTGCAAAAAGTGAGAAGGATTTACAGAACAACTTAAATATATGGAATGAAAAACGACAACATGATCATAAACGTAGATAAACGTGTTTTAATATTTTCTAAATCAATTTCATTTAAAAAATGTTTTACCAAGTGATAAATGAAAAGAAAGTAACCAATAAATTGAATCTTGTTCAAATTCTCACATCGTATTCTATAGCTATAGTATAATATTCAGTCATTTGGATTTCAGATTTTTTACGATTTTTTTTTAAACTTATAACATCAACTGAATCATCCTGTATTGTCACCGGTCGTCGATATCGCCACGACACGATCGCACGTTTTCCGTCCTTCGGAGTCCCGGCTAATGGTAAAATGCTAATGGAATTTCCTACTCGTCGTAAAACGTATTAGATTGTCAAAACAATGGATGATGCGTGTACATCGACTTCCTCCGTCCGCGTCTGTCCGTCGGATGTGATGGCAGAGGTCGTAGCCGCACGTACACCTATTCCATTATACCATTTTTACATGTACGAAAGTCACGTCAGGAGTCACTCCGCTTGACCCAAACTATCCCATTGTGAGGCCCCTCGGCTCGCTTGATGTACGGTTTCCTTTTTATTTAAACGCCCGTTCGCTTTTCCATTTGAGAAAATAAAAAAAATACGACCCCTCGCACGCATTAAATAAATACCAGATAACGGGTGTGTGTAGTAAAAGACGTTACAAACTCAACCGTTCCTTATTTTATTATCTTTTGTCTAAATGCACATAAAAAACAACTATTTACTAAAATTATTAATAATAATAATAAAAAATATGAAATAAACGCAATCCAAAATCAGAACTATTTTTTGTTCTTTAACAAAAAAAATACCGCCATCGTCCATCGTGGAGTGAATGTGAGAAAAACTGGTATTTATTAGTAGGAAGCATCCGTATTTCTAAAATTTGGAAAATAGCTCTTTACTAATTTTCCGAGGTTAGAGGTTCAAAAAATCAAATATTCAAAATGGCTGACCAAATATGGTGGCACAGAATATTCAAGAGTTTCATTTTAGATATAAAAAACATTTTTTTTATTACTTAAATGCGGACAGTTCAAAGTAGCTGTAACCATTTTCCATTATTATTAAAATATTATAGTTTATAATTTATATAACGAAATTACACATAGGTTTACGAACATATCGTAAAACTAATTCAATATCTGGCGAGGTATTTGCCCGAGAAGTGGTTGTTTTAATGTGCATTTATATAATGGTGTCCGTCACGTGTGAATTGGAAGAGCCAAATTATCGCACTCAGTGCTTTAATAAATTAAGTATATAGTAATATGCGTGAAATGTTGTGCAAGTCATCATCGCATCTGCTTTGTCTCGTAAAAGGAGGCACACTTATCGATGGGGAGGCCCTTGTAGTTTGCTGTGCAGAGGATCTAACCTTCAAATCAAGTGAGCAAGATAATTATTGTTTTAATTCTGCCTTGTTTGTAAAAGTAAAACTATTAAAACATCTCTGCAATGAGATGGAGGAAAATAATAAAATCTTAATGGAAAATAAATTCATCTTGGAGGAAAAGATTTCGTTTATTATTGATTAGTTACAAACATATAAACAAAGATGCAACCAAATATACACCAACGAATTGACAGCTTCTGCCAAAAAAGACACCGAGCTTCATACACAACCAATTGAACATCCATGCAATCAATTATGCACCAATGGATTGACAAACAACGAACCGATCCAAGAAGATATGCAATCAATCGAATATCAACGCAATCTCGCTGCACATCACATTAAACACACTGATGACCAAAAAAAAAAAAAACCGGAAGGAACCAAAACAAATAATCCCTATGCAAAGGTCAAAAGAGAATCAAATAGCAAGGATAAAGCAAAAGAAGCTACAGTTACAGTGGAAGGACGTGAGAAGGGGTCAACGCAAGAAAAGAGAATTTGTCTAAGGAGCCAGCGATAAGCTAAAATTAACTGGAGTAGAAAAAAATGCTCATCTTCATATTTTGAGGTTAAACCCATCAATTATTGTTGATATAATGATGGATTTTTTACAAAAAAAAAAAATAACTTCAACAACGTGAATTGTGAACAATTCGCATTAAAATACCCATTATAGTATAGCTCACTTAAAGTTACAATATCATTTTCTGGCTTAGAATATATTAATAAGCAGGATCTTTGGCCAAACGGAGTTCTGATTGAACAGTTTTTTCTTCCACGGAGCAAAAACACCCAGAAAACAAGAGGTAACTAGTAATGCAATAATGTAAAATCTACTGAAATTTCAATTATGCATACAATGTGTTTCTAATAACACTATATTTATTGAAAAAAGTTTGTACACAATTGAAGATTATTTTTTAAGTTTAGTTAATTTACACCTCTAGGCATAATTGTGACGTTTTATTTTTTAATGTACATATTGTTAGTTAATACTGTATGTAACTACAAATGGAAATAAACTGTATTATTATTATTATTTTAAAGTACTTACGTAACGTCAAAATGTCACAGAGCTAAATGTATAAATAATTTATTAATTATTTTCAAATTATTTTTCTAAAGTTTACAATAACGGTGTGCTGGGTGCTCTGCCAGGATTTAATTTAATTATCAAAACATTCCCTGATATAATGTTTTGATAATTACAATTTAAGTCAGACGGATGAAGATGATTTTTTATGTCTGCCTTCCCTCTCTAATTCATGCAATGTTGGTCCTGATGGCATTCCTGAGTACTTTTATAAAAGATTCTTATTCATATTATGCAAGCCCATTCATTTGCTAATTCTCTAAATTCCTGATTGTTGGAAGGAAAGTTACCTTGTGCTAATATCTTGGAAACTTATCGAAAAATATAGAAGCATATCGATACAATCTGTTTTACCTAAAATGTTAGGCTTATCCTAGACAAGTATTTTTATTTAAATAATTAAAGTCTCCACGACCAACAAAAAACATAAAGAAGATTATCCTAGACTAGTTACGATTTTAAAGTTGTTCACTTTAATTTATGTTTTATGTATTTTATTGGTAGGTTTTTAATATACAAGCAATTAATAATACATAATCACTGAACAACATGGTTTTGTGTATAGTAAATCGGCTACTAGAATTCTATTGGTTTACCAGAATTATTTTATAAATATTTATATTGTACTTTTGTAAATTGGCGATTTCTGTAAATAAATAAAATAAATATTATATTCAACAAAAAATTACTGAAATCAAATTTGAAGCCTCAAGATTAATAAGATGGGAATGCTGTTTCATTTACGAGTGGTTTTTATTTTTTATAATTTATTACAAGATCATTACGTTTTCTAAAATGATCACTTAGGATCTACAAAATTAAATTCATTAACAAGAAGGAAATATATAAATTTATAAAAAAAAGCATAAATTATCTTATAAATGTATTTCAACATAAAAATAAATAATCAAATTGACGAAAACACCTTTTAATTTAATCATTAACTTAAAATATTTCCTCATTTACTTGGTTTATTTACGACGGTGAAATTCACGCTGTGCGGTCTCACCGAATCATAATTAAATCCTGACATTTACCGCATTATAATAGCCCATTCGTTATCCTTTAATAAATATAAATAAAGCCGCAATTTAGAAAACTGAGCCGTTCCGCGGGGTCGGAGGTTATCAACAACAAAAAAATAGGTTCGCGGCACACTTTTCACACGTTACTTTTTTTTTTCTTTCGTTCTTCATCCAGTCCATCGACACTTTTACGGACTCGACTCTCGATAAATTTTAATTGGGTGTCAAATAAAACGGCAGACTGTAAATTAGACGCTCGAGAAGAAGAAGAAGAAAAAAAAAACGAAATAGATGAGATGCGGATAGCGGACTGGACGGTACAGTTTTTTTTTCTTTCTCGGATTTTTTTCTTTTATTCTTTTGGTGTCGCCTTATCTCGGAACCAATTCACTCCGGTGGCTAATTGAACTTTCTTGTCGAGATAACGAAATCGGGGTCTATAATTATAAATAAAGCACCCGTGTAGTGCCAGTAGCGTTAAAGTTAATTGTCTATCGTCGAGAGTTATTTTCAGTTGCGTAATTTAATTGTCTGTACTGCGGCCAACAAACGCTGGGTGTAATAAGTACGTGCATGGCGATTTGTACGGCTTCGAGTAATAATTATAAGCCGTACTTATTGATGATAATAACGCAACGTGTATACATTACAATGTGTACTTTAGTAATAGTATTTATTGTTAACGTATTTGCAATTTAAAATACGAAAGTAAAAATACGTTTTAACTTTATATAGCACTAATCTTCTTTATGTTGGTTGTGGAGATTTTAATTATTAAAATAAAATTAGTTGTCCTTTCTCCTACTTATTTTTATTAAAATAAATATATTTCGCAAACTATATTTCCATCTTCATAGTTGACGAAATATATTTAGTTTAAAAATAAATAGGACAAAGGACAACTTTTTTTGATTTTTTTGTTTTTAATTATTTCACTCTTCCCGGAACAAATAAATAAAGTGACTTTATTTTCTTTTATTAATAAAAAAATGAATGATTTTATAAAATTTATTGGAAATAACGTTTTTTCATTAATTTCACTCCCTTCCAGAACAAATAAAATAAATAGGCTGAAAGACCTCCGGTCGATAGCCGTTTCCCTGAAGTATATTGTATGTATATATAAATTGTTGTTTTTAAATATTCTGTATAAAAATATAATGTGTTGGTTACTTTTGGGAATAAAGATGTTTATATATATATAAAATAAAGCAAAGAAAATGTAACGAAAAAAAAAACTAAAACAAAAAATGATGATCCGTTAGTACATGACAGGATGCGAGTTCCCCCTTGAGGAATTTTCTACCTCGCGGAGAGGAGAGGAGACAAGACGTTCTTTTTTTTAATGCACCAAATATGTAGTCTCCTTAATACCAATTGGCCCATAAATTCTCACAGTTAAAAAGAAAAGCGAACCCTATAATAACACATCGCTCTCCTCTCTGGCCGAGAGTTTGTAAGACGTACTTCGAAGAGCGAGAGCGCACCGTGCGTACACACTAATCATTATAATTCTGACGGCGCGGAATTCCCATTCCCGTTCCCATTATAAAACCCATCTACCGGGACATATAATTACCCATTTAATTAGCTCATCGACGTTTCGAACCCGTGATTTCGTAATCAATTAGGTCCGACCTCTTCCACTCGGAATGCCATAGACACTAAATAATATTACAAGAAGGAACAAGAAAAAAGGAGCTGTACAGTAGCTATTATTGTTGTTATTATTAGAGCTGCTTTCGTGATTGAATTTAAGTGCGCCAACTATCCAGGAGTGAGGATGCAGGAAAGCAAATATTCTACATACATAATCTGTATTCGCAATAACGTAAGTATATCGTTTATCCACCTGGATTTAGTATTTTCGTCATAGTTATATACAGGGTGGCGCAAGATTCCGATGAAGTCCAATATCTCAGTTATTTAGAAATTTACAAAAAGATATTACTGACATAATTTGTAGCTACTGTAAAACTTTACATTTTTAAATTGGTTTCATATATACAGGGTGTCCAATAATCACGTGACGTATCAAACATATGATTTTTTAAATGGAATGCTATATTTTTAATGTCGATTTTACATTCTACGCTTAAAATTAATCATTTTTGACGTAAGGTTTATTAGGTCAGTTTTTAATATTTTAAAAGTTATAAACAATTTAAGGTTGAAATCAATGGAAGATTGGGGCCTTATTTTTCAAAAATGAAAAACGATGTAAACTTTCTGTTAACGCAATTTAATTGAAAAAATGCTTAATAATATAAGGAATAATCGTTTGTTACCATAAAGCAAATGTTGTGTACAGGGTGAAACAATACGCAAAATGATTTTTTTCGTTTTTCACTTAAATGGAACATATTTATATTTATATTTTTTACACTATTTCAATAGAAAATTGATTGTTCTTTAAATTTTGTATAATAAACTATACCCCTATCTGTTACCATTGTTTAACAATTTCAATTCAAAGTACAAAATTATAAGTTTTGCTTATAATCTATAATTTAAGTAGGCTATAATTAAAACAAATGCAATTCATAATCGTTTTCTGGTATTTAATAACATACTTACTCCCTAACCTAAAAGGATATTCAAACGACAATCGATATTTAAAGGCGCATGCAAAATATAAAGAAAATAGTTGCTCGACGATTATTTAGCGAGTTATAATGGTTATTGGGACATATTTTTTAAGAAAAAAAAAGTAAAATGTTTGAATGCTATTGAATTAAAAAAAATGTGAATGTGTGAAATAAATACATAAAAATGTTAGCAAAATATAATGATATAAATATTGTATTATTTCACTTAGTATCTATTTTCGGTTTTTCAGTCAACATGAATTGTTTAAATAAATCAATTTAAGAAGCATATATGAATATTTTAAATATTTTTCGAATAATAATCAAAAAATATAGTTGTTGTTAGTTTTTAACAATTAAATGAATCATTTATTGAAGAAGTATGTTTAACTGCACCAGTGTTACAAAATATAACGTAAAATGTACTTTACTTACTAATTATAATATTAAGCGTTGAAAGTTACTAAATAAATTAGTTGTTCTGGCGCGGCCTACTTTGGTTAAAAATTCTATACCAAATTATGTAATCAAATGCAATTTTGGAGAATAAATTGATGATAATAATAGGAATCGTAAAATCTGTTTAAAAATAAATTATTAATATTAACATACCTTAATAGAAAAAATAACTTCCAATCCATTCCTGGTGAATCGAAAACCAACTCACCTCCACCACTCACTAATTACCACTTGTTCATAAACAAAAATAAATCGCGTTTTTAATTATTAATAATTTCTAACGTTAAAAATTAAACCGAAATAGTGAACACTGCGCGTTTTTCGGACGACTGAATCGAAATACAAGAGCGCAATTATCGCAAATCAAGAAGAAAAAAACGATCGATGACTCACTCCGAGAACGCATTCCTGAGATAAGAAGATTCGTTGTACCTGGATCCTGGCGCACAGCCAAAAACATACCTATTTATATTGTTATATTTTCAATATTATCGCGTATTAAAATAATTACAGCTTAATATTTATTTACTTTTTTTTTATTAAATTCTCATTTATCCCGTGGTAAAAAAATATGTATGAATTATGATGTATTTTAATTAATACACTTGATTATTCGTTTCACTAAATTATTTTATATTTGTGTTCGCGTAACTTTCACAACTAAATAAATTAGTTGTTCTTGCACGGCCTACTTTGATTAAAAATTCTATACCAAGTTTGTATTTGAGATTAAATATCTCAAATACAAACTTGGTATAGAAACGGTAGCTATTTAATATGTTATATAAAAAATGAAGAGTGATTAATTTTCTATTAAAATAGCATAAAAAATATACGGTGTCCCATTTAAGTAAAAAGAGAAAAAAATATTTTGCGTATTGCTTCACCTTGTATATAAAAATTTGTTTTAAGAGAAAAAAAGAGTATTTCTTTTATTTTTAAGTATTTTTGCATTTATATGGCGTTGACAGAATGTTTATTTCATTTTTCATTATTGAAATATTAGGCTCTAAACATCTATCGATTTCAACATTCATTTGTTTATAACTTTAAAACTATGAAAAAATGACCTATTAAATCTTATATAAAAAATGATTATTTTTAAACGTAGAATCGAAAATCTTCATAAAAAATATATCATTCCATTAAAAAAAACATATGTTTGATATGTTACGTGATTATTGGACACCTTGTATATATAAAACTAATTTTAAAATGTGAATTTTGACAGTAGCTACTAATAATGTAAGTAACATTTTTTTTGTATATTTCTTTATAACTGAGATATTGGACTTCATCGTATATATATATAGATAGATAAAATATAATGATCGTTAATATATCTGTATCAGATATGTACAGATCGAAAATAATTTGATTGATTTTAAATTCTCGACTAGTTTTAGATTATAAGCCTATTATTAATTTAATTCCTTCCACACTTATTTTTATTATTTTTAGTCACACTTTAAATCCTTTAGGATTCGAAAATGATTTGATTGACTTTAAATTTCGAATTAGATTCAGATCGTGCGACCACTATTCATCTTCATCTTTTCCACCTCGATTAATTATATTTAGTAGCATCTTTCATCCTCCAATCTTTTAAACATTTCTTGTACTAATCTGTAATTTCCTGGTGCTGTATTTTTCGATATTGCTTCCTTAATTTCTTCAGCTGTCATTTTAATTTGCTCTGTTTCATTTCCATTCTTGTCTTTCCTTCTTTCATCTTCATTTCCTCCTATCATAATATTATTTCCATCTCTTTGTAATTTCTTCTTCCTCAATTAGTACCTCGTTATTCTTCTTTATTACATTTATTATGGTGTCTTGATTTTTTTTCCTTATTATTTTCAGTTCTTGATTAAATAGTTTTACTTTCGAATTCTTATCGTTTTATAATTTTTCTCCAAATCTTTCCCAGATGTCATCGGCCTGCAAACGAAGGCGTTCCATTTGCGGTTCAACGCGGAGCATGTGACTTACGCGAAACTTCATCTCACTCCGATAGCCAAGGATTCTATCCTGCAACAGCATCATGACCTGCAGATGCAGGATTAAATTCTACATCATGACCTGCAGGTGCAGCAGGATTTCTTTGAAGTAGAGGAAAAATCGTCACACAGACTTAAAGTCAAAATCTGAAAATAGAAAGATTCTGAGTAACTTTCTATTTTCAGATTTTTTACTTTAAGTCTGTGTGACGATATTAATTAAATTCTACACAAGTTCTGTATCAGAAATGTTGTTCCAGTTTTCAAAATTAATAAATTTTGATAATCCAGATATTGAAACAGAACAAACACCATTTTTTTACATCCAAAATCCAACAAATTATTAATTATTAACATTTTTATTTATGAAATTCAAACAATGCATTAAAAAAAACATTACCCTAGGTTATAAATTTCACAAAAAGGCTATTTGTCCAATCTGTAATATCTTTAAAAGTCATGATTTCTAAGGTTATGGTCAATGTCGGAATAATTAGATGCGACTGAAATATTGTAAAAATCCGTTATAATTATTTAATAATTAATTATTAATATAATTATTTAATGATAGCATTGAACTTGTGTCGAGTACTTTTAATAGAAATTGAAACGCTCGTAAAATCATGCAAATATCCGCACCCATAACAAATCCGTCTGGGTTAATGATTTCCAATATCCACCTCGGGGCGAATAAAGTCTACCGTGCAAAATTGAAAATTATTCATATAAACAATGAGCAATTAACGAATTAAGCGCTACTGTTGATATCGTCTGGATCTAAGCGAGCCGCGAGCTAGGTGGAACTTAGCATTACCGGCGGGGGGCGATTTTTCCGCGCGCAGGCAAGTTTCTGTTAATTTGTCACGCTCTGGTTGGGAAGTTGCGTATATAATTAAACGTTAATACCGAATCGCTTGTCACCTATATTATTTATAGTCGAGATTCGATACCCAGATACCGCGATTATACGTGCGAATATATGTGAGTGTGTGTTGTATTTTTTTAATTATCGGCCAGCGCAATTACCATCGCTGTGACAAATTAATTACTTCGCGCGGCGTTGCGTGTGCACGGTTAAATTTCGCGATTACTTCCGATGTGAGAGCAAATAAAATTAAGCAGCGGTGAATGGAAATTGAATTTCTTTCGAAATTTTAATTAAAGCGAATGCTAATCACCGTAATCTGTTATCACGGGCCCGCTATAATGAGTTGTATTTACATAATATATCAACTTAATAAATTAATTAATAAT